>JAJKFI010000012.1:19664517-19753084 GCA_029204185.1 Lerista edwardsae | reverse complement strand
TAATAATAATAATAATAATAATAATAATAATAATAATAATAATAATACTTTTATTTATATACCGCCTTTCTTAGGTCACCAGATTTCTCTAATGACTATAACTCAAGGCGGTTTACATAGGCAGACTTTATTCAGAAACCCGAAGGTTTTTACAATTTTTACGGAAATGTTCTATCTTTCAAGAACTACACACATACAGATGGATCTTTCTGGATTTAGTCCTTTCTGGCCACCCGTTTGTCTTCTTGCTGGCTGATAAATGGCTTCCCTGCTCCCACCAGAGAAGCAGCTGAACTTTGGCACAACTCCCCCTCACACAAGGCAGCCAAAGCTCAGCTGTTAATCAGTCACAATTAACAAGGTCTGCTGCTCACAGAGACTTCCGGCTGTCCCGAACTGGGGACCTTCAGATCTTCAGCTCTTATCTTCAGGCAAATGGAGGCATTAACCCTCTCGACTAAATCTTCTGAATTATCTATTCCGCTCATCTCCTCTTGCCTTTCAGGAAGGTTTTCTGGTTTTGTTGACTGGTTTTGTTGACAGAGCTTTGCAGTCTGGTTAAGATAGATCACATATTTTCCTCTTCACTTTCCTGGTTTTAGTTGTAGAGAGCACTAGTCTGGAAGACAGAAAAATGCAATCTGTTTTGATTGCTTCTTGAAGGTGAGATCCATCTGTCCAATAGGTACTCCACAAAGCTTCAAATGTTGGCTGCTCATGCATCCAAATGGGTGGAATCCATTTGTAGACCTTCTTAAAATATTATTAAAAAGAATAGATTGCTGGATGTCCTGGGGGGGGGGAACTAGACTTGAAAAAACTAGACTTGAAAAAAATCTCTATGATTCCCACTGTGCAGGAGAATTACTGGCAAGTCTCAAACCTTTTGTGTTGTGCTGCTGCAGCTGGTAGTGGTGTCGCAACTCCAAGTGTTCCTGGAGGAAGCTGATCCCTTTCACTTTGGCTTCCGACTGGGGTCTGGGATGGAAACAATCTGGGCCACTCTGGTGAATGAGGAATACATCCTTCCTGATCCTACTGGACATCTCCATGAGTTTTGACCCCATGGATCATGGTGTCCTGTATTATCTGGCTGTGACAGAGCCAAGGGAAACTGTTCTGCAATAGATTCCTAGACAGTAGATTCCAGAAGGTGATATTAGGAGACTCCTGCTCTTTTCCATGGCTCCTTGTCCCCCATGGTGGCAATAGGCTGGGGGCCTTTCAGTTTAATGGCTTCCAATTCATTTCCAGGAACTTTTCAAAATGCATGTAGGATTTTAAGGGTAATAAGTCCTACATGACAAGGCCAGGATACCTTAATGACCACCTTTTCTTGTATGAAATGGCCATTCCTGGGGTTAGCTGCAGAGGCTGAAGGTACTACCAAGATCAGGGTTTAGTTGGGATATGGATACTCCCTCTTCACATTAAATTGACTTTTTTTAATTTTTCTTTTGTAAAATTAGCTTTTCTTTTATTTCCCCCTCCCTTGTTGTTTTTGTTGACTGCCCACGCATGGGTGGATTTCAGTTGGCTCTCTGGGTTGACTGATTCTAGCTGCAAATTTTTAATGGTTTTATTTTGATGAATCTAGTTGCATTGATTGTTTTTATTATGAATAGTAAGCCATCTGGGATGCTCTCCTTTGCATGGGAAAAAAGATGGTAGAGTGGGCCCTTGGTATGTGCGGGAGATCCATTCCAATACCCCCCCTCCCAGGGATACAGAATTCCTCAGCCAATAAGATGTGTGGGGAGCCCATAAGGCACCACTGTTATGTATCTGGGAGCCATGCCCAGCCCTCTGGAGGTCCTTCTTGGCCTTTTCAGAAGACCTCCCAGATGTGAATGGAAGGCACTTTCAGTGTGGGGCAGCAAACTGGAAGTGCCTTCCACTCATATCCAGGAGGCCTTCTGGGGTGTGGAGAAGCTAGGTCTGACCTCCATGCACCTCAGAATACCTCCAGAATGGACTTCTGGTCACAGCCAGCTGGTCTTCTGAGGCCTTACCGCCACTTGCCCATGCTATGTAAATATTTATACTACTACTACTACTACTACTACTACTACTACTACTACTACTACTACTACTAATAATAATAATAATAATAATAATAATAATAATAATACTTTTTTAAATGAAATAAGTGATCATTGTACCCAGTACTTTAGCCTATCAAAATACTATAGAATACGCCTGTGCAGCAAGACATCCCAGGTCTATTCCTCATAAGGTGTGAACGTGCAGCAGAAGTTCCATTTGTGCCTGGAAGCAGCAGGGTGCCCTGGAAAGCATCCAAATCTAGTAAAAATTTTTACAAGATAGCTAAGACAATAATGACTGAATGAACCATTTTCTAGATTTGTGAGATCATTATATATGTCTCAGGTTTACATATAAAAAGCACTTCCAAACATGGGCAGCACAATCCTGTACCCCCTTAGCGCTGGCGCTGTGCACTTGCGCCGGCCGAACGCTGTCGTGAACATGCCGTAAAGCGCGTCCGCGTCAGCACGATGGTATTCGGCTGGCACAAGCAGTAGTGCCAATGCTCGGGCACCGCCTCAACCATTAGCAGCACCGGTCGTGCGGCAGTTGAGCGCCGGTGTCACTTGGTCGGCGCAGGGCCTCCGTGAGGGCATTCCAGAGGCGTACCGGGGGCGTAACTGGGCGGCGCAGCGGGTGGAGACGGCAGTTATGATGCGGTTGTGACGCAGGACGGCCGTAGTACCATATCCTAATGCTGATTCCTGGCCATGGTGGCCCCCGATTCGGGCCACTCCCGTGCACGTTCCTCTGCACCTGCTATTTTGCTGGCACAGATCCGAGCAGGCCCATAGGGGTGACTGGGGCTTACCAAAGTGCAAGGGGAAAACCTCCCCTTGTCCTGCACGTTGCTGCTGCTGCCTCCGAATGGGCCTGTGGATATGGCCCTGCTGTGTCGGTCAGCCTTACTAGGCCGGCATAAGGTAGGATTGTGCTCCAAATCTCATTGTCCCTGTAGCCCAGTGATTCCCAACGTGGGGCACATGCCCCACAGGGGGCAATTTGATTTTTAAGGGGGGGCAATTCGAGAATGAGCTATTAACAGTGAATTTGAAAGCCCACTGATTGTTCTTTTATTATTCATAAATTAAGCTAAGAATGTTTTCTAAATTTCCCTCTTTCCACGCCATCTTTTATTTTTCTCTTTCATGGATGCCATGTTCTTTGGAAACATGTTTAAACCAAGTTAATGGCCTTTTAGGCTTCCTCCACATGAATAGGAGTTCACTTTTTGAATAATAAGAATTATATATCATGGGGGGCGTGGCGTCAGGATTTCAGAGATGCTTAGGTGGGCCTGGCCAGAAACAGGTTGGGAACCACTGCTGTAGCCTGTCACATTCTAAATAGCAAGAGAAACAGGACCATGGACAGGGCTAGGCAGAGTGTGTCGAATTGTCTCCCAGCAGTTTCCTTTGAATTCTAGTACATGCTGCAATCTAGGGAACAGTGGAGAAGCAGCAGCCCCTGCCCCCCTACTCCTGCCACTGTGATAACCAGGATAGGAAAGGGGGCAGGTTTATTCTGCAACCCCAGGATGTCCCTGAACGCATCCTTTCCCCCCCTCGCATTATCAACTGAAACAATTATTGAATGAAACAACTAATTCATTCCTTTGGCAGCAAGCAAAGCTGTGTGCTTGAGGACAGTCCTGTGGTGGGGGCAAAACTGAACTTCTGATACAGATGTGCTCTGGTATCCACTGATGTTGTATCCACGGTTTCAGTTATCCTTGCATACCAGGAATACTGGGAGACTTATTAAAAAGATAGGGAAACATTAAACAAATCTCCTACCTTGTTGCAGCAAAACCACTGACATTCCCCTATCTTTAAAAAGGCCTCCCCAGTATCCACAGTTTCAGGGATCCACGGTACCAGGACATGCCTGTACTGGGTACTTGCAATCCCTCAAAGGTGGAACCAGTGATTCCTCTCCTCACTCCAGAGAGAGGCTCCAGGTTTGCCATGGAAGAGGCAATATCTTTCCAACCCTCCTGCCTCAGACCTGTTGCAGGAAGCAGCTTGAGTTGTGGTGGGGAGAAGT
Organism: Lerista edwardsae; assembly: GCA_029204185.1. Taxonomy (NCBI): domain Eukaryota; kingdom Metazoa; phylum Chordata; class Lepidosauria; order Squamata; family Scincidae; genus Lerista; species Lerista edwardsae. Next base: position 19,748,989 of record JAJKFI010000012.1, on the reverse strand, counting down.
AGTTCGAAGGAGGTTATATGTGGCTGGGGAGAAGAGGTTGGGGAACACTCTGCTCTGTGTTAGGTGGCTGAGAGGGTGGTAAGTTATAGATGCAAAGTAGGGGTGTATGTTCTGTGGAAAAACTGGGGGAGAAGTGTGCACACGCATGCACACACAGAATGAGAGCGAGAGCCATATGAAAGTCAGTTCTCAATATTTTTAGCACCAGGGTATCACTAGGATTTGTGACCTAAACTGCTGAATATCGAAGCCCTGGATCAATTCCTGGGTGATTCACTGTCCCAGGAAAATTACGAATTTCAGCTGCCTGCTGCATATGCAGCTAGAATGGCAATTAATTTAGAAGTCTGCTCATGCACACTTGAATCAGCAAGTGTTATTCTGCCCTTACTTTGTGGTTCGATTTGCCTGTGCTTTTTCTCATTGTGGGAGACATCTTAGGGTCAATGAGAAAAAGCAGCCTTATCTCAATTGCCTCTGGGTACGTGTCTAAGAGTGCAATCCTAAACTGGAGTTAGGCCGGCATAAGCTAAATCAGCAAAGTTTGGCCAGCACAAGGGCCACCATAAAGCGTGTTTGGACCACTCTAGGAGTCAGAGAGGCCAGGACAAAGACATGAGCCATCCTCCCTGACTCCGAGAGTAGTCCAAACATATTTTGTGGTGGCCCTTGTGCTGGCCAAACTTTGCTGGCTTAGTTTATGCCGGCCTAACTCCAGTTTAGGATTGCGTTCTAAAGTGGGTAATGGGAGTAATTGTTGCTTAACTTTTCTTGTGGAGGAGATTATACTTACTATTCAACGTAAGATCCCGGCTCCTAAATTATGTTAATGTCTTATATAACTGGACGATTAGTTGAATTTCAGGCCCTTTCGGGGTTTGTAGAACATTCGGACAGGGTTGCCCTCTTTCGGCTCTGTTTTTTTGTAATTTGTATTGAAGCCCTGTATGATCAGCCACCTCAACCTCATGTATCAAAAGAGAGCTCCTGTCATGTTAAAATAAGCCTTTATATTGATGACACCATGGTTTCACCAATCATAGTATCTTTCTTCGAGTGGATCTTTACTGCATTAAGAGTTTTGAAATGGCTTCATGATCCAAGTAAACCCTCAGAATTAATAGGACTTAATATTTCTTGAGAAACTAAAGAGTGTGTATCATCCAATGTACAACTAAGTAGGCTAGGTAAAAATAAAACCCACTAAAATATACAGGTTCAGTCTAATTATCCGTGGATTTTATACCCGCTGATCTGGCAGGTGCCCTTGAGCCAGATTCGGCCCAACCTGAAACCTCTGAAGGCAACCGGAGCTCTGCTCCAGTCACCTCCAGAGGTTCTTCTGAGACCTGTGCATGGCCTCAGAATGGCTCCGGACATCATATTCCAAGCCCCAGTGGGCCAGAAGACTGCAGATTTCATTATCTGAGGTTTTGGGTGTCCGCGGGGGGTCTGGGAATGGATTCCACACAGATACCGAGGCTGAACTGTATATGTATATGGTTATCAGCTGATTTGGATTACCTTTTACAGACAAATTATATACATTTAATAGATGCAATGGCTAAAGTCAACAAAAGGTAGATGTCATGCGCATTTCCACTTCAGTGACCAAACAACCGTAGTAAGGTGGGGCGTGCGGATCTCAGGACACTTGCCCTGTGGTAGTTGCCACTCCCCCTTTTAACAGCCGGTTCTTCTACCAAGGGAAAGCTGAAGGCCTGCTGAATCTCCAACTCCCCAACCCCTGTAAACTTTGAGGCCCCCAAGATCCAAGGATTCAAGTCTCAAGGCTCTGGTTCGCTTTGGTAGAGTGAATTATACATAATCCTAACCTGGGCTGGAATAGGCAGGCCAGCTGGACTGCGCCACATCCAGCCCCAGTTCGGAGGTGGCTGCAGCACAACTTGGAGTAAAGGGACATATGTCCCCTTACTTCAAGTAATGCCCAAGCCACCCCAATAGGGCAACTCAGATCTGCGCCAGCAGCTGGTGTAAGGCCAGCCTGCTCAGGAGGGGGGTTAGGATATTGCCAGTCCCAGTCCCCTCCAGTACCAGTCTGCATACTGTCCCCCCTCCCCCACTCTGATCCACCTTCCCTCCACCATCCCCAACCCCAAGCCAGCCAAACTTGACCAGCGCAAACCTACCTGTTCAGGGCGGCGCAGAGGCTGAATTCAGCCTCTGCCTGCTGGTGCATACCCTCATGCCAGCCAACCAACTCCTGAGTTGGCGCAAACATGCCATAAGGCATATTTCTGCCAGTACTGGGTCTACACTATTTGTGCCGGCCGAAGAGTGTGTTAGGATTGTTCTCTTAAGTGGCCAGGGCAGAATTTAGATGGATCACCTCCTTCACACACACTGACACAGGCCTGTGTAAATATATGAGAGTGTGTGTGAGTGTGCGCGCCAGTATATGATTTTTTAACGAAAAGAAATATGGTTACACACTCATGAAAGGCAAATGTCTTTGCCTTTACTTGAGAGAATACATGCAATGTATTCTCATACATACAGTTACTTGAGAGAATACATACAATGCACGTACATTGCTAAAATGATAAAACGAAGTTCCTCACTATCATAAGAGCCAGCAATTGGGACGGGAGCAGTTGCATACTCTATTAGTAACATAACAGAGTCACGAGATGCGTGCAGTTCTCAATTGACAGATTCATATGCACACGTACACGCGCATACATGGATTTAGACAAAAAATTGTAGACGTTGAGGTAAAAGGTTTGAAGTAGCACAGTCTATGGGAACATACAATTCACAAAGTTAGAGAATAACTACAATAATGAAATTAGAAGATCCTATATCCATGGAAACAGACTAATGAGTGTAACATATTAAAAATGTTATGAATAGATTATGTGACTGCCCATTTCCCAGTTGTTTGAACAAATAATATAAACAACACTGAATGTGAAATTTGAAACAGTACTCTAATAAAAGTATATGAGATTCCTATGAACATTGCCCTGCACTGCAATAAAGATACACCATCCCTCCATATAGTTGTCTTACGTTCACAAGTGGAAGTAAAAATGTGAAGCATAAAGTATCCACTTGGAGGTTTCTTTCTTGAATTTGTGATTAAGTTTTTTTTTCTTTCCAAGTATTTGGCTACCAATAACCATTTTGCTGCTGTAACAGCAAAATCCTATGCAGGTCTTCTCAGAAGTAAGTCCCATTGTATTCACTGGGGCTTACTCCTAAGAAAGTATGTATGGAATTACAACCTCAGTTTTGCTTTGACAAATGTCAGCCCAACTCACTGTGCAGTGATGCAACTGTATTTGGCCTCTTCGGGTATGGAAGCATTTGTTCCCTTACTCCATAGTAAGTCCTTGCTGATCTATTGGCTCTACTCAAACCTGCATAGCTACAATACTGAGGGTGCAATCTAACCTGGAATTAAGCTGGCACAATTAGGCCAGCAAAGTTTGGCTGGCATAAGGGCCACCGTAAAGAGTATTTGGACCACTCTCTGAGTTAGAGCGGCCAGCACACAGACGTGCTCCATCCTCCCAGACTCTGAGAGTGGCCCAAACGCACTATGGTGGCCCAGGTGCTGGCCTAACTGTGCTGTGCTGAACTCCAGGTTAGGATTGCACCCTGATTTAAATCTGCCTTACACTGTTGGAACGCTTGTTCCAGTGGCATAAGGCCAGAATAGGATCAGGCCATGTGAAAAGACATAATACAGGTGTGCCCCAGTATCCACGGATTTGGTATCCATGGTTTCAGTTATCCATAGATATTGGGACACCTATTAAATAAAATAGGGAAATATTAAACACATCTCCTATCTTGTTGCAGCAAAACCACTGATGTTCCCCTATATTTAAAAAGGTGTCCCCGATATCCATGTTTCAGGTATCCATGGAAGAGTCTGGAACGGAACCCCAGTGCATACCGGGCATGCCTGTACTTGCTTTATCATGACAAACCTCTGTGTCTGGATAGTCTATGTGGTATCACTTCATTTTCTTTTAGAATCACTTTCATGTTCCATTTGTGGAGGGACTATTCCATAATTCTGCATATGTAGTTTGTTTGGGAAATGGATCAGAAGACTTCTTGTCCTTTCACCTCCTGTGTATTGCTGTAAGAAACGTATGTGGTGATCAACTGAAAAGGTTTGCATTCTTTTACAGAAAAGTTAAAATGAAAGACATGAAAGGGAACACATTTAATGGAGAAAAGAAGATTGAATGCAACGAAGGATATTATGAAAAATAGATAACTACAATACAATTTGTATATAATGAATATGCAAAATAACAACTAAAGTAACACTCTATCTCCATTCCAGTATGTGACTAAGAGCACAATCCTAGAGTAACCTGGAGTTAGGCTGGCACAGTTAGGCCAGCAAAGTTTGGCTGGCACAAAGGACACCATAAAGTATGTTTGGACCACTCTCAGAGTCAGAGGGGGCAGCACACAGATGTGTGCCATCCTCCCTGACTCCGAGAGTGGTCCAAATGGGCTTTATGGTGTCCCTTGTGCTGGCCAAACTTTGCAGGCCTAACTGTGCCAGCCTAACTCCAGGATAAGATTGTGCTCTAAATCCCTGAAGCAATGGTTATTTATCCTAAGCTAGCCAGCTAAGTAGTAGGAAGGAGATAAGACACAGGGTGCAATCCCTCCTTCGATGTAGAGCCGACGCATGTCACTAGTCAAGCTAAGTCACTACCCAAGTGGCACCCTGTGTGTTGGTGCTAGAGCTCTCGCGCCCACAGAGAGCTTCCCTTGAATCAGGCAAGCTCGGTGGGTATGCTGGCCCGGGGAGGGGGTTGGGGTTGGGATGTGGCCATTAGGCCGCATCCAAGGCCCTGTTGGGAGTCTGCACAGCCCTGATTCAGCCCCTGTGGCTTCCTCTGTTCTTCGCCTGCTAAATAGCAGGTGCAGATTCAAGGAACACTGTGGAGAGGCCGGAGCCCCCCTGGGGCAAGGGGCTGAATGTGCCCTTGCCCCAGGAATCCTCCCCAACACATCAAAGGTGTTCTGATTTGGTGCAGGCCTGCCAGCCTCGCCAATCCAGCACAATTTAGGATTGTGCTCCCCGTGAGATGTAGAGCAGGGACCTGTAGTCTACTAGGACAAGACTGACACATTTGGCAGTCGGGCCAAGCTTGCCTCACTGTGAAGGATCCTAGTGAAGGAAACACAGTTCTCCCTCCAACTAGTTAATTGCTAGTGTGATTGTCATGAGAAATGTGGATGTGCGGGTGTCGCATGCACCTGCTTATAATTAGGCATAACAGCTGTTCCTCTTGCCGTGTGAACTTTCATTGCTTAAAACTGGAATAGAAGTTGAGCATTCCCCCAGCACTGGGTTATTTATATAGCATCTTAAAAGCAAGACATAAAATAACAATGCTCCAGGGCCAGCTCCAGGTTTCAGGGAGCCCTGCGCAGAGCTTGCCCAGTATTTCCTCCCCCCTCATGGCTCCCCATTGGACTGCGATGGGTTTGCCAGGTGGCAGACCGGTTTGCAGCTGCCGCATCAAGCTGCAAACCTCTCACTGCCACAGCTGCGGGTAGGTCCACCTTGGGGCTTTCTGGGTGATGGGTGCTCCTCATTATCAGTGTCACTTTCCCGCCTGCGCTATTGCAAATGTGCCATAAGGCATATTGCGACCTTGCAGAAGATAGTAGCACTGGCAGGGAGGCCTGCACGGTCTCACCAGTGCCAGTGCATGCCTTGATGTGAGCCAAAACACGTAAGCTCCATGCCAGGCAGCAAAGGAGTCGGGGGGGGGAGAGAGGGTGGACAGATCAGGCCTTGGAGGGGCCTGGATCGGCAATGCTGGTGTGCCCCATATCCAGCGGCGCGGGCGGGCGGGAAAGCGGCGGAACACGCCGTGACGTGACTGCTGCTCAAAGGTAAGTCCCGCCCAGCATACCGGCTGAATGCCGCCGCTGCCCATATCCTGTCCTGCTTCCCAGGCATGGATCCACTTAGACTTGTACCAGTGATGTAGCAGGCGCCGGGCTGAGTAGACCCATTGCCAGGGCTGGGGCTTTCTGTGGGATAAGGGGGAAAATGCCCATTTAACTTGAAGCACCTCCAGCCTGCAAATTTCCCCCTTTGGATACAGCGCAAGCCATGCTGGTGCCTCTGCATCCAGTGGGAATACTGCACTTGGGCACCACATTGGGATTACATTACATTTACTCTTTAAAGAAAAAAAGTCCTGCCCTTCCTCTAAGGAGCTCAGGGTGTCAAATGTTATCATCATAACAAGCCCGTGAGGCAAATAGGTAAACAGATAGCAACTGATCTAAGAACCCTTAATAAACCTCATGACTCAAAGTGGGTTCTGAACTCAGGTTTCCCTGACATTAGCCTGACATCATATCACCCAACTTCAAACTTGGTGCAAGTACAGTACTTACAATAGAATCTTGGGGTTTTTCTTTAACTCATCTGAAAAGGGGTTCCATCCCCCAGGCTTTGCTAGTGATTAACTGCAACGATAGGCAGATTTGTCCTTCATTAGCAAACAGTCCTGTCCGGAACTAGCATTCTGGCAGCATGAAGTCCTTTACGGCTATTGCAAAGCTCGGCACGCTGTTCAAAGCAGCTGGGCCACCACCCTAAGTGGCAGCCAACCAGTGCTCCCTGGAGTCCTTCAGGAAGTCAGTGGCGGGTGGGAAGGAGGTGGAATGGGGTAGGGAGGGGGACCTCCAGGACTTGCCGGATACAGCATGCTCTCTGGTGGCACAGCTGCGTCGGCGGGGGAGGGAAAGGATAGTTTTGGGCTATAGTTACTCATGGGCTAATAGTACTAGTGGTATAATCCATGGACCTCTATGCTCAAAAACAGATTAAGAGGTTCTGGTCACAAAGGGGTCTGCCCATAAAGGGGTCTGATTCCCGCCTCCCAAGGAATCCGTCTGATGCATTGTGATACCCTGAACCTAAGGAAAACAGTGTTCAAATTCCCCTGGATAACTTTAGGCCATTCATGATTCCTCAGCACAACTGACCTTGCACGGCTGCTGTGATATAAAATGGGAGACCTCCCCAAACTCCTTGAGGAAAGAGTGGGATATAAATGTAAGAAACAATTGAGATCGCAATCCTAACCTGGAGTTAGGCCGGCATGTTTGGGCCAACAAAGTTTGGCTGGCACAAGGGCTACCGTAAAGCGTGTTTGGACCAATCTTGGAGTCCTGGGGGATGGCACACGTCCATGTGCTGGCTTCTCTGACTCCGAGAGTGGTCCAAACGTACTTTACTGTGTCCCTTGCGCCAGTCAAACTTTGCTGGCCTAACTGTGCCAGCCTAACTCCAGGTTCATATTGCGCTCTGCATGAAATATTTTATGAACTACAATAGTAACAAAGTTCAGTGATATATAAACATTGTCACAGGTCTTAAAATACAAAGAAGGTCTTTGTATTTTAACACAGGTAACACAGGTCTTAAAATACAAAGAAGTTCTACTAGTGTGGTGACTTCTGAAAGGCTGCCAGTCTATTCCCGATGAGAATCTTTGATAGTTGGGAGCTCTTGCCTATGCTAGTTCAGTGCTATGAATATGTATTTTGTGTACTTGATTTGAGACAGCAGGAAATAAATATCAAGCTCCATTTACCATGGAAAAGAGGCCTGATTGCAGTGGTCGTAATGATTGGTTTCACAAAGTTATTTCACATGGAATAACCAGCCACACTTCAGTTGGCTAGTGAGCTAGCTTCAAAGCTGAGCTAATAGGAAACATACAGACAATTACATTTAAGAGGAGAACATATGGTGGTGGTTTATATGTGCCAAGATCTGACTAGCAAACATTACCAGAACATGGACATTAAGGTTACACCAAGCTGTGTCAATCTGTTCTTGTTCATTGGCTCGCTGTCTCTTTGATTCATATAGGCTAATTCTATTTTAAAAAATGAAGCTTTTTACTCTCTTTTCTGTTGCTTAATCTAGTACAAAATGATTTCCATAAATCAGTGGAATTAAAACACTGAAAATTGTACTGAAAATACTGCTTCTTTGGAAAATTGACCATTTTGATGCATTTGTAACTGGAATCGAGAAGCCGTACAGCATTTATTTCCAAAAATACTTCATTGCTTCAGATAGCTTGGAAATGTGTTTGTGCAAATTAAGTGTCTGTAGATTATTTCCCAGGAGAGAAGGGAATGAATGACTTTGCCCTTAATGCTCTTGTTGGCAGTTTGATAATGGGCAGGACAATCCTTTTGAACTCCCATGATAGTGGACCTTGTGAGCCACCACTGTAAGTGCCACTGCTGTGTCGCAAAAGCTGCAATGCCATCATGCGTGTCAGGGCTGTTGGCACAAGCACTCAGAGGCCCTGCCCATACCAGCGGCTCCTGAACACTGAGCTGTTGCAAGTAAGGTAGGGCTGGTTTTAGGACAGAAGGGAGGGGATCAAGATAGGACTGGGGTGGTTCAAGGACAAGAGGCGGGATCTCGGCACACCAGTGCACACCAGATCCTATCTTGGTTTCCTACTTGATGTGCCCACTGACTCCCTTCTGACTTGTTAAGTAGCTGGTGTAGGTCTGAGGAGCCCTACTGATGGCTAGGTGGCCTACAAAGAAGTAAGTAAAAGTATTTCCCTTCCCCTCCTTAGGATGCAGTGTGCGGCTGGCAGTGTGGCTGCATCGCATAGGATGCTAGGGGATTGTTGCTGCTGGGGCATGGTTGCTGGGGTTAATATTCTGTATATGTAACCATTTCTATTGTTAACCCCATTGATGATCCACACGCCTTCATTTTATTCCTGTGCGAGTTAGATACTGCAATTGTTTATTTCCCCCACCCATGCAAAGCAATCTCATTGCTAGTTATGGTGGACAGCCTTTTTCTGTTTAACAACAAACAATGGAAAAGCCTCATTTGCAGAGCCGTGCTTGGCTTGCCTCGCACCTGGAGCAGGGTGATGTCACCACGCCTCCAGTGCAGCCATCCCACCCCCATGCGTCGCCCAGCCACACTTCCATGCATCTGGAATCACTCTATTTAGGAATGATCAGAGGACAAGGGAGGGCAGGGGCGGAAAGCGTGCAGGTTTTTCCACACCCCTGTGCCCAACCACAGCTAGAACCCCCGCAGCACCCTCCCTATGCTTCTGTTCATTTGTGGCACATTGCTGGCTCAAAAGGTATGCCATAAGTTACCCATTCATAAGTTGCCCATTCAAATGCTCAAAGTTAATCAAAAAATTGCCATTGATTCCATTGACCTTTGAGTCTGCGCCTTTCTGGGTCAATGAACATTCTAATAGCTCGGCTTTCATTTAATCCCCTAACAGAGAATCACTATTTAATTTGTATTCTTCATGTGTGTTTACATCCAAATAAAATGTTTTACTTTGCCTGCTGCCCCAATGGGTCTCTCTTGATTTTTTTGGAAATGGATTCTTATTTTTTTGTAATGACTATGGGGTACAAAATGGTGAAATAGTCTTTGGAAAAATGGCTCGCGCTGCATCGTGTCAGAGGGGGTGCAGTCCTGGAGGTTTCCTCTGGGTAAGGGAACATTTGTTCCCTTATTCAAGGTTAATTCCCTGCAGTGTGGATGGGTCTACTCGGATCTGGTCTGTATAGATCCAGGCCACAGGTCCTTTGCTTTTGGGAGTTTGGATCTGGCAGATGCCCGCTGCCACTGAGAATGCAATCCTAGCTGAGTTAAGCCGGCATAAACTAAGCCAGCAAAGTTTGGCCAGCACAAGGGCCACCATAAAGCATGTTTGTACTACTCTCGGAGTCAGGGAGGATGACTCACGTCTGTGTGCTGGCCTCTCTGACTCTGAGTGGTCCAAACAAACTTTATGGTGTCCCTTATGCTGGCCAAACTTTGCTGGCTTAGTTTATGCCAGCCTAACTCAGTTTAGGATAGATCCTGTTCCTATTCTGCCCTCCCCCACCCCTGTCCCATCCTATCTCCTGCCCCTCCCACTTTCCCTGCCAACATTCCAGGCTGGGCAGTCATGCCATGTTGCACAGCCATGCTTAGGGCTGCTTTGGCGTCGCCACTGGTGTTCTGGAAGTGTGTGGTTCTGTGCATTTTCAGTATGGACAAAAAGACACCCTGCTGCCAGGAGATGGTTTGGGTGGTTGAAGGAGTGAATTTGGCCTTTGGCATTCTACATTTCAACCTGCTTCATATACATTATACATTATAGCAATGATTCCCAAACTGTGGTTAGGGACCCACTAGTGGGCCACAAGCCAATTTCAGGTGGGTCACAAAGCACCTAGAGCAGCTATATTGAAAATATGAGGAGATGGGATGCTGAAAAGGGGGAGAGCTATATGGTTGTTTTGCTTTTGTCGAGGCTGTAAATAGGCTTTTTTCTTTCTGATTCATTTTGCTTTTGGAAAATGGCTGAGAAGTAACTGAACTGATTGCTGCATTTTCAACAAAGCAGCAGGCTCTAGCATCACAATGATGGTACTTCTGCCCCTGACATCACTTGCGGTGGGTCCCAGACAGATTGTCATTCTAAAAAGTGGGTCCTGGTGTGAAATAGTTTGGGAACCACAGCATTATAGTATAATGTAGAAACCTAAAAGGTAGGTCGGTAGTTGATATTCCCTATATTGCAAATATAGGGTTCAGCCTGAAAGAGAAGTACTTGTTTAAGGCCACCAAATATGGCACGGGTACTTCCTGACTGGTAGTCTCTGTTCTCTCTAAAAACAACAAATAAACGGAGTGTTTACCATCACTTTCATTTACATTCATTGGTAGCCTTTTGTTGGGGTGTTATTTATGGGAATTTTATAAAAATATCCCAGTTTTTAAAATGTTGCATTTCCAAACACTTCTTAGGGCCTAACTGGAGAGGCAATAACATCTTTTTAGCTCTGGGTAAGACAGAAATAGGAGCCAAATGCTTGGGATCAAATTCAACATTCTGGTTTTTATTCCTTTATGCTCCATCATCCCAAATATATACAGTCTCACTGCTGTGAAAAGTACTGCACATTCCAGTAAGAACAACTTCTGTGAAAGAGCCATTGAAATGATAAAGAGGTATCTGAATTGGATGTGCGCTCCTTCACAAGTCCCTTTAGATCACCAGAGCTGTTCTAGAGGGGTTGCCGACAAATTCTGCTCCTTTTGGGGAATCTTGAAATGGATGTTTTGTCCATTTCATTTGCCGCTGTATCAAACAAAAGCGACGCAGAGTCATATTTATAGTGGTATCACGATGGCTGATAAGGAGATATTTGTTCAGTGATTGAAGGACATTATTGGATGAACACAGCACTTGTTGCCAGAAATGCTGGCAGGCGTGAAGATCTTTAGGAAAATGGAACTGTAGTCATTAACTCTAGCACTACATAGTCTTTTTAAACTGGGGAAGCTGCAGGTAGATCATAGAGGTAGTGGGAGTGACTATGCTTACCTCTGGCTGAGCCTCTTTCTTACATTACACTTGTGGCATGGAAACTGCTGTACCACGGCTCCTTCTCATAGTGCAGTGTTAATTCAAACTGTGGGTCAGGACCCACTTGGTGGGTCGCGGCCTAATGTCAGGTGGGTCGCGGAAAGCTAGGAGCAGCCATCTTGGGAGCAGCAGACCTTACTCTTGCTATATTCCTGTTGTGTGTTCATAGTTTGAATTTTCAAGTGAGGTTTTTTTTGTGTACGTGTGCGCACGCTGTCATCAATCAATCACTAGTATTTATATACCGCTTTTCAACAAAGTTCACAAAGCAGTTTACAGGCAAATAATAACATTAAAGTTAAATGGCTCCCTGTCCCAAAAGGGCTCACACTCTAAAAGAATGCAGACCACCACCAGCAACAGCCACGAAAAAGACACTGTGCCGGGGTGAAGAGGGACAATTGCTCTCCCCCTGCTAAATATAAGAGGACACCACTTGAAAAAGTGCCTCTTGCCCCAGTTAGCAGGGGTCCATGGATTCTTCCTACACAGCTTAGGGCATTTGCAATTATATTTTGTTTAATTATTGGTTACCTGCCCTTCTTTCATGTGTGTCATATGTCACTTGCTTGCTCTCCCCTCTTTGTTTTCCGAACAACCATATGAGGTAGGTTAGGGTGACTGGCCCAAGGTTGCCCAGTAGGCTTCCTGACTGACTAAAAATTGGAACATAGTCCTCTGGCACTGGCACTCTAACCACTAGGCCTTGCTGGCTCTTCCCCATTACTGTTGCAGCACAGGAAGAGCCAATGCTGCAGCATCTCCCACACCCATGCGAAACCTTCGGTGTCTCTGTGGCAAAGCCAGATGAAGAAAAGAAAAGCAGAGGTCATGTGCACCCTTTTCTGAGACCCAGCCCTTCCTGGTGGGAAATGTCACTGCTCTGCATAGGCTTATCACTTCTAGAAACTGGATCTAGAAAATCTTCACATTTCCAGTTTTAGGAGTGCTGTGCAGGTTTGTTGAATATTGATGATACAAAGCTTCTCACCACAGTCTTGACTTCCTTTTGGAAACTGTGCAAGACAGGCCAGAACAGGCTGCTATCAAGAGGCCAATAAGGCTACAATCCTATGCATGGTTTCTTGGGAGTAAAGTCCCAATCCTAACCAACTCTTCAGCACTGACATACTGTAGCTGCGCCAATGGAGCATTTCTTCATTCTGCAGTGGAGTAGTAGTCATGGAGGCTTCCTCAAGGGTTTGTTCCCTTACCTTGGAGCTTGTATTGTTCTTACCCCAGTACTGGAAACCTCAGCAAACTGAGGTTTATTTGCAAGGAAACATGCATGGAATCAAGGTTAGTAAGAACAGGAAGCTGTGTCGAGGAACTGTTAAGCACCCACAGTCCATCAAGCAGTGCTCTTTATTAAATATTGAATGGCATTTTCATTTATACTGATGCAGTCCTTTGGAGGAAAAAAATGTTCTGTGTTTATATAATTTTATGAATTGGAAAAATAAATTAATCTTTATTGTGTGCCTGATGTTTATCATCTCGGGAACTGGATGCTTCTGACCCAGAAACATTTAATAATTAGTTTTTGTTTTGCAGGTAAACTCCCTTAGGCGATTTTCTGTGAGTTTTGTCAATGATTAAATTTCTGAATCTTTCTCTTTCTGGTGACACCGAGCATGCATTATGAGATGTACAAAAATCCTCCTGAGTGATTCAATCTCATCAAAACTCCTTCCCCTTTCCTCAAACTTCTGAGGATACTTCAGCTGAGGAAGAAACTCAGAGTTCCTCTCCTTATTGGCTATAGGCCCTATTTGGTTGAATTCCTTTCTCTTTATCTATTTACCTGATGCCAGATCTATAGACTGTTAGGTGATCAGGAAGAATTACTTGGGGTTGGGGGTGAAGCTTTTAAAATAGCCTTTACAATGCAATCCTAGCCATGTCTCCTCAGAAGTAAGCCAAGTGAGTAAAGTGGAATTTACTCTCAGGTAAGCTTGTATAATTTTATGAGGGGACGTGGTGGCACTGGGGGTTAAGCCGCTGCTGCTGGGCTTTCTGACCAGAAGGTTGGGAGTTCAAGACTGCGTGACGGAGTGAGCTCCCGTTGCTTGTCCCAGCTCCTGCCAACCTAGCAGTTCGAAAGCACCTAAATGCAAGTAGATAAATAGGGACCACTTTGGTGGGAATGTAACGGCGTTCCATGCGCTACAGCGTATAGTCATGCTGATCAAATGACCACGGAAACTTGTCCTCGGACAAACACCAGCTCTATAGGCTTAGAAATGGAGATGAGCACCACCCCCTAGAGTCGGTCACGACTAGACCATTTGGTCGTGGGGAAATCTTTACCTTTAAGCATGTATAGGATTGGAGTGTTACCTGTGGTGATTTTACATGGCTTTGTTGGTTCATACCAAATATGCTGGTTGTATGTATTTTTGCCATAATGCTTTGTAACAAGAGTAAGATCTGCCGTTTCCAAGATGGCTGCTCCCAGCTTTCCGTGACCCACCCGACACACAGTTTGAATAACACTGCTCTAAATGAAATAAAGCAAAACATATTTTGATTTCCCTTTGGTAGCTTGAAGATAGCTAGTTAGTGCCTTCTTTTTATTTCCTTTCTATATGTATAAAAACAAAAATCCAGAGGATTTGTCGATAGAATATTATCTTGCCATCATATTGGAGTGCCTAGAATTGCAGTATAAATGTTTGAAATAAACAATAATATAATAACACATTATAATTATAAGTAGAGTGTTATAATATCAAAGTAGATTGTTCTGGGGAAAGAGTATTATCATGATCAAGCAGTCAGCGAGTGGTGTATGCTGTTACAAAATTGTTGGGCCATAGTGTCTATTGGGGCTTTATTCCTATAGTAGCGTGCTACCAGGGAAATAAATGACAGGCGTCATTGGAATAAAAGCCTATTCACATACAGCTTTTAGAACCTGTATTAGTTTTATTTTCACCTTCTATTTCAAGTGCAATAACCGAAGTAGTGTAGAAGTCGCTCTGTAATTTTGTGCTTCACTTGATGTATGCCAAAGAGAAATCAATTTCTTTTTCAGTATCTTAAGTGTTGTGCGTAGAAGGGGAGGAGGGCTCATTTTATTTGCTGTTTCAGTCAAATAAGGCATTTTCAATCTAGCAAGTAGTGTAGAAAAAGCCCAACAGGAAAACCTCAGTTCAACCCATTACGTTCTCTATTGAACGCTTATTAAGTTCTGCAACAAACATATGAAAACTGCCTTGCGCTGATAGGCAATTCTTCTGCCTCGCCTAGTAGTATTGCCTGCTGCAATAGTGACTCTCCAAGGGTTGAGACAGGTGCCTGAACTCTTCTTAACTGAGATTCAACCTGAGACTTTGGGCGTGGACATTATGTGCTATTCCCCCATCACACCAAAGCTTTCCCTGACCAGGTGATTTTGACCAGGTGATCCCTGATCACTCTCAGAGTCTGGAACAATGGCGTATATCTGTGTGCTGGCCTCTCTGACTCCCAGAGTGGTCCAGACATACTTTATGGTGGCCCTTGTGCCGGCCAATCTTTTCTGGCCTAACTGGTCCGCCCTAACTCCAGGTTAGGATTGCGCTGTTTGGTGTGTGTGTGATGGGATGAAAAAGGGCAGAAGTGATCTCATATTCAAAAGTGCTGGCAGTTCTCCCTGCACCGCACATTAGGAGCGTGAGACTTTACAACTGCAGATGTTTCAGTAAGTGTGCTGACTGAGAATGCATAGTGGCAGCAGGTCACAGGATGGTATCGATCTTGCAGACGCCTCCAGTCTGGGCACAGTGATACTGTGACAGCACCACAGGAGTCAGGAGGAGATGGTGATGGGAGCAGAATTTGGAGACTTGCAGCTAAATTGTGGGTGTTGGTTTTTTTTTTATTAAATAAAACTCTACATTGATGGAGAAGTGAAAACTGGGAAAACTAAAAGCATCCAGGCCACATGTTTTCTATCTGATTGGCCAGGGTTCTTACTTCCACGGAGAAGCCCTACAGGTGTCCAGTTGTATACATGCACAGCCTCTTTCACATTCATGTCAGATGTGTTGCCACTAGAGGAAATGGCCAGTATATCCACTGGCATCAGCAGTGTGGCCAATTGGGCTTCCTCTTCATGTGTTCACTGAACAGACTAAGGGCACAATCCTAACCTGGAGTTAGGCAGGCACAGTTAGGCCAGCAAAGTTTGCCTGGCACAACGGCCACCGTAAAGAGCGTTTGGACCACTCTCGGAGTCGGGGAGGATGGCGCATGTCTGTTTAACAGAGCAATCCTAAACCCCCTTCTGCCGACACACGCCATTGGCGTCAGCCGAGCGCTGTCACGAGCGTGCTGTAAAGCACGTCTGCACCAGCGCTTTTGGCACAGTGCCAACATAGGCCCTTGTGTCGACGCGGCAGCGCTGGACCAAGCCCCAGGTAAGCTGCTCCTGCGCCAGCCAAGTTTGGCTGGCACAGGGGCTATTCTGGGGGAAGGAACGAGGGAGGCCGGAACAGGCAGGAGGGAGGCCGGTGGGCGGGGTGGCCTGGGGAGGGGGGTGGAGTTTGGATGGAGCTGTTAGGCAGCATCCAAAACCCTGGCCCTGGCTGGCTCAGCCCCGATTCAGGCCTCACAGGGTGCTTGGACTTGTGCTTGATCCAAGCAGCCCCATAGGAGTGGCTGGCGCCTACCCCAGGGTAAGGGGGCAAATGTGCCCTTGCCCTGTGGAGGCTCCAGCCTGTTCCCAACGTGCATTGGATATAGGGCAGGCCAACCGGCCGGCCTGTTCCAGCACAGGTTAGGATTGCGCCCCAAGGTTAATTTCCAGCCACTAACAGTCCAACACAGACAGACAGAACTGTGTTGAACAGAGAGTTTAATAAGTGGGGGGAAACTGACGAATTCATCTAAAATTGACTAGAGAGATAGTTGAACGTTCTGTACATTGTAAACAGAAAAGTATCAGCAATAACAGTTTAGAGTGCTCGCTGTTGAAGAGATGCAGAAGGAAGCGTTATATAAACATCATACACATAAAAAAGAGGTGCTGCAAGAAACCTGTGAGTGCAAAGCATAAGCAAAGTTGTTTTAACAACAAACAACAATGAAGTGGGAAAATGAAGTAACAGCAGTGACAAGGGAAACCCTTGAAGGTATTAATAGCAGTGGAACTCAAAGTGACATCAAGGTGTACAGAAAACATAAAACTAACAGCCCAATCCTACCAGCCGTTCACACTAGTGGAATGCATGTTCCACTGGCACAAGCAGTTTTATGTGCCAGCACCAATGTGCATGGTGGCATTCCCTTACCTGGCAGAAAGCTTCCACAATGCAAGTGGGTCTACTCAGACACACTGACCTGCACCACAGGACTGGGCCTGGAAAGGGGGTTAAGATATTGGTGGCACTGGTGCCACCGATCTTGTTCCCTCCCTGGACCTGATCCACCCATCTCCCAGACCCGGACCCAATCGGCCAGACTGGAGAGGGAGGGATAGTGTGTTCAGTAGGTTTCATTATTTTTGGCCACTTGTGTTTAATAAAGCTAAACCAAAGCCATAGTATGGTGTCTTCACTGCATTCACTGGGGTATGTGAGGGTAAATAAGCTACCTTAGAATGCCAGATGCAGGGGAGTGGCAGCAGGCCACAGGTATCTGGATGTCCTGTGTGCTCCCAGAGGCATCTGGTGGGTCACTGTGAGATACAGGAAGCTGGTTCCTGGCCTGATCCAGCAAGGCTGTTCTTATCTTCTTACCTCCACCCTTCCCTGTGCCTTTTGTGAGAGGTGCTGATTGCTTACAGCAGTCAGTACCATCATGAGGGGGGAACTGGCATAGGCTGGTTCTCTGTGGTAAGTATAGGATTGGGCTTAATGGCACATATGAGTGCAT
This sequence comes from Lerista edwardsae, assembly GCA_029204185.1. NCBI lineage: Eukaryota > Metazoa > Chordata > Lepidosauria > Squamata > Scincidae > Lerista > Lerista edwardsae. Next base: position 19,731,674 of record JAJKFI010000012.1, on the reverse strand, counting down.
CAGAATTTAAATAGCGGAAACAAAAGATTTGTTATGGAGAAAAAGCAAAAAACTGAACTGATGCATATGTCTGGGATCTGGTCCGGGGCTCCGCCCACCAGGCAGGCACGAGGAGGCCAGGATCCCGGCCAGCACACCATCCCATGGGGACCGCGGCGGCAGCCTAGGGCTTCTCTGCCCCATTGGCAGGCCCAGCCAGGGGAAGCACCTGGCACTGCTGCAGCGGACAGCAACAAGGACAGGCAGCCCACCCCTTCCCCCTCGATCGCCGTCAGGCCCGTCCTGTTGTGCTTGAGGGAGAAGTCCACCCGGCCTGGGGAGTCCAGGAGCAGGTGAGAGAAGGCCCTTGGCTGCAGTGGCCAGGGAAGGAGGGGTGGTAAGTGCTGGCAGGATCAGGGACCTGGAGGGTTGTCAGTCTGGGCTTGTGCAGCTGCGCTGGGAGGAAGAGGTGGAGCAAGAGGGCGGGGCTGCTCTATATAACCACAGGCAAGCCGGTGATGCGGGTAGTCTGGAGGAGGCTGGCTAGCAGGCAGGATGCTGGCCAGCCAGTGAACCCAAGCAAGGCTGCTGGAAGGGAGGAAGCCCAGTGTGTGAAGGAACCCCCTTGCCTATCTTTGAGGCTACCTACCTCTGGGCCTCAACAGATTGGGAGGCTTGAAGGAGCCCAGCCACACTTGGTGTCTGCTCCCGTTGCTACCTCTTGCAACGCCCTAATATCGGCTACTGCAAGGGCAGGCTTCTCTGGCCTGACAGCGCTGACAGCGTATTATTCTGGTGGAAATAACCGAGAAGTAGCAAACAGAAGATTGACAGAGTTTCTCAGAGGTTTTGCTGAGCACACTCTATGTTGAATGCAAAAAAATAAAATAAAATCTAAACTCCTTTACAGCGTGTCAGTCAGTCAGTCAGTCAACAGGTACTTATATACCGCTTTTCAACACGAAGTTCACAAAGCGGTTTACAGGCAAATAGTAATAATAAAGTTAAATGGTTCCCTGTCCCAAAAGGACTCACGATCTAAAAAAAAAAAAAAAAAGGCAGCCCGCCAGCAACAGCCACCAAAAAGACTGCACAAGGGTGATGAGGGACAATTACTCTCCCCCTGCTAAATATAAGAGGAACACCACTGGAAAAAGTGCCTCTTGCCCAGTTAGCAGGAGTGTTGTAATGTTGCGTGTAACACGACGTGTAACACGGCATCCGCGTGTTGTAATGTTGGACCTCATGATCCACCGCAGGCTGCCATCACACCAGACATGCCGACAGTGAGCGGCTTGCTGTTGAGTGTGTGGAAGCTGGCAAACCACACATTGGCTGCGCTGGGCAACTGAGCAGTGGTGGGGGCAGGGGCTGGGCCAGCACAGATCCGGACGGCAGTGGTGTCTGAAAGACTTGGAGCCCCCATCCTGGGCCCAACATGCCCACTTGGACCTAACAGATGTATGCCAGCAAAATAGCTGTGGTTGATCTGAGTAGGCCCACTGGTAGTCGGAGAAGGGATGTAAAACATTCTTTACCTTTCCTGGGCTGCCTGGTCCCCTGCCATCTCACAGCATGCAGTCCATTTTGTGTTGGCTGCAGGCCAGTCGTGGATAGGATTGGGCTGCTTCAGTATCAAGTATGGCGTCCATCTTATTACAGACAATGTGGTACATATGTGCCAGTGTTGCTCAGCTAAACATTTCAGGTTGGAGAAAAGTAATGAACGTGAAATATTCAACTTTTCTAGAAAAATCTCTGAGGTTGTCAGCAGCCTCTTTCAAAGCACCTCATGGATAGATTTTTCCAGAAATATTTTCTGTTGTATGTACTAAAGCTTCTGTAGCCAGAGTTGTCATGAAAATAGAAACTCATCTTTGGGATCCTTTGAAAAAGCTTCACAAAGTTGGGGCAAAACATTGGGAAACCATTCAGTTTTTTGAACATTGTCTGGGATCCCCCCCCCCTAAAAAAAAGAGTTTCAATTTTCATGACTTTCTGTTGTATCTCTGAGAATCAGTTTCAAAAGTCCAGGTGGACAATGAAGTATCTTGTTTTCAGATACAGGGAACAGAGTAATGTGATATGACAAACATATTTCCTGAAGAACGGTCAAGCGCTGTTTGGACCTTTACAGTGTGAACACTGTCCATGTGGAGCAAGAGGACCAAACGTGTGCTGGGATGTCCCACCTCCATGGCCATGCACTCCTGAAGCCCCATTCCCGCCTTCCCTGTGACAGCTGTCTGTTGCAACCAATAGTCTCTGTGGGACGACGTGGAGGTGGGGCTTCAGGAGCACCTCTGTGCCGGGATGGGCTGCTCCCATGTGTTTGTTCTAAAACACGGGTCTCCAAACTTTGCAGGACAAGGGCTGCATCATATATAAGGGCATTTAAATGGAACAGAACCCCGGCAGATACTGAGATTGCACCGTATTTATCTCCCCTCAGCAGGCTGTTGTGATAAAAAGAAGATAAAAAAATCTTCTGGAGGACTGAATTGGCCCTCAGGCCAGGGGATAGAGACCCCTGTTCTAAAACATCTGAAGAGGGTGTTCTGTGCCAGCCTAATTAAAATTTTAAAATATTTTAATTACTTTATCATAAAAAGGGGGAAGATTAACATGGAAGTGCACAGCATGGAAAATCATTATGTTGTTTTCCCAGGATTATTTTGTGTAATTCTACCATTTAAAAAAAATAATAATGCAGTTGAGCTTCCTTATTTTCCACAAAACTCATAGCTATGTGCTTGGTTGTGCACTATAAAAACATAGAAGGACAAATTCCTTTTTTAGCCCTTCTCACATGCTCCTGAGAAAGCCCCAGTGGATTCAGATTTTGTTCACAGCTGATCTAAACAAAGACTTCCAAGTTCATTGATGCCGAGACAAGAAGAACAGCATGGGCATATTCCAGTGATCTGACATCTTCAGCTTTTTCTCTGTGTCAGTCTTAGAAGATTGTTATTGACTGAATTTGCTTGATAGGCTTCTTTTCCCCCTAGAGAGTTGGAATAGTGTGAGAAATAGCAGCAGCGTGGAGAGAAAAGGCAGCAAGAGCCTTTCATCACAAAACAATATTTGCTGATGCCTTATCTTTGAAGCTTGCTGAGCAGTAAGCCAGGCATACAGATAGGTGTTGATGCTAGAAATTGTGTTTTGAAAAATGGTAAATTGGGATCCTTTATGGAGCCCTAATAAGTAAAGATGGCATAATTTTGCACACAGTAAGCCAACCAAACTGCTCAGGGGACACAGGCTGTATTGATAGTCCAATGATCAGACAGGAAAGTTAATTTTGCTGTACTTCTGTACTTTTAGCTACTAAATCGGGTTTTCAATAACTTTTTTGTTTGTAGTGAAAAGCTCAGATTAGTCATAGAGGGTACAGAATATTTTTGTATGTAAAATAAGGACTTCAAGCCATTTTGAAGCCCTGCTTGGGCCAGAAGGATACAGCATGTGATCATCAGGACAGGATGCACTAATTGTCCCTTTATGATACATTATTGTCAAGTTCATTCTACTACCAAAGAATTTTGGTAGTAAAGTCTGGGCTGTACCTGCAGCAGGAGGCATCTCAGAGTGGGGTTGAAGAACTAGACTTGACAACCAGCTTCAGCTCTGTTTAATTTCAGAAGGCAGGACTGCAGAGGCAATCTGGCCTGCCACCTGCTCACAGTACAGCCCCAGATTATATCTGTTGTGGAATCTATCAGAGCAAGTGGGCTGGCCTCAGATTGCAAATAACATGGCTGTCTATGAACCACCACCTGCCTGGGTGTGTGTAGATGCCACACCAAATGAGCCCACACATGAGCTGCCCCATGAATCCTTACCCCTCCAAGGAACCTTCAGGGAGTCTCTCTCTTGGTATTGGAGAGAGCAGATCCCCAGCACATGGATTATATCGTTCTCACTTACGTTTGAGTGCAAAGCAAATTGTAACATGTATCACCAGGAATGAGGTACAAAATAAAACCGGAGTCTGCTATAGAAAAGGAAAAAGCTGCCAAATAGGGAGATGGTTAAAGGGAAGACAGCAAGCCCTTCGCCCAGGCCTTATTTTACAGCTCAGGAGCAGACCAAAAGAGAAGCCTTTCCTCTCTGGTTTCCCCCAGGCCCTCATTGCCCCTGTGTCAACCAATGTCAAACTGGAGCGAAAATCGCAGTCGAGCTTCAAAAACCTATCCATGGTTGAGTTAACCATGGTTTATCATCAGCCAGGCATAATGCTGAGCCATGGAAAGGGAACAGAATGGTTCAGTCTTCCTACCTACTCCCAAGCCATTAACTCAGTGGTTCTCAAACTTTTTAGCATAGGAACCCACCTAAAAAAAGTTTCACTTTATCAGCCACTCTAGCCTCTGTGGCTATTTTGGTGCTCCCCTAAAGTAGCAGGTTGTTTAACCCTTGATGCGCATAGCCTAATCTACCCTGTCAGTTTTGCAGACCAGCCAAAATTGGCTCGTGACCCACTGGTGGGCCACACAGCCATAGTTTGAAAATCACAGCATTAACTCACATTATAGGTCAGTGTTGTGTTACATCTTCACTAGTCATAATAATTAAATAAAAGCAATTATTTGGAAGAGGACATACGATTGTTAGAACCTTTGCAAGGTGCGAGGGAGTGGCAATAGGATGCAAGCATCATGTTATTTCATGTGCTTCCTGAGGCACCTGGTGGACAATGTGAGATACAGGAAGCTGGGCCTTTGGCCTGATCCAGCAGTGCCCTGCTTATGTTCTTATGTACCTTTTAGACAAAAGTGTTGTAGGTTCCCCCTGCCCAAATGAATCTCAGTTTCTTCTGATTTAGGAAAAACACTGAATGAAAAACTGAGCTTTCTTTGATGCCAGATTTTCTAATAACTTTTCTAATAGCTTTGAAAATAAACCTCAATCAATATTACAATGAGTTATTAAAGTAAATGACTTGTACACCTTGAGTTATTGGTTCTTCCAAGAATATGTGAGAATTGGTATTCTCATTCTTTTAGGCCGGGGGTCTACCAAATCAATTATTTATGAAAAATGGATATTACTCATTCTTAGGAGTGTTACAAATTTTACTGTGCAGCCTTGAAGACTAAGATGAAAGATTATATGTGCAAAACAGGGTGATAAATGTCAGTTGCCTAGTGAACTATGATATTAGTAAGTTATAGCATTGCTATAATAAGTTATAGATGAGATTATCTCATCAGAGACATTATCAAAAGAAGGCCAAGAAGCACTGTAATTAATGCCCCAATCCTATCCTCCATCATTAGCACCAATGCATGGAGCAAGCATTGCACCATGGAGGCAAGCACTGCATCCAGTGGTGGTGATGGTAATCGGAAGGCCTTCTCGAAGTAAGAGTGCATTCATTCCCTTATCTTAAGGGAAGCCTCCTGTTACCCTGTGAGCCCACTCTGATCTGCTTCAGCTCTTTGGCTGGTTCAAGTCCACATGGACGCAAAGAGGCTTGTCAAGACTGGGCTGGAGGCATAGGATATTGACTGCACCATTGCTGCTAAGACCTGCTCTCTGCCCTTCCCCAACGTGCCTCCCAGGGGCCCCAACCCCGAGCCTGATCCTTCTCTTATCTGCCCTACTGTTCTCTTTCTTATCCTCTACCCCCCATTCATGCCAACTTACTAGTGCCAGGGCAGTGGTGGGATCTAACGGATCCAAGAACCGGAACGGTGACCGGGACTCACCTTTGACTGGCGCGTGTTGGGACCATTCAAAGCGGCCTGTCCGCGCCCCGCAGCCTGTCTCCTTGGTTTCACCACCATTCCATTGGTTCCGCTGCCTTCTGCGCCGTGTCCATCATGGAACCGGTGACGAATGGCGGCGAGTGGGCAGAGCCAGCCCTGATTGGGTTCAGGAACGGCCGTTCCGGCGCGTTCCTCCTGGATGACATCACTGTGCCAGGGGGATCCAGGAGGGCTGCACTGCACTACTTGCAGTGGTCCAGTGGCATGTGATAGCGTGTCACATTTGGAGATGCAGTAAATGATGCTGCGCTGCTGGAATGAAAGTCCTGGCCACATAGTCAGGGGACAGAATTTGGCAGCAAGTTTATGGATATTATGATTGTTGGTATATATCATTGATACATTTAGTGCTCAAGTTTAGTAGCTACAGCAATTACACTTTATTTTTGCACTTATAACCCCCTAAGAACCTTAAGCTAAAGTTATAAACCAACACCTTAGCAATACATTTCAATACAATATAGATTTTTAAAACAACTACATCCAGTAGCCATCAACTGCTTCCCTGGGATGAAGTGAGCACATCAGCTGGAGAGAGAATTGGTGCAAGGAGTACAACATTAGAGTCTCAGCAATGTGCAAGTATGGGGTCAACAAGAAGGAAAGCAGAAGAAAGATGCAACGCTGTATAACTTCTGGAGTTGCTTTCCCCCCCTTGACATGTTTCCACCATGATACATATAAGGGCAATTGCAAGAGTTCATTTCCAGTAATATTTTTTTTCAGTGATGTGGATAGAAATACATCAACACTGCAAAATTATTGTGGGGTGTGTGTGGGGGTGTGTGGGGGTGTGCGTGCGCATGTGCGTGTGCAATGATGTCTGTACATGTCTTCCGGTTCACACCTAATTTGGTGTGAGTGGATGTGTAATATGGGAAAACATGCCCGAAAGAACCTGTGGACTTGGGCAAAAGGAGTGAACGTGAAACCTCACCCTCAGTTTCTGCAGCTTAAGTTACAGAAGAAGTAGGCATTGCATGCAAATGCTGTAAAGCTTCAGGCTGAGCACCTTACAATAACTGAAACTAGCAGTAGGCAGCATCTGTAGGCAGATACACCAACTGACTGCTGATTTTTTTTCTCCTAGGCAGAGCCTGCTGCTTGCGCCTGCTTTTCAGCTGTATGAAAAGAGAAAATGTAGGAAACATTCCTTTCCACTTGAGGCATAATGGAAAAATTAGGAAGTCACTTAGCCATTTCAACAAATAACAAGGAATGTTGTTGCAAAGAGACATTGCACACTTGAGAAAAGACATTTTAAACTCAGGCAACCAGAGATAATTATTGCTAAAACTGGATGTTAGAATCCTGGTTCATGCTTGGGGTTTGCTAATACAGTATATACTCATGTATAAGTTGACCTCATGGATAAGTTGAAGGCAGGTTTTAAGCCAAAAATCATGGAATTTGCTATGACCCATAGATAAGTTAAGGGTAAAATTTAGGGGCATATGCAATACTTTGAATTAGATAATTTTGTCACCAGATTCTGACAAATGACCTACCAGTAATTGTTACCTAAGAACTGTACAGTCTACCGTAGAGGTAAAAAAACTTTTTTTTTTACTTACGCTTGGTAGATTGCCTGATCACCAATAGGCCTCCTCAGTTATTTTGCTGGTGTAAGTCCAAGGAGACAAAGGAAGTGGGGCAGGCTGAAAAATTGCAGATAGGATCCAGTGCGTTCCTTTGCTGCTGAGATCCACCCCCTCCAGCCTGCTCTCTGCCCCCTGCCTTCTCACCTACCCACCTGAACATCTCCCGAGCCACACACAAACCACCCACTCTGCCACATTACTTGAGCAGACTGAGTGTCCGAGTGTCTTGTGTGCATGGACCTGATGGCCATTTCCCCATCATGCCCGACAACAGCATGATGTTTGTGCCATCACAGGGCCATTTATGACAGCGGATTGATAGATCCACCAGTGTAAATGGCGTATAGGATTGGGCCATTCTTCATGTGCGTTCGGGTGGCACCACTCTCACAAGCACTGAGTATGTGCTTCAGTCCAGAGATCACATGCTGCTGCTGCAGCTGAATGTTTCTGGCCACGTCCTTTGTGTTTCTCTTTGCTCTCTGTCGACAGCTTTCCAGCAGGGAAGAGTTCTCGGAATGCTCCATGTGGCCAGCCATGCCGACCATGAGGGAAGCACTGGCCAGTGTGATTTCAGCTGTTCCTCTTAACCTACACTGGCCTCTTTTGCTTTGCACCGTTCATGACAGACAGCAATATCATGGGTGCAGCCACACCTTGCGGATACCTTCTACCAGTGATGTCATGCAGGGGGAACGTGGGGGAACTCAGTTCCACTAGTTAAAATTAGGGCTGACTCCGCCCACTTCACTCTCCCTCCTCCCCCCTCCCAATTCCTCTGCAAAGAGCTTTTCTTTTTGGTTGGCCGGCACTCAGAGGGTTAAAGGCAGTGATGTCATTCAGGGGGAACGGACCAGAACGGATCCTAACGGGCTCCGTGGCTGGTTCTGGGTTCCCGACAAGTGCCAATCAAAAGTGAGTTCCTGTTCCTGAATCATTTGAATGACACCACTGCCTTCTACTTTGCTGTCTTCTGTACCTTTGCTGTCTGCAAAGGCACAAAAGCCCTGCTGGGATTAATGGTCGGCAGGCACACCTGTGTGTTTCTCTTTCAGAGGCTGCTCCAGCACTGACCCAGTTCAATGAAAAGTTTGGCTTGATCACAGTAGTTGTGTCTTTGTGAGTAGATGGAGATCCCTTCTCCCCACTCTAGTTGGTTCTTCTCTCAGCTGGCCTCAGGATGGGCCTCTAAGGGAGGGAAGAGGGGCCTCCGCTATCAGGGTCCATGGTCTTTATCCTTCTCTCTCTTAGCTCCTTGAACTCTTTTGGGAGGAGGCAAATAATCAGTCACATTCTGCCTCTTCACTGCTGCTGTGATGTATATGGCAGACAGCTGGGCTGAAGAAGGAGGCCAGGATAGTGGCAGCTGTAGTGGGAGCAGCTGTGAGCAGTGATGCAAAGGATGTGTAGCTAGATGGGTGGACTGTTGTAATACGGCCCTAGATGAGACTAGATGGGCCCTTGGCCTGATCTAGCAGGACTGTTCTTAAGGGAGTGTCCTTCCTTCCCTTGAGCTATAGCACCTAAAATGGTATTTCATGGCAGTGTGTGTCTGCATGACTGGCATAAGAGGACTTGAGCTCTGGGTGTGGGGATTCCTGGTAGTCCTCTGCTTTTGCTCTCCTTGGTGGTGCATGCTCTTACAGTGGGTTGGTGGCTTTGGCTTTTTTTAGGGTTACAGGGAGGCCTCAAGCCAGCATCCACCATTCATTGGTGGCAACCATCCCTGTCGAAGAGCAGCCAGGAGAGTCAGCTTGATGCTGGCTTCTCATTAGGCCTGCATCTCCCACCACCCCCTGTACGGTTCATCCATCTGTGCTTTCCTGGCTACCAACTTTTGGAGATGGGAGGGTTGCAATGATTGGCACATGCCTGACAGATTATCTCGCTATGTTTGTTGATGGTATGTATTTCCATGGACACTAGAAGTTACCAGAGGGGTGTATCTTAATAGAGTTGTTCAGCCTCTTGTTGTCCTCCCCCCCCCACCTTTGTGCTGGCTTAGAGTGCAAGGGCCACCATAAAGCGTTTTTGGACTACTCTCTGAGTCAGGGGGGATAGCTCACGCCTGCATGCTGGCCTCTCTGACTCCGAGAGTGGTCCAAACATACTTTACGGTGTCCCTTATGCTGGCCAAACTTTGCTGGCTTAGTTTATGCCGGCCTAACTCAGTTTAGGATTGCGCCCTTAGTCATTGTGGTTTAGGACACAATGGATGTTGCTTAGACCTGCTTCCACCCTAGCAGAGGTCTGATGACTGCAGATAGGTTTACACGACTAGTTAGCAGAAGACAGTTTGGTGAATTTTCCAGAAATTGCTTCACTATAGTAAGGAAATGTGGTTTTTCTTTCACATATTTTTTTTCAATATTTCACTAAATATTTATATAAAATAAATGAATAGAAAAAATATTTATCTGAAAAGGTAAGGGAACACATGGGAAGGAGAGAAGATGATAAGGGGGGAAATCACAATATTTCCAAGAAGCAAGGAAAGGAAGTAGATAAAAAAAAACACAGGTGGTTGTGAAGTAAACGGTAAGGTGAAAGTAATCACTTGGGTGGTTAAACATGAAATTTTTAATGTAGTGTTCCACCATTTGGATGTTTAATTTTTTGTTTAATAGGTAACTGCAGCTTATGGGGTGTGTGTGTGTGTGCAATCTTGGTTGGTTTTTTTCTAAAACTGAGTCAACCCAAACCTACCTCGTTGGCTTTGCTTCAGTTTTTATTATTTAAAAAAGCTCTTTCCATTTTTACATAGTTTAAAAACAGCTGTTTCAAAATGCCTCTATTTCTCATCCCAGTCTTGGACACAAAGTATTGCTCAAGGACTGCACATCTTCCTGGAGCCTTAAAAATGAGCAGCAGCAGTCCATTGGGGCCTCCTGCGCGGTTTGGTTCTCTGTAAGAAGCGCTTCCCATCCAAGACTCAGAAACAGAGAGGATTCATTTTCATATGATTTGCATACCTGTTTGATAACATATTCTCCCATCTTCAGTATGCAAACTGCAAGTTTCAAAACACAACTGGAAACCTGTATAAAGTTGGCTCAGCTCGATTTCTGGGTTGGTACACATACGCTAAACCTCTCTCTCAATCTTGTTTCTCCCCATTGAATTCCCATGTGGATTCACTCTGCGTTATCACAGAGTGGTGAAGTACCTTGAATATTGCCTAAGCAGAATAATCAGCACTTGAGCAGGTGTCCCATAGTACACCCAATCAATACTTTTTAATGAGATTAAATCCATCACTCCAATTGCAGTGTGCAACAAGCCGCAATTGGGAACATCCAATGGCAGAATTATCTTTGGGACTCAGAGGGGTAAGAGAGTTGTGGGTCACAAGGTACATGAATTGAAAGTGCCAATACATTTCAGTTCCTTGTCTAGCAAATATTTTAGGGACGTGTGCCTTCCTGAAACTCTGCAGAAAGTTTTTCAGTTGAGAGAGAGTAAGTTTTTATATATTAAAAAAATTGGATGTGGAATTGTCATCCTGTTTGGAGAAATGAGAACAAGGCACATAATTATCCTCTGCTTACACAGTTGGGTCATTTAAACATTCCCATTGTAGGGGACCCTTTCATGGATCACTGCCTTGTCATGGCGAAGGGGCTTGAGTAGCTCAATGAAGCTGTGAGCTATGCCATGTAGGGTTACCCAAGATGGACAGAGCTGCCAATGGAAAAAATATCCTCAACATGACTTGGGCAATGTGCAAAGGGTATCATCTCTTTAGTACCATCCCTCCCCAATTCTATTTCCTTCCCTGTTCATAAGTTTGCGGTTTGTCTTCTCTGGAAATAAAATTCTGGTTGAGAGAGGACTAAGTACACTGAGTAGGATGAAATGGTTGATTGTGCACTTCGAAACTCACACTAGCAAACACTTACAATAGGCAAGACTACACAGCACTGAGACCCACAAAATAGATAAGAATGAAACGAAATCACTGAAAGCTCCTGGAGTGAATAATGGAAAAGCGAGGGTCAGAATGGTATAGTGCACTGTTTCCCAAACTGTGGGTCGGGACCTGCTGGTGGATTGTGACCTGATTTTTGGTGGGTTGCCAAAAGGTGAAGGAAAGATCAGATAACTGCCTTAAGCTCTGAGGCTTTTCCAAAATCAGATATTGTAGCTGCTAAACACCCTGCAAAGAACTCAGCTCCTGCAGTTTGCAAGGCACCTGCTAACTGTCTTGCAAGTAGCTGAGCTCCTACAGTTTTCAAGCATGGTCAGTATAGGGAGATGTTTGGGGCTCTTTTTACTTTTATTATTTATATATAAGTAATATTCCTTTCTAGATCTCCTTTTTTAAAAGTCTGGTAAACCTAGGTAGGTCCCAATAAGAGTGTCATTTTAAAAATTGGGTCCTGGTGCTAAAAAATGTGGGAACCACCAGTGTAGTGGTTTGGAAATTGGAATTTGACCTGAAAGACCCAGGTTCAAATCCCCAGTCAGAAAGCTTCCTGGTGACCTTTGGCAAGTCGCTATCTCTCTCAGCCTCACCTACCTCAGAGGGTTGTGTGAGGACAAATGGTGGGAGGAACTATGGTGGTATAAAATGTATTATAAATAATGAACAATGTGACTAATTTCTTCATATTAAATGTAAGCATTTTGTTGCACATTTTGTTCATTCTTTATTACAAGAGGGTGAGAGAGGACATATGATGATGAGCCTCTCTAGTGCTGGTGCCCTCCTAGAGTTCCCTTCCTGCCTATGGATTATGCATTGGGGTACAACCACTGCCATCAGTACTGTTGATGCAGGAGTTTGCCTGGCCAAGTGGACCGTTTGATGGATGACATCCCTAGGCCTGTACCCTACTAGGTCAACGTCGATGCCACCCAGTGGTGTCATCTAAATGATTTAATAACAGGTACTCACTTTTGATTGGCACGTGTCGGGACCCGCCCACTGGAAGTGACGTCATAAGCCAGAAGTGATGTCGTGGCAGGAAGTGACATGAAAAAAGCCCTTTTTGAGGCCTCAGATGATTTTAAACTGACCCATCAGTTGCAACAGTATTCCACAGCACCCCCAGAACATGTTAAGGAGGCCTGGCATCATGTTAAAACCCCAGAGCAACTCATTTTTCAGTGGCAAGGAAAGGAAAGGCTCCGCTCGCTGCCTGCCTGCCTGGCTCTGAGAACATGCAGGCAACTCAAACATGCAGGAAATTCAAACATTGCCGAGGGCGGAGTCGATGATTGGGTGGGCGAATGGGCGGGGCCAGCTGTAATCCTAGAAACCGGTACTCGCGTACCCCCTGCATGACATCACTGATGCCACCCCTGAACCTGCCTCGTATATGACAGGAGCTCGGTCTCCCAGTGATGGAGCAATGTGAAAATTTCAACCTCTAAGCACAAAACATAGCAAGGAGGTTCATTGCAAATGCAAAATAGAAAGGATTTTAATACACCTGCATAGATGGGGAAAAGAGATGCAAAAAAAGTTCAAGTATGTCGATTTTAGGACATTTCACAGACTCTGAGGATACAAGTCAGCTTCCAGGATGTTCTATGCATTAAAAAAAATGATTTCTATTCATAGGTTAGATGTAAATAGCTGTCAGGAGATAGTGAGCAAAGGATAACGAATATATTGTCACAGTTCGTCGACAGTGCAAAATCAAATGCATATGAATCTTTGAATCAACAAATGTCACTTGAGAAAATGCAAAAACAGATGGCATTTCCTGAATACCAAAATGGGCTGCTTCCGTTCTTCCACTATATTCTTGGTTGGGGAAAAAAAAAGATGTCACATTCCGTTTTCTTATACACTGGAAAGTGGTGTGTTACCTAAATGGACTTTTCAGACTGAAACATTTACTTGCGGATAATTTGTCCAGGATGCCACTTAAATATATTTCAATTTTCAATTTTCAATTCACCTTTATTGGCATAAAATATTTCATTTCTATTTAAAACAGAATGAACTGTAAAGGACCTTAGGTATTTGTGTGTGTGTGTTTCTTGGACAGTATTCTTCCTTAATACTGTAGAATTTGAAGAAGAAAAAAGCAACCTTCTGGTCTACAGGCAACTGATTTAACTTTGCAATACTGAAGGAAAGAAGGCAGATGCTTAGATAGGGCACGCTTGATAGTAGCGTCCTCAGGAGAAAACACATTAATAGATGTTCCAATAAGAAAAGAAAGCTGGTCAGCCATGAAGGAGGCCATAAATATCAAAGTATTTCTTTTCTGTCTTCCACGCAACCTTCTAGTAAATTACTTCAATATCTTCCGCACAAATCCAGAACATATTTTTTCCGTTGGTTTTTCATGATCAGCTAATGGAAGTTAACATTGTGAGAGGACATAAATATTCCAAGAACATCAAGCTTCATGGTGAAGGGAAAGTGTTTTATGATTTCACAGAAGGGGTGAGATTGCATTTTTGCAGGCATTGTCAATGCAAGGGAAACATTTATTTGTTTAATAGTGCTGCAGCTCTAGATTAAGCATTTCTCTCCAGTCTCTCTAACAGTTCTATATTCATATATTCTGCATCTGAACAAAAGTGATTTTGAAAAGGCATTTTAAAAGCCGTAGAACCCACAAAATGGCTTAAACTGCAGATTGTGATGTGCGTGCCAGACAAATGTCATTGTCTGGACATGCACAAAAGCTTTGCTCTAGTAATTAACAAGACAAAAAAGGCTCTTTCTGGAGGTGTGTGGAGTAATGTGTCTCTTATGATGAGCCACTACAATGGAGAAACAGCAGGACATATTCTGCATGCAAAGGGTGCCATTCTCACCTAATGAAATATTTAGCTATTAACATGCAAGTTACAATGCGTCCTCTGATATTTTGTGTAGAAAATATTTTTGCTGAGATCTGAAGGAAAGCTCTTAAACACAGCTTTAAAAAACAACAGATGATGCCTCTTGCAACTGAGGAGTAGATACTGTATAGCAGTGGTATTAAAACGTTTTAGACCCGGACTCACTTTTTAGAATGGCACTTGTGTTGGGACCCACTGGAAGTGATGTCATGGCAGGAAGTGACATCATCAAGCAGGAGGTGCTATCATTGTAACACAATAAAATGACACAATAATAATGCAAACTGGTATTCTTGGACTGCAGCAGTTGTACAACCACGAAACATCCCTTACAGAAAGCAAGATTAGGACAACATATAATGTAAAATCACTGAACTTAAAACAAAATTTTAAAAACCCTCTCTTGAAAATTCAAACTGTCAATACTCACAAAAGGAATACAACAAGAGTAAGATCTGCAGTTTCCAAGATGGCTGCTCCAAGCTTTCCGTGACCCACCTGACATCATCACCTGACCCAAGTGGGTCCCGACCCACAGTTTGAATAACATTGCTGTATAGTAAAATGTTCCCATAACACTGCTTCCTTAAGCACTCATTTGTTACAGTTCTCTTTGTCCTAGCTGTAATTGACAGCTGCTGTAGCCAATGAGAGCCAGGCATTCTAAGTAGCATGGAGCCAATCAGTTTGTTTCTTGCCTTGCAGGAAACAAAAGTCTTATAAATTAATGCTGTTTCATCATGAAGGTAAGATAACAAGAGGCGACATGATGTCATTTTCCTGAAGCCACATGGGTCAACCAATATGGTTGACTCAGATCATTGCCGCCAAGGAGGATTGCCGCGAATTCACGAATAAAAATCTCCCTGCACATGTGTAAAAGTTAATCTCAACCTCTTTAATCATGCCTGCGTGTTCTGCATACGGGTGTGCGAATCGCTGTACGAAAAATGGGATTTAATTTCCACGGAAAGATTCATGTATTCACATTACATCGGTTCAATAAAACTACAGTTCACTGAAACAGTGAGTGCATTATTTTTGAAGCTGTGTAATTTGTTGTTGTTCCTAGCAGTCTTATTCACCATTTTCTGACACCCACTGTTAATGGTCTAGAAGAAGAAAAAATATTCCCCCCCCTTTTCCCCCCCTTCCCGTTTACACGTTTTTTCCCACCTTCCATTTTCTACTGTAATATTCTCAAAATTCTGAACATTAACAGAATTTATTTTTGGGGGGGGGGGTGTAGAAGTTTTAAAAAAATACTCTTAATAGTCTAGAAGTAAAAAAGAATTACTCTCATATTGACAACTACTTGTGTTAATGAAGAGATTTTAATTAAATGTAATTTTCCTATATATTTAATGTTGAGCTTCAAGCCAATTTTTGCACTTTCCTCTTTCACCCTCATCAGCAGGTTCTTTAAGTCTTCCTCACTTTCTGCCATTAGAGTGGTGTCGTCTGCATAGCTGAGGTTGTTGATATTTCTCCCAACAATCTTGATTCCAGCTTGTGAATCATCCAGCCCAGCCTTCCTCATGATGTACTCTGCATATAAGTTAAATAAGCAGGGTGACAGTATACAGCCTTGTCGTACTCCTTTCCCAATTTGAAACCAGTCGGTGGTTCCATGTCCAGTTCTAACTTCCTGACCTGCATTCCTGACCTGCATACAGGTTTCTCAGAAGACAGATAAGGTGGTCTGGTACTCCCATCTCTTCAAGAACTTGCCACAGTTTGTTGTGATCCACACAATCAAAGGCTTTAGCATAGTCAATGAAGCAGAGGTAGATGTTTTTCTGGAACTCTCTTGCTTTCTCCATGATCCAGCGAATGTTGGCAATTTGATCTCTAGTTCCTCTGCCTCTTTGGAAACCAGCTTGTACATCTGGTAGTTCTCGATTCACATACTGCTGAAGCCTAGCTTGTAGGATTTTGAGCATGACCTTGCTAGCATGTGAAATGAGTGCCATGGTGCGATAGTTCGAACAATCTTTGGCATTGCCCTTCTTTGGGATTGGAATGTAAACTGATCTTTTCCAGTCTTGTGGCCACTGCTGGGTTTTCCAAATTTGCTGGCATATGGAGTGCAGCACTTTGACAGCATCATCTTTTAAGATTTTGAGTAACTCAGCTGGAATGCTGTCACCTCCACTAGCTTTGTTGTTCGTGATGCTTTCTAAAGCCCACTTGGCTTCACACTCCAGGATGTCAGGTTTGAGCTCAGTGACTGCACCATTGTGGTTATCAGGAACATTGAGATCGGCCTTATAGAGTTCCTCTGTGTATTCTTGCCACCTCTTCTTAATCTCATCTGCTTCTGTTAGGTCCTTGCCGTTCTTGTCCTTTATTGTGCCTACCTTTGCACGGAATTGTCCTTTGACATCTCCAATTTTCTTGAAAAGATCTCTAGTCTTTCCCATTCTATTGTTTTCCTCTATTTCTTTGCATTGCTCATTTAGGAAGGCCTTCCTATCTCTCGTTGCTGTTCTCTGGAAATCTGCATTCAATTGGGTATATCTTTCCCTTTCTCCCTTGCTTTTGGCTTCCCTTCTTTCCTCAGCTATTTGTAAAGCCTCTTCAGATAGCCACTTTGCCGTCTTGCATTTCTTTCTCTTTGGGATGGTTTTCGTTGCTGCCTCCTGTACAATGTTACAGACCTTTGTCCACAGTTCTTCAGGCACTCTGTCTACCAAATCTAAGCCCCTAAATCTATTTGTCACCTCCACTATATATTCGTTTGGGATCTGATTTAGGTCATACATGGAGGGCCTAGTGGTTTTCCCTACTTTTTAAAGTTTAAGCCTGAATTTTGCAATAAGAAGCTCATGATCTGAGCCACAGTCAGCTCCAGGTCTTGTTTTTACTGCCTGTATAGAACTTATCCAACTTTGGCTGCAAAGAATGTAATCAGTCTGATTTCGATGTAGACTATCTGGTGAAGTCCATGTGTACAGTCGCCGTTTGTGTTGCTGGAAAAGGGTGTTTGCTATGACTAATGTGTTCTCCTGACAAAACTCTATCAGTCTTTGCCCTGCTTCATTCTGTACTCCAAGACCAAACTTGCCTGTTACTCCCATTACCTCTTGAAAACTCATACTGTACTTCTAATGCCAGAAGGTCAGAACACCACTGGACTTTGGCAAACCATACTCTGATATTTGATTTTGAGCAAGTAGGTAACTCTTAGGACTGTAGTCACCAATGGACTCATAAAAGGGATTTTCCTTCCCCCCCCCCATACTAAGCACCGTCCTTGCCTGTGCCAAGTCAGATGACACAGAATCACCTTGATCTGTCCTTCAAGCTGAAGCAAACCAGGGAGTCTGCATACCTTTCGCCAGGTTTTGTTTACAGCAGCCAGATTACTTGCTAAATTATATTGGGCTCACTTTGTCAGCAGAACTAGACACTGCATCCTACATGTTGGGTGGATACTAGGTAGTTGGGGAAGGTAAGAGGTAAAATACTTTACCAGCCACTGCATGATTCTCAAAAGGAGCCCTCAAAACTACGTCAGCTGTTCTGCTGGAGTTCTGACTGATAACAGTAGCACTGGACTAAGGGCACAGTCCTAACCGACTTTCCAGCATCGGGGTAAGGGCAATGCAGCTCTGCGGTAATGGGACAAACATTCCCTTACCTTGAGGAGACTGCTGAGACTGCTTCCCAACTGCAGGATGCAGCACATGCCCCATTGGCACAGCTATGCCAGTGCTGGAAACATCAAACATCAGTTGGTTAGGATTTGGGTCTAAGAGTGGTAGAAATAATCTTAAAAATGGTCTGATGTTCTCAGCTGGAGCTGCTGAGCCTTCAAGAATCAGCATCCATCTCCTGGAGACTACTGAAAGCCAACCTGGAGATTTTTTATAGGAGCTTCTAGCTAAATAACATCAACACAATCCTAACTAACTTTCTAGCACTCATAGCTGTGCCAATGGGGCATGTGCTGCATCCTGCAGTGGGGGGGGGGGCAGTCACGGAGGCCTCCTCAATCAAATAAATCAGTCAAACAGTATTTATATACAACTTTTCAACACAAAGTTCACAAAGCGGTTTACAGGCAAAAACAAAGTTAAATGGCTCCCTGTCCCAAATAGGCTCACAATCTAAAACAATGCAGAACACCACCAGCCACAGCCACTAGAAAAGGCACTGTGCAGGGGTGAAGAGGGACAATTACTCTTCCCCTGCTAAATATAAGAGGGACATCACTTGGAAAAAGTGCATCTTGCCCAGTTAGCATTGCCCTTACCTCAGTGCTGGAAAGTTGGTTAGATTGCACCCTATGTTGTGTGTGTGTGGGGGGGGGGGAGAACCCTCCAGAAACAGCTTCAGTCAGAATTGGCAATCCTATTTGCAGCAGACTTTGGGATGTCATGAAACTGCAAGTTGAAGGCTCACTATGGAGTTTCATGGCATCCTAAGATAGGCGTATATTTTAGCCTTGGCTAATGAGATTCCTTTCTTTTTCCTAGGTGGCAATAATAGATTTTATATGTCCGTTTTTTTCTCATGCTACCAGTATTTGGATCGTTCGTAGGAAGTGATTGGGAGATGCAAGATGTTGGCAAAATGCACTTGTAATCAATTAAATTGCCATCTGGCCGTAAGTGGGACACTCTTGCTGCCAGAGTAGTGTCAGAGGGGTGGAGTATCCCTATGCTTGCTGTAAGTTGATCGAGGTCTGAAAGACCTGACGTGGTTCTGGCTATAGGAATACACACCTCATACTGAAGAAGATGAAAGCCTGCCACACTTAATAGGTTGAGAGCAAAGGTTTTCATATAGGGCTTAGCTGAAGTAATCCTCCCACCAGTGTCATTTCCAGAGGGGGGCAAAATGCCAGGTTTTGCAGGAGCCTGAGCTCCTGTGTAAAGCGCCCCCTCCCACTTGCCTCCAGAGCCGTTCACTGCTTGGAGTTCTGGCTCGGAGGCTTTCCTCTCAGCCGCTGATGGCTCTGCAGACAAGGGGGAGGGGCTGTCTTACACAGGAGCTCAGGCTCCTGCAAAACTTAGTGTTTTTCCCTCCTCTAGGAACACCATTGCCTCCCACTTTGGACAGTCTGTTTGCAGACTGTAAAAAGCGCCACCAGCACTGTTTAAGGAAGCCTTGCAAACAGGCACAAAAGGTCCCCCCCACCCCTTAAAACTGCTATCAGCCGTGCCCTCTGCTTTTACTTGGCACCCGTGGTCCTGCCATCTCTCAGATTTGGTTTCAGACTGACACTACACATTTGTGCTATTCTGATAGATGATGGTATCTGAAGCCAAATCAGAGGGAGGAAATATTTTTTCCTCCCTTAGACTGTCATCCTGTGTGTGTGTGTGTGTGTGTGTGTGTGTGTGTGCGCGTGTGCGCGTGCGCGTGCGTGTGTGTGTGCGTGTGCGTGTGTGCGTGTGCGTGTGCGTGTGCGTGTGCGTGTGCAGGGTGTATCTAGCAGGATCAAGGGCTGCAATTGTGAATGTGTTTGAAAAGGAGTCATTTCTGAGTAGTGACAGTGTACATGGAGATCAATCCCTATTTCAAATCAGACTGAGAAATTTGCACAAAGAGGGGAGAATACAGGTGTGCCCTGGTATCCACTGATTCGGTATCCATGGTTTCAGTTATCCATAGATACCATGGATCCTGGGACTCCTATTAAGAAGATAGGGGAACATTAGACAAATCACTTTTTTCACTTGGTTGCAGCAGAACCACTGATGCCTACCTTTAAAAAGGTGTCCCCAGTATCCATGGTTTCAGGTATCCATGGTACAGTCCAAAATGGAACCCCAGTGTGTACCAGGGCATGCCTGTTGGAAGTGAAGAACAGAACCAGAAAAGAAAAGCTATCCTGAGGTTGTTCTAGAAAATTACATTTCCAAGTTTGCGCTTTTTTTTTCTAAAAGGAGGAAGAAGGTTAAAGGGCCTGTCTTGGTAATATTGTCAAGTTTAATAATTTAATGATGTTCTTTTGAAAAGGCTATGAAGTTTTTAGATTAAGCATGCCTTATATTGCAAGTGTAAACCAATCATAATTATTCATTTATTATAAGCTGCTGTAGGGAAGATGCAGAGCTGGTTGTTGTTCATTTTTTAAATTCAGAAACAGTAAGTTCTATTGTCAGTGCCAAAATTAGTCTGTGATTTTGTTGTTCATTTGAATGCATACAACTGGGAACACAAGTAATTGCCCTGTAAAAAACCAAACCAGTATTTCTGGATTTTTTTAAAAAAGAACAAACTTCTGCTTTAAGCACCTCACTTTCACAGATCCAGTAGGTGTTGGCATATCTAGACTTGGAAGACGGAGGCTCCAGTCCTATGCACATTGACTTGGGAGGCAGTCATGCTGAATTCAGTGGGACTGATGGCACAGTCCAATCCCTAGGCAGACTATGTGCTCCACTGGCACAGACTGTCATTAAGGCTCCTTAAAGCACATTGCGACAATGCAGATTCCAGGGCTGCCAGTTGGAGGGTCTGCACCAAGGAGCAGTGTGTGCTGGAGCAGGTAAGTTGGGTGAGGGAAGGGCAAAGTGCAGGGGTGAGGGAAGGGCAAAGTGATGGGGTGGGAATAGGCAGATTGGGTCCAGAAGGGAGGGTGCATTGGTGCATACTGTATCCTATCCCTCTTCCAGGGTTTGATCTGCCAACATGGTGAAATGTGGCCTTGCACCAGCAATTTTGCTGGCACAGATTTGCCAGTTGCCCCCTTGCAGCTTCTGGGGCTTACCCCATGGCATGTCCCCTTGCCTCGAGGAGATCTCCCAGAACCCCCATGTAAAGTAGGCAGACCTGGGAAGGGGGTTAGAATATGGAGGAACCCTGCTTCACCAATCCCACCCCCTTCCAGGCCAGATCTGCCTCTGTTCTGCCCGCCTTGCCCCAAAACACCCCTGCCCACCTCTGCCATCAGGTTCAACCTTACCTGCTCCACGATGTGAAAAACTTGGATGCTGTGTTGGTAGGGTGGTGCAGGCCCCCTGCCATGCTTACTCTCTGGTGTGCAAATGTGCCAACATCTTCTGCCAGCATAGGGACATCTGTGCCAGCAGATCTTCTAGTTGGATTGTGCTCTCAGCTAGCATATTTAGAACATAACATGATCTGATTTGATTATAACATTAAATGTATCATATTAAGCACATCAGCCTGTAAATCTGATGTATGAAGAATCTGTATGGATACTGAACAGGATACATGCTTAAGGGTGGGTTTTATTGAGCATTAGCTTTTTGTTACCCGGCGTTGCCCGGGTAACAAAATGATCTTCCAGAGTTTATGAGTTTTGCACCCCTTCTCGCCCCCCCATGGTGACGGGGGCCGAACCCGGACTCCAACCGCGTCAGGAGTGTAGCCGCTCACCTCAGTGGCCCCGGAAACTATGGTTCCTGCACCGATTTTGGCCGTTTTCGGCCGTCTTCATGTGGGGCCCCCTGCACGCCCCCACTCCTGGGGGCAATGGGGGGGCCTGACCCCCGCAGTGTTTGTCACCAGGCCGCAAGGCACACGCATGCCAAGTCTGGCACCAGTCGCTCCAGGCGGCACAGCAGGGCATGGCGGACGTCTTGTTTCGCACCCCTTCCCACCCCCCACGTTGAGGGGGGGCCAAACCTGAACTCCCACAGCGTTGGGAGCGTCGCCACTCGCCTCGGCGACACCATAAACTATGGATCCAGCGCCAATTTTGTCCGTTTTTGACCGTTCTCACGCGGGGGCCCTCATGCACCCCACCCCTGGGGGCGCTAGGGGGGCCTGTCCCCCGCAGTGTTTGTCACCAGGCCACAAGACACACGCGTGCCAAGTTGGGTGCTAATCACTCCAGGCGTTCCAGCAGGGCATGGCGGACGCTGTGTTTTGCACCCCTTCTCGCCCCCCACTCCAAGGGGGGGGGCTGAACCTGGACTCCCACAGCGTCAGGAGTGTCGCCGCTCACCCCGGCGACCCCAGAAACTACAGATTTGACGCCGATTTCGGCCATTTTCAACTGTTTTCACACGGGGGACCCCTGTACCCCCACCCCCGGGGGCGCCAGGGGGGCCTGACCCCTGCAGTGTTTGTCACCAGGCCGCAAGGCACGCGTGTGCCAGGTTTGGTGCTACTCACTCCAGGTGTACCAGCAGGGCATGGCAGACGCTGTGTTTTGCACCACTTCTCGCCCCCCACGCCAAGAGGGTGGGCTGAACCTGGACTCCCATGGCGTCGGGAGCGTCGCCGCTCGCCCCGGCGACCCCAGAAACTACAGATTCAACGCTGATTTCGGCCATTTTTGACTGTTTTCACGCGGGGACCCCCCTGTACCCCCATCCCCAGGGGCGCCAGGGGGGCCTGACCCCCGCAGTGTTTGTCGCCAGGCCGCCAGGCACGTGCGTGCCGGGTTTGGTGCACATTGCTCCAGGCGTTCCAGCATGGCATGGAGGACCTTTTGTTTCGTACCCCTTCTCACCCCCCACGCTGAGGGGGGCCCAAACCCAGACTCCAACTGTTTCGGGAGCGTCGCCGCTCGTCTCGGTGACCCTGGAAACTATTGACTCGACACTGATTTCGGCCGTTTTTGGCCATCTTCATGCGGGTGCCCCTGCGTACCCCTGCCCCCGGGGGCGCTAGGGGGCCCTGACCCCCGCAGCATTTGTGGCCAGGCCGCTAGGCTTCTGCATGCTGAGTTTCGTGCCAATCGGTCCAGGCGTCACAGCGGGGCATGGCAGACGTTTTGTTTCGCCCCCTTCTCGCCCCCCACGTTGAGGGGGGCCGAACCCAGACTCCAACGGCATCGGGGGCATCGCCGCTCATCTTGGTGACCCCGGAAACTATGTAGTCGACGCTGATTTCGGCCGTTTTCGGCCATCTCCACGCGGTGACCCCCGCGTACCCCCGTCCCCGGGGGTGCTAGGGGCCCCCGACCCCCGCAGTGTTTGTCGCCAGGCCGCAAGGTGTATGCGTGCCGAGTTTCGTGCCGATCGCTCCAGGTGTTGCGGAGCCTATGCGAAACACACACACACACACAAACCCATGCTCTTCTTTATATATATAGATTTAATGCAATGTTTTGGCTGATCCATTTTGATTTGAAAAAATATATCTCTAAGGATAAAATAACTATACATAGGAAAATAGCTGTTCTGCTTTGTTAGACAAAATAGTTCTCATCTGCAAGAGTATTTTTCACTGTTTAATATCTGCCTTTTATGCTAATCTACCTATATAATAGGAGGTTAGACTAACTTGCTAATTGTTAAAGCAACTTCTCATTCTACTTTTAAGTATTGTTGATCTTTTACTTCCTCTCATCTTTTGTATTTATTTTGGCATGTACCTCTGTAGTAGATGTAGTACCTCTGTAGTCATGGTGGCGCAGCGGGTTAAACCGCTGCTGCTGGGCTTTCCGACCGGAAGGTTGGGAGTTCAAGACTGCGCGACCGAGTGAGCTCCTGTCGCTTGTCCCAGCTCCTGCCAACCTAGCAGTTCGAAAGCACCTAAATACAAGTAGATAAATAGGGACCACTTCGGTGGGAAGGGAACGGCGTTCTATGCGCAACGGCGTAGAGTCATGCCGGCCACATGACCACAGAAGCTTGTCCTCGGACAAACTGCCGGCTCTACAGGCTTTGAAACGGAGATGAGCACCGCCCCCTACAGGCGGTCATGACTAGACCATTCGGTTGTGGGGAAACCTTTACCTTTTACCTCTGTAGTATCTTTAGGAACCTGAAAGCCCACACGTGTCCCTGCCATAGCATGAGGTTTGCCAAAAGTCTTATGCTATGATGGAGAGGGTAGATTGGGAGGGAAAAGGGAATATATTTACCCTTACCCCTCTGTAAGCCTTCTGATCACCAGGGTCTCCTTTGACCTGTGCCAGCTCTTTAGTTGGTGCAAATCGGAGGAGACAATGGGGTGTATTGGCTGCTCCTGGAGGGGTTATCATCCAGCACAAGTCACCCATGCTGGGTGCCACCCCCTTCCGCTTTGGTCACACCTCCCGCTGTTTCCCCATTCTCCCCCCACCCAGTTCTGCCTTCCCCACCAACATACCTGAACTGGTATGCCTTCCTCACTCTGCCACAATGTGCAGGGTTGCTCCAGCTTCTCCAGCGGCATGGCACAGTATTTCATGCGCTGCTGGAGTGCCATTCGAGTGCCTTTAAGAGGGGATTGGACAGATTTCTGGAAGAAAAGTCCATTGTGGGCTATAGGCAATGATGGGTTGTAGCCTCCTTACATTTGTAGTAGGCTACTTCAGAGTACTGGGTGCAAGGGAGTGGCAACAGGATCCAAGCATCTTGTTGTCTCATGCCCCCCTGGGGCACCTGGTGGGCCGCTGTGAGATACAGGAAGCTGGACTAGATGGGTCTTTGGCCTGATCCAGCAGGGCTCTTCTTATGTTCTTATGGTTCTTATGGCCATAAAGCAGCTACTGCTGCCAGCAGTAGAGTGCAATAAGACTAGGCTGTGAAAGCCATATTGTCCCTGTACCAAATTATGCACCCAACAGTCTTGACCCAACTGGTCAAGTCTATCTATGAGCATATAATTAGATTTGCATGACCTTTGTCAGGACTTGTTCTGTGGAATCCTACATGGAGTAATGCAAAATTGCTTTCAGTTCATGACATCAACACCAGTACAGTGTGACTAGACTCATGGACTTAGCCTAGGGAGAGCTCTGTTCAAATCTCTGCTTGCTCCCAAACTCACTGCGGTGACATTAGTCCCCCGTCACTACCGTTCAGTGTAATCTACCACAAAGGGTTCTAGTGAAGTTGAAAGGAGATAACCGCAGGTACAGTGTGCTGTGCTCTTTGGAAAGAGGACAAGATATAAACTAGGTCATAACGTTTTCTTCCTCTTTGGGCTATTTCACACACTATGACAGGGGTCAAAATGATGACAATTTCAAGTGGTAAATTGTAGACTGCAAACTGTTTGCCCATTCCTGTCCCACATTTGCCTTACCATGGTCATGGCATTTTACCTCAGAGTGCCAGGTGCAAGGGAGTGGCAACAGGATACAGGCATCTTGTTGTCTCGTGTGCTCCCTGGGGCACCTGGTGGGCCACTGTGAGATTCAAGAAGCTGGACTAGATGGGCCTTTGGCCTGATCCAGCGCTGGCTCTTCTTATGTTCTTATATTATCTATGCCCTGTTCACCTTGTTTATAATTGCAATATATTCTGTGTGGAGATGTCCAGGAAGACCCTCCAGAAACTGCAGCTGGTGCAAAATGCAACTAGATGCGTACCACCAGGTTGCAATCACATGATCATTGTTGTTAAAGCAGCTTCATTGTTTACCAGCCTGGGCATTGATTCAAAGTGTTGGATATGATCTTAGAGCATGAGCTAAAGTATCTCTGGGATTGTCTACTCACATCTGAGTCTGCCCATCCTGTACAGACTTTAAACAAGACCCTCTCGGGGCTTCTGAGGCCTTCCAAGGTACAGCTTGTGGTGAACTACGAGAAATCTATGTTATGGCACCTGCCATGTGGAATTCACTGCCCCAGGACACGTGGCGGGTGCAGTAGTGTAACTACAGGAGGCTGAGTGTGGCCATCACTGCCTGGAATAGTTCTGGCAGTGCATGGGAGGGGTTGCATACATGGCATGTTGTAGTGCCTGCAGTACTTAAGGGTGCAAGCCTAAGCAGCGCTGGACTGGCGAGGCCAACGGAGCAGTGCCATATCTGGCGCTGCTTAGGAGAGGTTGGAGCCGCCCCGCGCCAAGGGAGCGTGCGCTCCCTTACCATAGGGGAGGCTCCAGCCTCCCCTATGTGCTCCTTGGATCTGCGCCCACTAAACAGCGGGCGCAGATCTGAGGAGACCATGTGGCCCGAATTGGGGCCTTGTGGCCTCGCAGATGGGCTTAGGGTGTGGCCGTATGGCCACCTCCCAAGCCTGCCCATGTCCTGCCCAAGTCCCGTGCCCACTTCCTTCCTCCCTCCAATCCCCGTGCCGCCTTGGCACGGAGCCTCCCTTGCGCCGACCAGCTTTGGTTGGCGCAAGGGAGGCTCTTCATTGGCGCTCTGAAGCCGACACTATGAGTTGCGTTGGCTTCAGAGCTGGAGCGCCGACGCGGGGGTGCCACTCAGTGTCCGCATGCCGGCGCTCCGCCCCTTGCATTGATGCTATGATGTAATGTTGATGCAAGGGGAGGGGTAGGATCAGTGGTGTCATCTAAATGATTTAAGAACAGGTACTCACTTTTGATTGGCACGTGTCAGAACCCGCCCACCAGAAGTGACGTCATAAGCCGGAAGTGAAGTCGTGGCAGGAAATGACATGAAAAAAACCCTTTTTGAGGCCTCAGACAATTTTAAACTGACCCAACAGTTGCAACAGTATTCCACAGCACCCCCAGAACATGTTAAGGAGGCCTGGCATCATGTTAAAGTGACCCAACAATTCCAAAACCCCAGAGCAGCTCATTTTTCAGTGGCAAGGCAAGGCAAGGCTCCGCTTGCTGCCTGCCTGCCTGGCTGGCTCTGAGAACATGCAGGCAACTCAAACGTGCAGGAAATTCAAACGTTGCAGGGGGCAGAGTCGACGAGTGGACGGGTGAATGGGCGGGGCCAGCCATAATCCTAGAAACCAGTACTCGCGTACCCCCGCGTACCCTCTGCATGACATCACTGGGTAGGATTGCGCTGCCCCTGCGTCTCCTGCCTTCACTGTCGGCCTTTCAGAGGTTGATGAAAGACCCACCTTTTCTGGAAGGCCTTTGGTCACCAACTCTGATGCTGCCTGTGGTGTATCCTGTTTACCTTTCTGTGTTGTCTCTGTGTGATTTGATTTTGATTCTTTAGTGGCTGTTTTTTTTTCCTGTTTATTGTTGGGTATTTGTAAGGTACCCTGAGTCATATGAGAAGGCCAGGATATATATTTTTATAAATAAACTGGACTCCTCACAGATGGAACATGGAAGCTGTGCATTATGGTATGCGGAAACGAGCTAATGTTCCCGTCTGTATCTTGGGGAACAGTTGGGGAAACATTTCACAGAAAATTCCCATCATGTGGAAGCCGGACTTTTTTTTTTGAGGATGCTGTTTTGTTTTTAAATCCTCGCATAATGCCGTAAGGCTGATTGCCTGGAAGTGGTCAGCGCCATGATTTAAAGGCAATTTAGGAAGAGACTCAGAACACTTAGACAAACCCTTGAAACCACTTTCCTTCCGGCATTTTTTTTTGCTACCGATATTGAAATGCTAACCTTCTTATATACTTGTTGTAAAATTGGTTAGTTATTTCAGGAA
The DNA here is from genome assembly GCA_029204185.1 of Lerista edwardsae. Taxonomy (NCBI): domain Eukaryota; kingdom Metazoa; phylum Chordata; class Lepidosauria; order Squamata; family Scincidae; genus Lerista; species Lerista edwardsae. The sequence goes on along the minus strand of JAJKFI010000012.1, from coordinate 19,704,274 downwards.
CAGTCTGCCATCAGTTCTACAGTGATTCATGGCTGCTACATTTAAACCACGATGCCTAATCATTATAAAATTGAAATTCTCCATCTGGACTTCTATTCCACCGAGTGGACTTCCTGTGTTATGCACAGACACAGGCTCGCTCTGGATTTAAAAAAAAAAGATTTCCCAGATATTTTAAGATATTATGCAAAAATGCTGTCTATTTCTTAACAGTTAAATTCTAAATAGATGTATATGTAATCTCCTGTGCAACTCAACTGTAAGATATTTGCATTAGATCCATATGTTTTGCATCAGTTTTGTCATGCTAGTGAGCTCTGCCGAAGTCCAAAAAAAGAGAGATTTCACTAGTAGGAGGGTGCTACAAACAAGAAACTTAACACAGATTAACACAGAGGACTGCCTTCTTCCATACCATCTGGCTTGCCCCCTTAGGTAACCAGAGAGCTCTTTTGCAGGTCCTGCCCACCCTTGGAGATGAGGGGAGATGAGGCAAGAGGCAGGGCTTTCTCAGTGGTGGCACACAGGCTTTGGAGCTCCCTCCCAAAGGGCTTGCAAACTGCTGCTTCTTTGACATAATTCTGGCCAGGGCTTAAGATATTTCAGAGCACAATCCTAACCTGGAGTTAGGCCGGCACAGTTAGGCCAGCAACGTTTGCCCAGCACAAGAGCCACCATAAAGCACATTTGGACTACTCTTGAAGTCAGGGAGGATGGTGCGTGTCTGTGTGCTGGCCTCTCTGACTCAGAGAGTGGTCTAAACATACTTTATGGTGTCCCTTGTGCCTGCCAAATTTTGCTGGCCTAACTGTGCTGGCCTAACTCTAGGTTAGGATTGCACCCTCAGTTGGCTTTTCGGCAAGTCTCTAGGTTTTATTGATGAATGTTTATGACCACCTTCTGTGTAGTTATAAGATGACTGGTCACTGCTTCTTTACTGACTATTGGTTGTATTGTTTTTAAAAATGATATATATTTGCATGCATTATATTTGTTTTAACTTTTATGAGCCACTTTGAGTTACCTATCATGGTTAAGAAAAGTGGGATATTAATACTCTAAGGAAATCAATATAATAAACCATCAGCCCAGAATTCTGGAAATGAGGAATATAAATACAGTCGTCCCTTGGTATCTGTGGGTGTTCAGCTCTGCTCCTCCTCCCTGGTGGATACTGGTGGTGGATACCAGCAGGAGGTGTGGACTGATGGTTGGGCTGCTGGTACTGCCTGAAGCTAAGCAGGAGAATCTGTGGTCTATTTTTGGATGGGAGACAAAATGCCCGGCTGTGACAAGCTGCAGTACCTGTTGTGGCAGAATGGAGTCATTGTGGGGGTGATTACCCAGTGTAGGAATGTTGTGAGAAGGCCAGCTGGCAAAAGAATGGAGTCCAACCTTGAGGACCTGTCTAGGCTGGACTTATGATCACCTGTTGAAGCTCGATGTCACACGGCCAGAGAAGAGAACAACACTGTGAAGGGACTACATCTGGGACTGAGGATTTGGTGAATCGCAGAATACTGTATATTTATTTTTTAAAAAAAACCCATTGAAAAATGGTGGTTTAGACTATCCTGCCCATGTAAGCCACCTTGGGCATTTGCTTTGGCATGGGAAAGGCGGGGTATAAATTCTTCAAAGTAAAAACTAAATAAAAATACCAGTACCTGGGTTAAAAGCAGTGATGTTATTCAGGGGGGAATGGACCAGAATGGACGTTCCGGATCCTAATGGGCTCCGTGGCTGCTTCCGGGTTTTTTTTTCCCCCCTCCAACATTTGAATTTGAACTCAAAAGTGAGTTCCTGTTCCTAAATCATTTGAATGACACCACTGGTTAAAAGAGTCCGTTTTAGAAACATTTTTACAATTGGAGAACAGCTATCATGTGATATCACATGTTAGACATTTGTTTCTCAAGTCTCTTCAATGGTTTGTCACTTAAGCTGCCGGAATGGTATAGTTCACTTCATTGTAGTTCAGCAAAAAAAATAAGCCAGGTCAATCGTTTTCCCACCAAGTTAAATACCTGTCAGCTGCAGAGCAGTAATCCTGCCAGTAGAAGGAAAGATTCCTAAGAATTGGTGTGGGAAACAGTCGAGCTTGGCTGTAGTGACCTTAGTGATTATTTCCTTACTTACACTGTGAGGTACCTGTGCATTGTATCACCTTCTTTAAAAGAGAAGAATCTGTATAAAGGCATGAGAGTGCCATTGGAAAAAGTGACTCACAGCCAGGTATGTAGGTGTATGTTCTGTGATGCCACAGCTTACGTAAACCAAAGGTAAACATTAAAACTAAGCTAACAAAGATTAATTCTAAAATATGTGAATTATTTAAAAATTCAGCTCTAATCAGGTTGTCTTAATTTTTTATTTAGTTTTTTCTATTTTCTGCTACCCCGTTATAATACCTCAAATACCCTATGTAGGGAGTCATTTAACTAAACAGACAATTGATATCTAGGCATTGCTGTTTTATCAGCCTTGGGGCACAATCCGGGACTGCCACTTGAGCCGGCACATTCACATAAAGCACATTCACATCGACTCAAGAGTTGGCTGGGATGGCGTGGAGACCAGATCCAGCCCCAGATGCGGTTAGTTTGTGCAGGCTGGTTCAGGGGGTGGGAGAGGGTGGTGAGAGGGAGTAACAGAGGTGGGAAGGAGTGTTTTTGGGTGTGAAAGGGGGGTTTGGGAGGAGGAGTGAGACCGGCTATGGCAGCCCATGCTGAATCCTAACCGCCATCCTTGGCTTTAGCAGCCGTACATGGGCTGCTCAGATTTGTGCCAGCAATGTTGCTAGTACAGATCTGAGTAGCCATATGGGATGGCTGGGGCTTGACATGGGGTAAGGGGAAAAATGTCCCCTTTCCTGGAGTTGACCTCCAGTTGGCCTGCCTGTTCCACTGCAGGTGTGGATTGGTCTGCATGTCGTTTTCCTGCTGTGCCATTTTAGTGGAAGTAACATCTCCCCATGTCATTATTCTGATGCAAGCCATGTGCAGGTTCCTCTTGCCATTGCTGCATGTGTATCTGGCTAGGGCCTAGCATCTCTTTCTGGAAAAAAAGCCCTATTGGCCTCATTGTTGACTTAATGGCCCATCAGATTAGGGGTGTAATCCTAACCTGGAGTTAGGCCGGCACAGTTCAGCCAGCAAAGCTCAGCCAGCACAAGGGCCACCGTAAAGTGTGTTTGGACCACTCTTGTTTGGAGTCGGAGAGGCTAGTACACAGATGTGCGCCATCCTTCGAGAGTGGTCCAAACATGCTTTATGGTGTCCCTTGTGCTGGCCAAACTTGCTGGCCTAACTGTGCCAGCCCAACTCCAGATTAGGATTGCGCCTGGTTCAGTTTACTCAGCAATTTTGTTCTGGCTGTAAATAAGCAATGGAGATGATTTTGTATTCATTTATAAAGCTAAAATGAGCTCGGTCCCTATATGCCCAAGTGACTGTCGACTGCCGTATATTTTATTATGAACTTGTTTAATTACATCCTGCAGTCAAGTGCATGTAATAAAACCTTGATGACATCTTTTTAAAATAAGAAAAAGTGTTCTTGGGGATTGTTTGGAGTGGAGAGGTCTTTCCCCACCATCTCCATCATGCGCTGTCAGTGTCACCTTAGTTAGTCTTGGCTCTTTTCCACGACAGGGTTCCATAATCATGTTTGCTAAAACTGAAACAAAATTGCCCCTCCCCAATTTCTCCTCTGTCAGTTTGGATGCTGAAGGTCTATAGACTCAAAGGGGCAGTAGCTGTGGTCATTTAAGTAAATAAATAGCAATTTATTAAAACGTTAATGAAAACAGTATTTGCAGTAAGGGCGCAATCCTAACCTGGAGTTAGGCCAGCACAGTAGGCCAGCAAAGTTTGGCCAGCACAAGGGACACCGTAAAGTATGTTTGGACCACACACTCGTGCACCATCCTCCCTGACTCCGAGAGTGGTCCAAACATGCTTTAGGGTGGCCCTTGTGCTGGCCAATCTTTGCTGGCCTAACTCTAGGTTAGGATTGCACCATAAGATTGTGTTTGAGGCCAGAAATCAGTTTCATTCTAACAGCAAAGTATCTCCCAAGATATCCAAGTCCTTGAGATATTTATTAGGGGATGTATAACCTACCATGAATGCAGATATTCTCATGGGAAAGTAATTCTGTGTTCCATTAAATCCAAGCCCCAGTATTAGATTCCTCATGCTCTAAATTAGTTACTTTAAACATTGTTTTATTTAAACTTTTAATAAATGACCATTTATTTTAAAAAATTGTATCTCTGGAAAGACATTACCTTATATATTTGAAATGGAGCAAGTTATAACAAAGCAAGCACATTGTGGGGAGTTCCCAGAGGTTTTCCCAGCAAGGAAACTGACATCTGAAACAAAAGGACAAACAGGACATAGCATACCGGCATTTTAAAGCTGCTGCTTGAATTCTGGCATGTACTCAAACAGCTCATGAAGTTCCTATGTAGTTGATCTTTAAAATTCAACAGATGCAGGTTCAAAAAAAAATTGCCCATGGGTTGCATTCAAGCTTGTACAATTGATCCTCTGTCTCCCGAGCCTGCAAAAGCTTCTTGTGAGAGTTGGAGCTCGGAGGAAAGGTGTGGGCAGCGACAAACAGGGCCGCGATCGCACCCATGGCAGGGCGATGAAACCACGCCCATGGCACGTCACCCCGCCCCTGCGTTAGCCCTGCACCCGGAATCGCTCCATTTTGGAGTGAAGCAAGCGCTAGGGATGGCGGGCGGGCCAAAAAGCACACCGGCTCCTCCGCATGATGCTGCCTCGCCGCTGCCGGCTCCTCCCCGCTGCCAGCGCCCATGGCTGCCGCCACCCCTGGCGACTCTCTCCCTCCGCCCCTGGGTGTGGGACATGGGTCAAGAGGCTGCAGTGGCCAAGGGGGTGGGATCTGTATAGGTGGAGAAAACTTCTGTGAGTGCAAGAGGAGCTGCTCTTTCAGAAGATGCCTCTGCTTGGTTTTGAGGGTTTCCCTTTCTGCTGCAGTCCCCTGTCCCACAGTACCTCAGTTCCTGAGAGTGGCAATTTCTCAACCCTCAAGAGCGGCATTGGGGGGGGGAGTTGCAGGGGGGAGTGGGGGAGCAAGGGCATGTCTTGCACAAGCTTCGTTAAGCTCATGCAAATTTGGATGCAACCCAAATTAAGTATTTCAGTTGCCCTTGATATGTGTAAATGTGCATGCATAAAGCTGTTGAACTTGCCTGAAAATCCCGAGGCTTAAACTCACCACGGTAGTCTGCAGTAACATAGGTAGAGCATCTGTCACCCAGGTACCCGTCTGTCACCCTCATACCCCCCCATGCTCTCCTGGGCCCCAGAAAGCCTCCTGGAGGCCTTGGAAAGGCACATCCAGTTTTCAGTGAAAACTGTAAGTGCCTTTTGAAGGCCTCTGGAAGGTACCCATTTGATACCCCCAAAGGAAATTGGCCCCCCAGTTCCTTTTATCCATGCCACTATGTGGGCTGGAGCCTTGCTGGAAGGAAGGGGCATGTGGGCCACTTTTCTCCTTTCCTACCTCCTTCAGTGGAGCCCTCATGGCTCTGAGAAGGCAGAACAGCTATGGAGGATGGGGTAGATGGTATAGCTGAGCCCAGTGCCTCTACTCACAATGCTGCTTTTCAAACTACAGTACTGTACTGCCTGCTTCTTTCTGTTTCCTTGCCCTGGACATTTTGGCTTGCAAGGAAGGCTCCCTGTGTTCAGCTGGAGAGAACCGTACTTCTAGCTTTACTTATCCTGTCTCTTAGCCAGCATCCTTGACTTCTCCATTCTTCTCCTCTTTCTGCCTAGAACAGGTAGTTTCTTCTGTGTTTATGACCTGCATGAGCTTGTTCTGTCACATTTCCTTGGCCTCAATTGTTCCAGCTCTGCATCTTTTCCATCTACCCTTTCCTCAAGGTTCTTATTTCTTAAAGCACAATCCTAACCTGGAGTTAGGCCAACACAGTTCGGCCAGCAAAGTTTGGCCAGCACAAGGGCCACCATAATGAGCGTTTTGACCAATCTCAGAGTAAGGGAGGATGGCGCATGTCTGTGTGCTGGCCTCTCTGACTCCGAGAGTGGTCCAAACATTTTTTATGGTGTCCCTTGTGCCCGCCAAACTTGGCTGGCCTAACTCCAGGTTAGGATTGTGCTCTTAGTCTGCTCTATGTTAAACTAGAAACTTGTCAAGAAGGCTTGCTTTGTCATAAAGCTGAATCAAATATGATGGTTTTGTTGTGTGATGAATAAAGCCTTGAGGGAGCCAAATAAACATCACAATTTTCCCGATAGCTCTGCCACATTTATTTTTCAGCGGAAAGTGCTGAGTTCTAGTATGGAGAGTGCCAGATTTAACAAAAATATGGGCATAGGGGAAGGAAGACATGAAAAAAGGATGGAAATTAGGCATAATTCATAATACAGTCAGGTTTTATGGCCATGACACATAGTTGTATTTAGATACAAATATTGAAGCAAAATCCTGAAAATGACTAACAGCCTCTGAGCATTGCTCTAATTTATACCTTGGCTCCCAGCTGTACTCAATCCCGTGACACTATATCCATACTTTATTTCTTTTTAAATGGCACAACATGGATTGTAAATTCCATTTCACTGACATCAGTAAAGCATTATGCAGACAAACAATGACAGAGAAAAATTATGTCGTAAACTCTCGTTGAAAAAATGACGAAGTAAATGTGAATCATTAAATGCATATTTACAATCCATTTTCAGTGTTCATTCCATCTTTGACTAGATTTTCTAGTTTCATCTTCGGCTTCTTTTTGATCTGTAAAGTCCAAGAAGTGTGTGGTTGGGTGATCCAACCATGTAATTGATAACACAAGTTCTCAATTGTGTGACGTATACATGTCATGGCGAATGATGAACAAGAACTTTAGGAGGGATACAGCCTTTGCAGCAAAATAATGCTCATTCCACCATTGACTCTTCCTCCAAGTGCCTTGTTTAAAAAGGCAGGCAATAGGGGAAGCTTAAGAAAATTTAACTACTAGTATGTGTAGCTCGTTATGGTACATGTGCATGAATTGTTCAATAGCTCTACAATGGGCAAATACTCATTCAGCAAATGTTTTTGTAAAAAAAGAAAATGTTAAAGGTCCCCTAAAGGCCAACATGGGCAAATTGGTGTCAGTAGTGATTGTTTGTGGTCAAGTCACTCTTTATTACAGTGTTATTCAAACTGTGGGTCAGGACCCATTGGGTGGGTCGCGACCTGATGTTAGGCAGGTCACGGAAAGCTGGGAGCAGCCATCTTGGAAACTGTGGACCTTACTACTGCTATATTCCTTTTGTGAATGTTTGAATTTTCAAGTGAGGTTTTTTTTTTTAAAAAAATTGTTTTTAGTTCAGTGCTCATACATCATATTTTGTCCTAATCTTGCTTTCTGTCAGGGATGTTTCATGGTTGTACAATTGCTGCAATCCAAAAATGCCAATTTGCATTTCAGGAGTGCCATTTTATTATGTTATAATGACAGCACTTCCTGCTTGATGATGTCATTTCCTGCCACAACATCACTTCCAGGTTAATGACATCACTTCTGGTGGGTCCCAACATGATCCACCCATTCTAAAAAGTGGGTCCCGGTCTAAAACGTTTGAGTACCACTGCTCTATTAGGTGCCTGTGACAGCAGCTACTATTCCAGTAATGAGGGCATTTGTTAAGAAGGGGGGGGAATATCATATGGCTTGGATCCTGGGGAAATGCAATTGTGCTGGCCGCAGAATTGCTTCCTGAATATGCTGTAATTAAAGATTAACAAATGCAAAGGCTAACAAGAAATTTGTTACTAAGAAACGTGTCTTAGTGTACTGACTAAGAGATTGAGCTGCAAGTACTGGTCCAAGAACTCTTACCTCTGCATGAACAAACAGCCCAATCCTATCCCCCATCAACACTGTCATTCTAAAAAGGCTAGTGCTGCATCCAGGGGGTGGGTGGGTGGGGGAGGAGAGGGACCAGTAGGTTTGGGAGAGGTAAGAGGAAATGTTTCCCCCTATCTTCCCATAAGCCTCTTGCTCACCAATGGGTCTTCTAAGCCTTGTGCCAGTTCTTCAGCTTGGCTTTCTCCAAACTACGGCCCATGGGTTGGATCCAGTTTTTGGAGAAAGCCTTCCCCCTGTGTGCAGCGCCTACTTGTCTGTCGATCATCTTGCCACCAGACTGGGGCAAAGAAATGCTTTGAGAAGTCATGTCTATCTGGAAATCCTGGTGAAAGGCCTAGTGGCATGATGAGCAATAGATGCACCTGCCCAGAGCGTCCCTTTGTCCCTTTCTGGTGGGCAAGATGATCAGCAGCATGGCGGAATGGAAGGTGCCACTTGGGCTGGGGAGGGCATTTCTGTTACTCAGCAGTCACCAGTTTGGAGACCACTGCAGCTGATACAAGTCCAAGGATTGGAGGGGGGCATGATGGGAGGCTAAGAAAGGGATAGTATCCAGTGCAAGTCACCCGCACTGTGTGTTACCCCCTTCCACCTCCCAACACACTTCCCACTCTTCACCATTCTGCCCCTCCAACTCACCATTGTTGGTGGGCACTCCGCTGTTTGCCAGCACACATGTTGGGTCGCTCTGGCTTCTCTGGCAGCATTCCAGCACTGCACACTTCCAGAGCATTTTGTATGTGTCTAGAAAGCATGTTCTGCCAGCAGAACACTAGTTCCAGCTGTGGCTCCTCTGGATAAGACTAGGCTGTTAGTCGGTGACTTGAGACAAGCTCCTCCTCCTCCTCCGTATTTTAGTCCTGTTTAGGACATTCAGAGCGCAATCCTAATCTTGAGTTAAGCCAGCGAGGTTTGGCTGGCACAAGGGTCACTGTAAAATGTATTTGGACCAGTCTCGGAGTCAGGGAGGATGGCACACGTCTGTGTGCTGGGCTCTCTGACTCTGAGAGTGGTCCAAAGGTTCTTTATAGTGTCCCTTGTGCCAGTCAAACTTTGCTAGCTTAACTGTGCTGGCCTAACTCCAGATTGAACTCTCAGTACCTTTTGAATACAGAAAGCGTTAACTAAGACTGTTACCACAGCAGTTATTGACATAGACTGTTATCTGGGTCAAATTATGTCTACAATCTCACCGTAAACGTACATTTGATCTGTCATATTTTGCCTCATGCAATTTATTTTCCAAGATGGATAGAAAACAACTTAATTAAAAGGTTAAATAGGCTGTCTTATTAAAACAACTGAACAACTTTGAACAACAGAACTTCACTGCATGGATGGACAATTTTGCTAATCAGCAATAGCAGCCCTGTAAATATGGAATAAAGATTCACCATTAGCTATACGTTTTCCATTGAACTCTGTATAGTATTTGTCTTGGCATGTTGGATGTCATGCTTATTGGTGCAGTTAGGTAATTTTTAATTGCACATTCTTAGGAAATCCCACATTCAGGGCGCCATCCTAGGTGCTCTGTAGCGTCGACACTACGTGGTAGCATCGATGCTACATGCAGAGTGCTGACTCGGGCAGTGAAGGAGGAGAAAATGTGTAGGCTTTTGGTAAGAATCACACTAAGATGTCCAATTTCAGTTGCCACATCTTACACATTAATTCTCAACAGGATTAGATAGCTGATGCAGCATGCAAAATCTCTGGGATCCTTTGGAGAGTCCTTATCCTTTTCCTCATCCTGACACCCTAGAGGTCTCCAGTCAGGTCAGACTAGATCAGTGGTTCCCAAATTCCTATGAGGGAGTTGGGAGCCGCCTAAACCTTTATAGGGGTGGAGCAATGGCAGCACTGTGACCCCAGGATCGCTCTGCTGCCCTGGGTAAAGGGGCTTGTTGTAGGCTTACCCCTTGAAGTGTTGGCATCCAGGGTGTATGGGGAGCCCTGGGGACCGCCCCCCCTGCAGGGTTCGTCAAGCCTCAGAATGCGTTTAAAACCCTGTCAGGACTGCTTTGGCAATTTGCCTTTGCTGCGAAAACACAGTGGCCACTGGCAGAGAAATGTGTTGAAATGGCTGATGCATAATCAGCCTTCGCACGGAGCATGCTGGAAGTTAAAAGTGCCTTTAAAAAAACATTACATTTTTTTTAAAAAAATTCAAATGTAAACCGTTGTATGCGTGGAGGACTTATTTAAAAACTGCAACTTGCAAAAAGAGAAAAAAATTCACAGTATCTTTTAATTGCCATGAACGATCAGAGCCTCTGTTTTGCTTTTCGCAGAAAATGGCACTTCCCAACAGCAGGCAGGCCTCTGAAATCATGCTGAGACAGTGCTGACTCAAGAGAAGCAATGCCATATTTTGAATTACCAACACAGAAATGTTTTTCTTAAAAAATCTTCTGTTCCCCAAGGGATTTCTACCTTCTATTTCCTGGTGCTGTGATTAGGAGCCCAGTCCTATCCCAGACCATGCAGTGCCACCAGTAGTGTGTGTTTCATGCTGTGGGGGGTGGTAGATAAAGAACTTTCTAACTTGCCTCTCCACAAGGCACCTGGACACCAATGGGTCTCCTCAGACCTACATCAGCTCTTGCTGGTGTAAGCCTGAGGCAACTATGGGGATCGGTCCAGACTGGGAAGGGGGTATAGAATCCTGCATGTGCTACTGCTGATGAGATCAACCCCCTCCTGCCCCCAAACTGCCCTTGGCTCAACCAATTCCAATCCCGATCTGCCCATGATCCCCTGCAAACTGTGCAAAGAGGTACTTTTTCAATAGTGTTCCTCTTATATTTTGCAGGGGGAGAGCAACAGTCCCTCTTCACCACATAACAGTGGCTTTGTTGCTGAAAAGTGGTATATAAATATTCTTCATAATAATAACCTCCCCCCCCAAAAAAAACCCCTGCCCAAATCACCGATTTATCAGCAGCAGCAGAAGACAGAGGAGGTTTGGCAAGCTGGTAGTACCTGGGCACACCTCTGCCCATTTGCACTGGCAAGGATGGCCTGCAGAATGGCAGAGTGTTTTTTGCACCATCGGACATACGATAGCAGATCACGAGATGGGCCACTATAAAGACCGGATGGGATTGGGATTGGGATTGGGATTGCCGCCTTGAGTGCCCCCGGGCAAAAAGGCGGGGTAAAAATCAAATAAATAAATAAAAAAATAAATAAATAAAGTTAAATCTTTCTCTTAGGTGCACTTCTGCTTCCCCTTAAACAGATGTTGTTTAGGACACACGTAAAGGGTGTTAAGACTACTTTCAGAGACCGAGAGACCAGCACACAGACATGCGCCATCCTCCCTGACTCAGGGCGCAATCAGTGGTGTCATCTACTCTCTCGCAAGCCGGAACGCTGGGCGGGACTTGAGTGATTGACAGGCCGTCGTTCGACTTCCGGTTTCTTCGCGCGCCCCGCGCGGCTTTCCCTCGCCTCGGAGGGAGCACCTGCTCGCCAGGGGGGATGGGTGGGGGGCGCGCCGGGTGCCTGGGCGAGCAGGCGCCCCCTCCGAGGCGAGGGAAAGCCGCGCGGGGCGCGCGAAGAAACCGGAAGTCAAACGACGGCCTGTCAATCACTCAAGTCCCGCCCAGCGTTCCGGCTTGCGAGAGAGTAGATGACACCACTGGGCGCAATCCTAGGCACACTGTTGCATTGATGCAACACCATTGCATTGATGCAATGTCACTAGCACCAACACAGGGGTGCCGTGTGACACTCCAGCATCAGCGCTAAGGCTTCTAGGCCGGCACTAGCTGTAGCACCAGCCTGGGAGCGCGAGTGGAGAGTCACCCTTGCACCAGCTGAATTTGGCTGGCGCAGGGGCAGTTCTGGGAGGGCGGTTTGGGTGGGGGGCTGGGTGGAACTGAACAAGGGGTGGGCGGGCTGGCCTGGGGAGGAGGGCGTGCCTGGGATGTGGCCGTTAGGTTTAGGCTGCATCCAAAGCTTCATCCCCGGGCCGCATGGGCGTAGATCCGAGGAAGCCATTGAGGAAGCAGGAGCCTCCAATGGTGTTAAGATCTGAATGTGCCTTTGCGCCTGGGAGGCTCCTGCATGCTCCAGTGCTCATTGGATGCAGCGCAGGCCCACCAGCTTGCCTGCTTCAGTGCAGCATAGGATTGCGCTTCCCGAGAGTCGTCCAAACACGCTTTACGGTGTGCTTTGTGCTGATCCAACTTGTGCCCCTGAAATCCCTGGTCCAAGCCTTACAGCAGACATCAAGTGGTCATGTCAGTGACTTCAAGCCTATGAGATCAAGTGGAAATAAATTATATTTCCGTAATAGTTACAATTGTGATTAGAGATTCTCTGCAGTTTTCTTTCATAGACTTTACATATTTTACCTATGGTAAACATAGTGTTTTACATATGTGTTTCAAACCTTAAAATCCTGGTGCATATTTTTGTACTATGACAATTTAATCATAGTGCGGAGAAATTTAGTGGTAAGGAGAATCCTTACTATTAAACTATTAGGTTTAATAGTGTATGAGCACCACAGTTTGCTGGCTACATACCAGTTGGCAAGTGACATTATGGCCAGTAGAAAAACGAAGCTTTATAAATGAACATTCCTGGTCCTATCACAGTGTCTCTCCTTCTGTGTAGATATTCTTTTGGCTTTTTTCATGCGTATGGATGAGGAGAAATTGAGGTTGCAGTAAGAGACCCTCTTTGCACCCCCGCCTTCCAAATTGGCACCATCCTGCATGCATATATATGAACAATGTGATCCATTCACTCAAATAATCTGTTGGTCCATTCTTTTTCCTCTTTGTTACACTGTTGTGATTTTTTTTCCTGCTACTATATCCTGTTCAATTGTTGTATATAATTTTAGGTAATACTTTTTCTGTATTTCATTGTGTTTTTAATATCTTGTAAGCGGCCTTTGAGTGCCTCTCTTGCAGGTATGAAAAGGTGGGTACAAATATTACAAACATCCAGAAATATTCTGTTCTGGACTCCCCCGTGTATACCTGAAATCGTGTATATGGGGATGCCTCTTTAAAGATGTATATGGGGACACTGTGTATATGGGAATGCCTATTTAAAGGTAGGGGAACATCATTGTTTTTGCTGCAACAAGGTAAAAAAAAGAGATTTGTTTACTGTTCCCCTATCTTTTTAATAGGCGTCCCAGTATCCCATGGTATCCGTGGATAACTGAAACTGTGGATACAGGCATGCCTGTAAACACATAATGCAGTGTGCGGATTTCATGTTTGGAGCTCCCACATTTAAGGGTCTGTGTAAGTAGGACTTTGTGCAGAAGTTGTGACCAGTACATGGAGAGCATGAGAAAAATGGTGATTGTGATTACCACGATTGTGATTTCCCCTTCAATACAAAGAGAAAGGCATCATGGGAATAATCTCTTTCACATCTTCTTTTGGCCATCCATTGACCACGAGTGAGAACAGATGGGTACTATGGACGCAGGAAAAAATGGTCTGCCTTCTGGTGATGGTTGTCCGAGATCCAATACATCAAGCAAGTCTAGCAACCAGGCAGGAGAAGCTGAAGGAGACAATGAGGCATTCCTGGTTTAAAAGCAATGATCTTTGTAAGGAGGGGACTGTATTGACTTCTTTCTTCTTTTCCTTTGCAGAGTCACAGTGTACACTCTGTGGTGAGCCAGAAGGTGAGTTGTACATCTTCTTTGTTTATTCATTTATTGGTTTATATTCCACCTTTCTCCCCAAAGGATGCCCAAGGATAAGAGATATAATGCTTAACTTGCATGATCTGTTCAACGTGCTACCACTTCTTCTGTTGTGACAGTGGATGGCACCTGATATGAGAACAAAAGGGGGAAAAACAGTTTATGTGATAGATGCCAAAAACTGAATTGAATTAGCAGTGAGTAAAGCACAGTACATGCTTCAGGCAGCAGGAGACCAATGTTCTCTTGCAGTAAAAATGGAAATATTAGGTCCTTTACTCTTCTGCATTGGTCAGTGTAATTAGAAGTAGGAAAGAGCATGTGTGTTCATTTGAAAGCACAGTGAAAATCTGATTTGGACTCAAGGCATCACAAAGCTTTAAGAAACAAAAATGACTTAAGCATGACATTGACATAATACAAATGTGTATGTTAAGTTTTTTAAAAAATCAGAGAGGTCTTTTGTTTACCAAAATAAATGTCTAGCCATTATTTAGACTTTTTCACAGAAGGAAATAGCTGAGTGGCTTTAGGTCAAAAGGAAGAAGAAATCCTTATACCCTATATATAACAGTGTAGAATGCCTCTAAATAAAGTAATTGGAGTACTAATTGAGAGCACAATTCTAACCTGGAGTTAGGCCAGCAAAGTTTGGCTGGCACAATGGCCACCATAAAATGAGTTTGGAGCACTCTCAGAGTCAGGGAGGATGACACATGTCTGTGTGTGACTCCAATAGTGCTCCAAACATACTTTACGGTGTCCCTTGTGCTGGCCAAACTTTGCTGGCCTACCTCCAGATTAGGATTACTCCCTGAATCACATTAGGCATGATCCAGGCAAAGTGAAATATCTCCCTTACCCCTCTTTTTAACTTGCTTGTTGAAATACATTTGGAATGAAATGTGCTTTCCAATGATTGAATTGCATTCTCCATTTTTGAGATGAGAGCATTGCTTGAGCAGAATCAGAGTTTGAGAGATGGATATAGATAATGGATTCTACAGGTGGTTTAAGCATGGATCTGCATGCCATTCAGAGTGTAATACAGCCAATAGTCAGAAGCACCATTAATTTCCAGTTAATTCAAAGATAATTAAATATAACTTTGGCTGGAGTGTGTCCTCAAGTTGAAATGTGAATAATGATAGGAATGCTTGGACTGAAAAAGAATGCTAGAAGTAAACGTTTCATTTTAAAGTGCCAATGAATTCTTCAATAATAGGAGTTCAGCATTTAGAATACTTATCTTGGTGACTCAGAGCGCAATCCTAAACTGGAGTTAGGCCGGCATAAACTAAGCCAGCAAAATTTGGCTTGCACAAGAGCCACCGTAAAGTGTGTTTGGACCACTCTCCGAGTCAGGGAGGATGGCACATGTCTGTGTACTGGCCTCTCTGACTCCAAGAGTGGTCCAAACATACTTTATGGTGTCCCTTGTGCTGGCCAAACTTTGCTGGCTTAGTTTATGCTGGCCTAACTCATTTTATGATTTGGTATCCTTATTTTCAATTAATGGTATTATAAAGGACTTGGTAAGCCCTAAATTAAGGAGTCATCGCTGGACATTGTTTTCAAGTTTAGAATCGCAGTACTGGATACAATTGACTCTCATGCATCGTAGATTTCAAATTTATGCCTGTGGAGTGGAGTGTCAACATTGGTTACTTGGTAGCATATAATTAACTTGGGACTGAATGTGCTTGCTCTCTTCTAGGAATGCCAGTCTAAATAATTCTGAAAGAGTCACACTGCTTCATAACAGCAGAAAAACAATTTAAGCCTCACTGGAACCTAAATACAAATGTACAACTGTTATTTAATGACCTTTGTAAGCAAGAAAACCAAAAGCCCATGTGCAGTAAGATGGACAAGAGCATTATATCAGTGTTATCTCTTGTACATCTTAAGACATTTTTATTTAAAGAGGCATTTAACTGCTGACACGTTGGGCTGGCATTTTTAATTTTAAAGATTATAATTTGTTGGAATCTATTGGGGTCCGCTTGTTTTTAATTGTTTTATCCCTTTGTTTTTATTTTATCTTGCATTGTTTTTTATTTGTAGTGTTTGTATTTTAATGCTGTGGGTGTCCCAATATGGGGCAGAATGGTGGGATATTATTATCCTCCTATTATTATTATTATTATTATTATTATTATTATTAATAATAATAATAATAATAATAATAATAATAATAAAGCATAGTGTTGTATTGATTAAAACAACAGGTTAAATGTGGTACATCACCAATGCTAATAAGCAGTGCTACATTTCAAGCCTAAACCTCTTCTTTCACCCTTTCACTGTCGCTGAAATGGCAACCACTGCATCCTGCAATTCCAGAGGTCTCCTCTGGGTAAGGGACTGTTCATTGGTGGTAAGCATGGAAGGGTCTACGCCAGCAATTTTCAACTAGTGTGCCATGAATGGTCCACAGGTATGCTGTGGGAGTTTGGGGGAAGGTCATTTATTAGTAGGGCCATTCAGGGATGTGAGCCCCTCACCGACAGATCATAAACTGATGTTGTTCTTTGACAATTTTGGCACCTTGTCGGCATGCTGCAGGATGAAAAAGGTTGAAAATTGCTGGTCTATTCAGAGCTGTGCTAGTAAATTTTCTGGTGCAAGTTTGCATGGACCCATGTGACAGGGATCGTGTCTGAGAAGGGGGTTAGGATATGGTGGCTGCTACTGCTGCCGAACCCACCCCCTTCCCATACCCAATCCACCCATTGCCTACCCTGTTGCGTCCTCATCTTGCCTCCCCACCAACTTATCTGCCTTGGCGGTTAAGGGGAATCTGCTGGTGTGCCTGCCTCTGCGCCCTGCTGGAATGATTTTTATGACTGTCATAACCTATGAGGTTAGGGGAATGCTTGTTCTGCCAGCAGGGAAATTCACTAGGATTTGGCTGTTCCTGGGTCATCTATTGTTATAGAAGTCATGCAATACCAACTCTGTGGGTCCAACTACTGCCTTCTTTTAGCCTGCGTTTTCCAGAATAAGTGTCGTTCAGTTTCTTCGTATAAAATGTTTCATAAGAGATGTAGGAGTGTGATGTGTTGTGAAGATGTGATAATGAAACAGTGGCGTGTTGGCAGTGGTGTCTCTACAGGGAGGACAAAGCTCTAAGTGTTGCAAGAAGCCTTACCCTGTCATGTAAATCCCTCCTCTCCCTTGCTGCTGTAGCCAGTAAGCAATGCCAAGATGTTGCTGTTCCCTGTGAGGATTGGCTAAAACAGTGCAGGAGAGGAGTGATTTCCACTGCAAGGTAAGGCTTCTTGCAAAACTTAGAGCTTTGCCCTCCCTTAGATCTGCCTCTGCGTGTTGGTTAAAGAAAGGCAATGAGTGATGAAGAGGGACCCTTAGGAGTGATTTGTTGTTGTTGGTACAGGGGACTGCACTGTGGAGAAGAGGGTGAGAAAGTTCCCCTGCTTGAGTGTCCTTCTGCTCATGCAAGGCCTTCATTCAGCCAAATATTTTCTTGCTTGGACTGTAAAATATTTGTTTGTACTCACAACTAAAAACGAAACTATTAATGTCGCGATCCTATTTGTGAGGAGACTTGTGGCTATTAATATCACAAGAACATTGTCTATACATGTTTGGAGAGTCATAGTCTCATGCTCTGGAATGTCTAAAATAAATGTTAGTGATAATTACTGCATTTCAAACCTATAGAATTATTTTGATTTCATTAGTAATAAGATTTTTTTTCCCCAAACGATAATTACTACCATGGTTGTAGAGATAACACACTGACAAACATGTCACAACACAGAGATGGGGGTGGTGAGGCTGGAATCAGAAGACCAAGCTGTTTAAATTCCTTCTTTGGCATCTAAGCCTTGGACTAACCTGATATTATTGAATAGAAAGCATATTACTTCAGGTAAGACCAACTTTCATGCCAACAGTGCCTGCTGTAAGACTGAGGGCTCAATCCTAACCAAGTTTCCAGCATTGACATAGTTGTGTCAATGGGACTCCTGCAGTTGGGGGCCAGTGACAGTGGCCTTCTCAAGATTCTAAGGGAATGTTTCCCAAGATTCTAAGGGAATGTTTCTTCCCTTACCTCAGAGCTGCATTGCCCTTACCCCGGTGCTGGAAAGTTGTTTAGGATTGCGCCCTGAGGTATATTTCTGAGAAACTTTGCGATCTAGCTTCTTCAAATTAAGAATGTGGACTGTTGTTCAAAAGGCATGTTTTAATTATACAGTAGATTATGTGGGCTGGATTTCCACCTGAGTGACTCTGTTCTGTGCTGGTTCCGTGGTGTTGCCTTCGAGTCAGAAAGAAGTCAAGCATGACTTAAAGGCAGCCCTAGAGAACCCTTGTGAATGCGACTGAAGCATGGATTACTGCTTCATAATCCTTGGCAGCCCGTTATCTCTCCGCAATTTATTCAATAATTTGCTTGACTGCTATAGCGGAATATTACTACTGCTGAAGTGATACAGTACTGCTGATCTTGATTGTGCAAAATTACTATTTAATTTAAAAATATTTCTTTATGTAAAAGATTCTTATCCTGTTTTTCCATGGCTCAAAGCAGCATACAACATAAGAAAAACACACACCCTAATTTGAAATAACTAAAAGCAACTAAATAAAATACATATACACAAACAGCATATTAGGTTGGTTGAAATCTTTGCCTCAGTGGCTCAATTTCAGATTCCATTGAGCTCAATGCATTTTCCTTGTCTGCCCCAGAAGCAGCTGGAGGCTTCTTAAAGTTCATTTTTTTTTTAAATGAAGAACTATTTGCTCTCCGTTGCCTTAGCCACATAGCTGTGCCTTAGCCACATGTTGCTTTTATTAAACCACCGTGTCCCTCTTATGGCTCCAGAAATGCAAAGGAGCCCTCATTCATCCCAGTGGAACCAATAGAGCTGCCCACATCAGCACAAAGAAAACTGAATGAACAGGACAGCCCTTGCACCCATGATATCTGTGTGCAAATCAGAGTACACCTGTTGCTCTGAAAATCAGACAGTATTATTTCAGCAAACAAACTTTTGTACACCAACAAAGAAACTTGGACATAGAGCAGTGGTTCTCAAACTTATTAGCACCGGGGTCCACTTTTTAGAAGGACAATCTGTTTGGGACCCACCGGAAGTGATGTCATGGCCGGAATGTGGCATCATTGTGACACCAGAGCCTGTTGCTTTCCTGAGAATGCAGCAGCGAATTTCTCAGCCATTTTCCAATAGCAAAGTGAATCAGAAAGGATAAAAGCCTATTTACAACCTTGATACAAGCAAAACAACCGCACAGCCTTCCCCCTTTCCATCATCCCATTTCCCCATATTTCAATATGGCTGCTCAAGCTGTTTTGCAACCCACCTGAAATTGGCTCACAACCCACTGGTGGGTCCTGACCCACAGTTTGGGAATCACTGGCATAGAGAAATGTTGCTCTCATGAGAGGTGTTTTTTTATATTCCTTTTCATAGTACAGTATCTTGCACAAGGTTTGCCATTTATCTGGAAATATTTTTATTTCTCCTAGTACGGTATCTGGAAAAGCAGTGCTGCTATTTTTTTCTTCAAAATTTCAATTCATTTATTAGCAAGCCAGGCCCGCCAGCGTGTCAAACCTTCATTTTATTGCTACACTGCTGGTATGAAAGATGGCCCGCAGAGATTACGGTGTTCGTTCATTCATTCCCAGCAGCCCCTTCTTTGAATGTGCTGTGGGGAAACAACTCATACCTACAGCAACTAAATTATAGATTTAAGGTGAGCTCTTAATCAGGTGCTGAATTGGGGCCTGTGAGTTGCTTAATTCAGAATGTTGACAGAAATCAAGTTGTGCTGGAGCTTTATTATTCCCTTTCCCCTTGGAAGTCTTCAGCTCATCTTATTGTCCCAAAAATGCTGAATAAAGCATTCATGGCTGTTGTATGCAAATTGCTTACCAAGACATAGGGACTGGCTTGCTAGTACTCTGTGCCATTTTGTCCTTTCCAGACTACACAAAGCAGCTGTAAACCCGGCATAACTGCCTCTGTAAACCAGGTTAATGGCTGTTTTGAATCACTAGAGAAGCACAGAGCAGCTGGAGGGTAATAGTCAGTAAAAGGCCAAAATACTCAGCTTGTTACACCTGTGCAAGAATATCTGACATTTGGAGAGCAGAAAGAGGACTTCCAGTTGCCTCCCTGTTCTTTATGTTTGTTTCATTTTCATGGAGTTGTGGTCTCAGGCCACACTTGCTTCGTACTTACAAACCTGGAAAAAAATGATAATCAACACCTTTTGTGCACTTATCTCAGCAGCTGATATATTTATTAGAGTCTAGCCAGAAAAGCTTATGACAGATGGTAGTGCATGTTTCATGCTTAATCCGTCTACAGTGTTTGTTCTTCGTACATTATTCTTTTTCATAGCTTGATGAGTAGCTTGATGACAGTGACAGTCACTGCATAATAATTATTTTAAGTTTAAAACTATACAATCCTCTTGTGATTTCACAGTGAAATTCTTGCACCACCTATTGCAATATCAAAGAGCTTCCTGGGTTGTCTTTTCTTTTTACATTGTCATGCACAGTGGTTTATGGATTTAATAAATCTAACCAACTTCAGTATATGTTACTCTGGGAACCTGGTTCAAGCCAACGTTTCCAATCCTAGTGTGTAGAGCAAGTGTAAAAAGAGCCCATCGTGGTTTGTCACAAATCAGTAATAGAAGAAGGGAATTGCAGTAAGGGGAAGGAAGAAGGGTACTCATGAGCCTGAGAGCATAAGAACATAAGAACATAAGAAGAGCCCCGCTGGATCAGGCCCAAGGCCCATCTGGTCCAGCTTCCTGTATCTAACAGTGGCCCACCAGGTGCCTAAGAGAGTTCAGTAGACAACAAGATGCTTGCATCCTGTTGCCACTCCCTTGCACCTGGCATTCTGAAGTAGCCTACTATTAATGTAAGGAGGTTGCACCACCCATCATGGCCTATAGCCCACGATGGACTTTTCCTCCAGAAATCCATCCAGTCCCCTTTTATACGCATCTAGGCCAGATGCCATCACCACCTCCTGTGGCAAGGAGTTCCATAGCTTAATTATCAGCTGGGTAAAAAAGTATTTCCTTTTATCTGTCTTAACTCTCCTAACACTCAACTTCAGTGGATGCCCCCTGGTCCTGGTATTGTGAGAGAGGGAAAAGAGTCTATTGACTCTATCGCTCCTGTGCATAATTTTGTATGTCTCAATCATGTCCCCCCTCAGGCACGTTTTTCCAGACTGAAGAGCCCCAGACGCTGCAGTCTTTCTTCATAAGGGAGATGCCCCAGCCCTGTAACCATTTTTGTTGCTCTCTTCTGCACCTTTTCCAGCTCCACTATGTCCTTTTTGAGATGTGGTGACCAGAACTGTACCATTGATCTGTACAATGGCATAATAATGTTGGGTGTTTTATTCTCAACCCCTTTTTTAATTACCCCAAGCATGGAATTGGCCTTCTTAATTGCTGCCACACACTGGGTCGATACCTTCATTGAGTTGTCCACCAGCACCCCAAGATCTCTCTCCTGAGCTGTCCCAGACAGCTCAGAACCCATTAGCCTATAGGTGAAGTTTTGATTTTTTGCCCCAATGTGCATCACTTTACACTTGTCGACGTTGAAACGCATCTGCCATTTGGCTGCCCATTCCCCCAACTTGGAGAGGTCCTTCTGGAGCTCTTCACAATCCCTTCTGGTTTTCACCACTTGGAAAAGTTTTGTGTCATCTGCAAACTTGGCCACCTCGCTACTTATGCCAGTCTCCAGGTCATTTATGAACAAGTTGAAAAGCACTGGCCCCAAGACAGATCCCTGGGGCACTCCGCTTTTCACCTCTCTCCATAGTGAAAATTGCCCATTGACCCCCACTCTCTGTTTCCTGGCCCTCAACCAATTCTGGATCCATAAGAGGACCTGCCCTCTTACTCCCTGACTATGAAGTTTCTTCAGCAGCCTTTGGTGGGGGACTGTGTCAAACGCCTTCTGAAAATCCAGGTATATGATACCCACAGGTTCACCCACATCCACGGGCCTGTTGACCTTTTCAAAGAATTCCAAAAGGTTCGTGAGGCAAGACTTACCCTTACAGAAGCCATGCTGACTTCCCTTTAGCAGTACTTGTTCCTCTACGTGTTTTAGGATTTTATCTTTGATGAGGCTTTCCACCGTCTTACCCGGAACAGACGTTAGGCTGACCGGCCTGTAGTTTCCAGGGTCCCCCCTTCTCCCTTTCTTAAAGATTGGCGTGACATTGGCTATCCTCCAATCCTCTGGCACCGTGGCCGTTTGAAGGGACAAGTTGCATACTCTGGTTAAGAGGTCAGTGTGACTGGGTCAACGAAATGACAGCCTTACACTGAGCTCTGAGCTACTGAGCCCCTTTCGTTAAGTGCATCCCGTCTCTCCAGGACTTCGGCGCACTGGCTCAGCTCTACTTGCTCTTTAAGTTTCAGTAGTTTATTCTACCATTGCAGAGAACTACAGCCGTCTGTCACAGTCAACCCCAATCTTAGGTTCCTCTCTTGAGGTGTCTTTAATGTGCTGTACCCACAGAATCACGAGCCAATTCTTAGCAGCAATAAGCTTTTATTTGGAATAAGGCACAAGGAGGAGAATCACTCCAACTGAAAGCCAGCGGAGCCTCTCTAGGACTCTCCTTAGAGCAGTACACACAGCATGAAATCAATAAAAGGCTATTCTAAAATCGCCAAACAATTTCTCACCATCCTTGGATTTCTGGGTAACAAGGGCTCCCGCGGCCCTTGCCTGAATTCAGAACTGCCCCGCAGCAGCCTCCTGGCCCCTGATGGAATCGGACCCAATTATAGGAATCCTACCAGGCCCCACGAGGGGTATTCACCAATAATATGAATGCATCCGTTTGAATACCCATTAATTCAACCAATCCTCTTTCATGTCATGTAGAAGGGCAATCACCGGTTCTGACCCAGGTGTGCATAATCTAGTCTCCCTCTGATATCTCCTACTCAAGGATGTTCTCACCGGAGTTTTCCTTTAATTTGATTTATGCCTCAGCTGCAACCTCCGGCGCTATCTACACTTCAAGGCTACCTCCTACATGCTCTTACTTTGCAAGTGTGAATCCTGCCATTCACTACTTATAAATAAATAAATTTCTTAAATAAATAAATACTGGCCTGGCTTTCTTCTCTCTGCATCTTTGATCTATCTCTTCCTTTCCCAAGGATGTGAAACTACACCTCTTACTAAATTGTCTTAACTTTCTATATGACCCCTCATCACCTTAACAGTCAGCAACTTTGTTCTTTAGTTCCTTAATAACTCTTGGGTGTATACCATCTGGGCCTGGTGACTTATTTATATTTAATTTATCAATTTGATCTAAAATATGTTTATTAACAACTATCTGACTTAAATCCTTAGTTAGGAGAGGCTGTTCGGGCAGCGGTATCTGCCCAAGGTCTTCTGCCATGAAGACAGATGCAAAGAATTCATTTAATTTCTCTGCAATTTCCAGGTCCCCTTTTATCTCCTCTCTCCTTCCCTTACCGTCCAGTGGGCCGACCGCCTCTCTGGCAGGTTCCCTGCTTCTAACATATATGAAGAAGCTTTTATTGTTCCCCTTTGTGTTTCTGGCCATGTGTTCCTCAAAGTCTTTCTTCGCCTCCCGTATCACCCTCTTACATGTCTTTTGCCAGAGTTTTATGTTCTTTTTTATTCTCCTCATTAGGAGCGCAATCCTAAACTGAGTTAGGCTGGCATAAGCTAAACCAGCAAAGTTTGGCCAGCACAAGGGCCACCACAAAGCATGTTTGGACCACTCTCGGAGTCAGGAAGGATGGCGCACGTCTGTGTGCTGGCCCCTCTGATTCCGAGAGTGGTCCAAACATACTTGACGGTGTCCCTTGTGCTGGCCAAACTTTTCTGGCTTAGCTTATGCCGGCCTAACTCAGTTTAGGATTGTCCCGTGAGCCTCTTTCACATACCACTGGACCACGGTTTGATGTTATGTCTGAACCAGACCAATGTTGTACCAGGAGGTGTGGACTGATGGTTGAGCTGCCAGGACTGCCTGAAGCTAAGCAGGAGAATCCATGGTCTCATTTTTGGATGGGAGATGGCACTTCAGGCTGTGATAAGCTGCTGTACTTGTTGTGGCAGGACGGGGGCGCTGATTAGCTGATTGATCACCACGAGTGAGTTGCAGGGTAGTGAGTTGCAGGGCCAGCCAACCTTGAAGCCCTGTCCAGAGTTGACTTACAATTGCCTGCTGGAGCTTGATGGCCTGCTGTCAAAGGGGAGAACCAAACTTTGAAGGCTACATCTTGGACTGAGGATTTGGTGGATCACAGAATACTGTATATTTGTAAAAAAAAAATCCATTGAAAAATGGTGGTTTAGATTAGCCTGCCCATGTCAGCTGCCTTGGGCATTTGCTTCGGCATAGGAAAGGCAGGTTATAAATTCTTCAAATAAATATATATTCTTAATAATAACAGCAACAGCAAGAACATGAATCAGCACTGGTTGTGGACCTTTTCTGGCACAGTCACATGTGGTGTTCAGTTTCAACGTCAGCATCATGGTTTTGTTGTGTGCTCCTCCCTGGGCAGGCAATGAGAGAGCACCGTGTATACTTTATGGAGCTGCCAATTTGTGCTGCCAGGACGAAAAGAGTAGCTTTAGCTTTAACCTTTCTGGGGAAGGGCTGCAGCTCTGTGGCAGACCATTTGCTTTGCATGCAGAAGGTCCCAGAAAGGGTTAGGAAAGTCTCTTCCCCCCCCCCTCAATCTGAGACTATAGAAAGCTGGTGCCAGTCAGTGCACACAGTCCTGAGCTGGATGAACCAGTGGCCTGACTCTGGACAAGGCAGCTTCAGAAGTTTCTCATAATAATCCTAAAATACTGTTGTGAAGGAAAAGGTTTCATGATGTTGTTGGAAGAAACCTCTAGGATTCACTCGTACAGACGTCGGGAAAAGAAGTGGATCACACATTGTGGAAATGAAGCTCTTTGGGAGCACTTCACAATCGCCACAGTATCTGCATCTACTTCCGTGCATGTCGCTTGGTTGAGTTCCTCTCTGGGGTCAAACAGGACCGTTGTTGTGATGGTGTGTTTTTCAGCTGCCTGAGTCTTTATTTCCAAAACTGGTTTTGAATTCCAGGGCAAATTTAGCAAAATGTTCCAAGGAGGCCAGAGGAAAAGATGTGTCATTGTGAATGCCTGTCTTGCAAAGTGCAGTGTGACATCTGACTAAATGGAAATAACTTGTCCTTGCATGCCATGATAAAAGGAAACCGTTAGAACAGATGTTTGCAGATGTGTCCCAGGGTATATTCTGAAGTCAAATGATACAGCAACCTTGCAGAGGCTATGAGCAGGTCTGAGTCTGGTCAATGCTTGGCTGAGAGGACCAATTAGGAAACCTATACACTGGGTTAGATCAGGAACCTGTGAGTTCCATGAAGAAATGGAGGATATAAAGAATTATTTAAAAAGAATAATTCTTTATATCCCCTGCTAACTGAGCAAGAGGCACTTTTTCAAGTGGTGTCATATTTAGCAGGGGGAGAGCAATTGTCCCTCTTCACCCCAGCACAGTGTCTTTCTCGTGGCTGTTGCTGGTGGTGTCCTCCATTCTTTTAGACTGTGAGCCCTTTTGGGACAGGGAGCCATTTAACGTTAATGTTATTATTTGCCTGTAAACCGCTTTGTGAACTTTGTGTTGAAAAGCGGTATATAAATACTAGTGATTGATTGATTGATTGATTGATTTATATCCTCCATTTCTTCACGGAACTCACAGGTTCCTGATCCAACCCAGTGTATAGGTTTCCATAAGAGGTCGTTTCATATAAGTAAGTATGGAATAATCTAACATTTATTATTTGGAAAGTTTGTCTTATTTAAAGACAACCTTTCCAAGCAATCTTTATTTTTATGAATAAAACCCCTAACATGTATCCAGCACAGGTGAGGACAAAGCTTGGGCACAACTTGGAATAAAGATATTTCAGTCCCCTTCCCCAGGTCGCATGTCAGCCAACCCGATAGGGCTACTCCAAGATGCACCCACGATTTTGCGGGCTCAAATCTGAGCGGCCCGTGCCAGTCCTACCCTCCACCTGGGCCGGATCTGCCTCCTGGACCATTTTCCTCCACCCTCCCCATGCTTTTCCTCCACCCAAAACCACCTCCTGCTACCCTCCCTCGCCCTGTGTGCTATCCTACACAGGCCAGCACAAACACACTTTGTGCCGGTGCAGCTCTGGTGCGGCTGAGCTAGTAGCGTGTGTCCATGTGCTGGCTCAGCTTCCTTTCTTCCATCCATGTTTTATGGCATGTCCGCAACACTTGGGAGCTGGCTCAGAGTAGCTTCAGGATTGCGCTGCCTCTGTGCTTTTATTTACATCTCTTAAGCACTGTGGATCTTAGCGGTTATTATCACTCATACTCCCAAATTATGCCTGTCCAACTAAAAGTAATAAGTTGCTTCTTTCTAGAAAACATTATGGGGAACAACAATGGCAGGACAAGCATGGTGGACAAGTAATGCCAGAAGGCAAGGAGTATGCCCTTGGGACAGTGGGAGCCTGCAGTAGATGGAAGCAACCCATTCAAAGTGATGGTTGATTATGGATTCAGTCTGAAAAGTGTTTCCAATTTGACTGTCAACAACTTGCACATTTTTCCTACAGTTTATCTTAGAGTGCTTGACTTTCCAGATCACTATATATATCAACTGATTTTTCTGGGATTATTACTTTTCATATGTATGTGCGTTGTGTACACGTCACGCTGGAGGTGTGAACTGATGGTTGACTTGCTGGTGCTGCCTGAAATTAAGCAGGAGAATCTGTGGTATGTTTTTGGATGGGAGGTGGATGTCAGGCTGACAAGCTGCAGTACCTGTTCTGGCAGAATAGAGTCGCCGTGGAGCTGATTAGTCACTGCAAGTGAGAGTTGTGGGGGAGTGTGTGAGGAGGCCAGCCAGCAAAAGAATGGAAAACAAGTTTGAGCACTTATCCAGGCTTGACTTACAATTGCCTGCTGAGGCTCAATGGCATGCAGCCAGGGGAGAGAAACACACTGTGAAGCCTACATCTGGGACTGAGGATTAAGTGAATCGCAAAAATACTGTATATTTGTAAAAAAATAAAATTGAAAATATAGTGGTTTAAACTAGTGGTTTAGAAAAGAGGGACGTGGTGGCGCAGCAGGTTAAACCACTGCTGCTGGGCTTTCCGACCAGAAGGTTGGGAGTTCGAGACTGCACGACCGAGTGAGCTCCCGTTGCTTGTCCCAGCTCCTGCCAACCTAGCAGTTCGAAAGCACCTAAATGCAAGTAGATAAATAGGGACCACTTTGGTGGGAAGGTCACGGCGTTCCATGCGCTACGGCGTATAGTCATGCCGGTCACATGACCACGGAAGCTTGTCCTTGGACAAAATGCTGGCTCTACAGGCTTTGAAATGGAGATGAGCACCGCCCCCTACAGTTGGTCATGACTAGACCATTCGGCCATGGGGAAACCTTTACCTTTACCTTAGATAGGCTACCCATGTAAGATGCCTTGGGCATTTGCTTTGGCATGGGAAGGTGGGGTATACATTCTTCAAATAATGTATAAAATGTGGCCAGTAATTGAACTGGAAAGCTAGATCTTTTTGGCCTGTGGCTGATTAGTCGCTTGTTGAAAAAGGAAGAAATAAATAATTGTGAGTGATGATTGAGACTGGCTGAATTTAGAGAGGATAGAACTGAATTGGCAAACTCATCTGTTTTGCCATGACTACTTAACCTCAAGTTGTTTTCTCAGCATATCTGCTGCTAATGAATAATAACACAGATAGTATAAACTGAGATGCATGTTTTGGTACTAATCCCAGAGTTATGGTGCCATATACATAAGTGTCACAGAATTTGGACAACACGCAAATTAAATTGAAAGACTAATGAATCAGTGTTAGTGGCATGTTGCTGTTTGTTTGAAATAATTATAGAAAATATTGTGGTCTGCCTTATTTTGGTCAACTATTCCAACATCCTTTATTTTTGTATTGTAATATTAGAGGCGTGTGTGTTTTATAAAGTTTTTGTGGGAGTCTGAGAGCTCATAAATAGCTTCTTCATTTCTTATAGAGTGCAGCAACCACTAAGGTGTGTTCTTGAGGGTTTTTTTCTTTATTGTTTTATTGAAATGTGTATATATTCATTGTAATGAGATGCTAAACGTTTAGTTTACTACTACAATGTGATCATTGAATGAGATGCTCTGTTTTATTTGTTGGCAGGTGTTAATTTATATGGCACACCAATAATGTTTTTTATTTATTCTTGTCTTGTTGGTTGTTACATTTTTATGTCCTGCAATTGGAAGAACAGCACAAGCCTATGCACGCCTACTCAGAAATAAATTCTTTTTTCCTTCAGTGGGTCTTACTCTTGTGGAACAAGGATTGGATTGCACCCATAATCTTGTTTGTGGAAAAGCAAGATACAAAATAAAAATTAAACTGAGGCGTACATGTCACGTTATAGGTAAAAAATGTTATTTTGGAAAGATGCTAAACACCAAGGCCTATACTATAGCATTCTGATCCTATGGTCAAGCTGCATAAAACTGCCATAAAGTGATGGCTTAGTGAGGGCCTGTGACTGCAGCTTAACACAGTGGAGCTGATACGGCATCTCTGTTGACCTCTGTTTGGCAAAGACACAGAAAACCAGGTATACCAGCATGATCAGCTGCTAATGGCTAGCTTTGGTGCAACTTCTGAACATAAGAACATAAGAAAAGCCCTGCTGGATCAGGCCAAGGGCCCATCAAGTCCAGCTTCCTGTATCTCACAGTGGCCCCCCAGATGCCTCAGGAAGCACACAAGACAACCAGATCCTTGTATCTCACCGCCACTCCCTGCATCTGGCATTCTGAGGTGGCCCATTACCCTTGCACCACCCCCAAGGAAGACCCCAAAGTGAGGTTGGGGTTTAACTTTATTGAACATAAAATGTAAAACATGAAACCTACTGAAGGTTTCAGTACCTCAGTAGGTACGGAAACCCTCCTTCCCCAGTCTGGGGAACAGGAGCTTTATATTCGAGATGACTTGGATTTTTGGTATCAGTACCTTTTTGAAGATGCACAGGCATTTTAAGCTTCCCCCTAATGCTACCAATTACTTCCCACGACGGCCTGTCTTGTTTTATTATTTTATGTTATGGATTCTTCAGATGAACCTTTTGCATTTGTGTGCTGCCAGCTCCCGGTGTGAAAGAGAGCAAGGATTCTCGGGTTGCTTTCTTCAGTTTTCGGCTTGAACTTGCTTCAGTTTTGCTAATGAGGGAGCAATCAAATATGCAGACCTGTTGCCCGCTTTGCCCCTGCAGCTTGACACTGCCCAGCCCCTGAGGTTTTTAAAGATGTAATCTGCTATAATGTGTAGCTTGGCCTTTGGATGTGCCAAAACTCTTGCTATCTCTTAGTGGTGTGTATATCTCTCTTTCAGTGCTCCTAAGCAAGTAGTTTGGTTTCCCAGCAGGTCTTCAAATAATAAGATACATCCATTATGGGCTACTTGGCTCTTGTAAGTTAATGGACTTGAAGTGTAAAAGAGGGGTGCAGGATAGAATCAAATACCATAATTCAAATGCACTTCCTTCTGTTTGATCATGCAACATGGGCAGCTGTACTATTACTGGAGGGATTATTGTTACGATAAAATAAATAAATAAGTATATATCCCACCATGAAGAAGGAAGCCCAATATATTTCTTGCACTCAGCTCCAGGTTTTATTCATTCGAAAATTGACTTTTGGAATAAATTACATTCTACAGCGACTGCCTCATTCAGGCAAGCCTAGTCATGTAATGCTTGATAATAGGTCTCCAATTAATACTGAAATCGAACAGCAAAGGAAACGTAGGTTTAGCTCAGCTGGACTTGTTTTCTGCCACCACTTTAATTGGCAACTTCTACAGTTTTTACATTATTAAGTAGTAGGACCAAGGACTGGATCCTCAAACACTACATACAAATAGAGCACGCACGCACGCGCGCACACACACACACACACACACACTTTATTCATTCAAAACTTTGACTATTACAAGTGCTGGTTTAAGTGTGTGAAATAAATATGTAGGTGTAAATACATAATTTCCCTATGTAAAATGCAAATATTATTCCAAAAACTATGGGTCAGTTCATGAAGAATTTTTTTTCATTTTTTTTTTATTTTTTAGTAGTAGTAACCTTTATAGACAGCACAAATGAAACACAATGAACCCATAATCTCTAAACATATCTGAACAGTTATACAGCACAAAAGTCTAATGATCAATAGTGTCCAGTAAGCTACCCATTGCAAATCCAGGTTTTCAATCTTTCAGTCTTTCAATCTCGTTTCCCAAGAACATGTTTCTCAAACTGTGGGTCAGGACCCACTTGGTAGGTCGTGACCTGATGTCAGTTGTGTTGCGGAAAAGTGGGAGCAGCCATCTTGGAAGATGCAGGCCTTACTCCTATATTCCTTTTGTGAGTGTTAACAGTTTGAATTTTCAAATGAGGGTTTTTTAAAAATTTTGTTTTTAGTTCAGTGCTTTTACATAATATTTTGTCCTCATTTTGCTTTTCTGTCAGGCATGTTTCATGGTTGTGTAATTGCTGCAGTCCAAGAATGCCAGTTTGCTTTGCAGGAGTGTCATTTGATTACATCACATAGATGGCACTTCCTGCTTAATGATGTCACTTCTGGCTATGACATAACTTCCAGTGGGTCCCAACATGAGTGCCCTTCTAAAAAGCGGGTCCCAGTCTGAAAAGTTTTGAGAACCGCTGTTCTAGGCCATTTTTTACCCCACAAGTGCCTACTACCATGTGGACAATATCATGGTGAACCGGGCTTTACAGCCATCTGATACTGGCCCCAATTTTTATGGCTGTGGCAGAACTTTTCCCAGTAACTGTCATAAGCATTGGTTGTAGGTGTTGATATCCACATTCCTCTGATGGGGTATTTCTTCACATAAGCTGGACCTCATGACATATAGACAGAAGAAGAAAATGCCATTCTCTCCAAGTCTGAATAGATTTCTAGTTTCAGGGAGTTGAAATCATAAATGTTCTATTTAGGTGAACCCTATTTAGCTAATTTGCTTCAGCAAAGATCCCTTGCAAAATTGAGCTGAGACCCCATAGGCACATTT
The DNA here is from genome assembly GCA_029204185.1 of Lerista edwardsae. Classification (NCBI taxonomy): domain Eukaryota; kingdom Metazoa; phylum Chordata; class Lepidosauria; order Squamata; family Scincidae; genus Lerista; species Lerista edwardsae. The sequence continues at coordinate 19,673,456 of JAJKFI010000012.1, read as the reverse complement.
TCACCAATCTTCTTCATTGACCAGCTATTTTTGGAATAACGAATGAGGGCCTAATACTATCCAGCACCAATGCAGCTGCAATGCAGCCCCAAGGGAATGGAACAAATGCTCCCTTACTTTGAAGACGCCCCCATGATTGCCCCACCCACAACCACAGGATGCAGCTCATACTCCATTGGCATGGCTGCTGATTTGGTGCTGGGAAGTTGGAAAGGAACACAATGCTGGCAGATCTCTATATGGTTTTTGACCTGGGTGTTGGAAGGACCAGCTTCTCCTATATAGAAAGGCCTTTCCCAAGGTGCCCTACCTTCAGAGAGTGCTTCCTAGGTGCTGGTTGGTGCCTCATGTATGAAAGCACTTCCCAGGGAGGTTTGCCTGGTGCCTTCTTTATTGATTTTAGGCACTAAGTCAATATCTTTTTGTTTGCCCAGCTATTCAGTCATTTCACTTGCTCAGTGAACAGTGATCCAATGGGATGTTTAACACTGAATGACTTAGGGTGCAATCCTAACCTGGAGTTAGGCCAGCACAGTTAGGCCAGCAAAGTTTGGCTGGCACAAGGGACACCATAAATTACGTTTGGACTACTTTCAGTCAGGTCAGCACACAAATATGTTCCATCCTCCCTGACTTCAAGAGTGGTCCAAACGCACTTTACTGTGGCCCTTGTTATTAGCCAAACTTCGCTAGCCTAATTGTGCCAGGCTTACTCCAGGTTAGGATTGAACCCTTAATTGGAGCATAATTTAAAGCTGTTCTTATGAGGTTTTGTTTTCCTCTTTATAGTTTTCTGATCTGCTGCTATTATGATTTTATTAGTTTTATTGACTGAAGTATTTTAAATGGTTTTTATGTCCTTATTATTACTTGCTTTGGAAATTTGTTTTAAATTGGTTATAAAAATGCAATAAAAGTTGAAACAGTTGTACATATTTAAAATAAAAAAAGGTTGAGGGGAAATGCACAGCCCCCTTTTGCTCTAGGAAATGTGTTTCAAAACATGGTAACCTTCATCTACTTTTCAGCTCATCTACCTTACATCCAGTGGTGTCATCTACTCACCAGTAGACGGTACGCTGGGCGGGACTTAGCGTGATCGGCAGCCCGTCCACTCACTTCCACTTTCTTCCTGCTTGCCGCGCGGCTTTCCCTCGCCTCGGAGGGGGCGCCTGCTCGCCAGGGGGAATGGGTGGAGGGGGGCGCCGGGTGCCTGACGACACCATCCGTCTCCTGTTTCTTGAAGTATGACAGTTGACAGAGTTGCCCTTGAGCTCAGAATGGCTTGGGCACTGTGGTGATGAATGAAACATGGAACTTGGCTCTTTGGAATTGGCAGCTTTATCAACTGTGTCGTCCCTACAAGGGAGCGAGTGCTGCAGTCTGGGGCTCATCCTCCTCTCATAGTTCCATTTTTTTGTGGAACCTTAAAAGAAAAGAAACTGCGATCAGAACGACCCAGGACAGATACTAGTATAATAAATGTCAGGGGCATGGTGAATCTAATGTTGCTTAAGAAGATCCACTGTTCATAAGACTGACAGCGCAATCCTAACCTGCGCTAGAAAGGCAGGCCAGGCAGCCAGTGCTGTATCCAAGCGCAGGTAAGGATTGCACTAGAGCTCCCCACAACTGGAATGTTTCCCTTGCTCTGGGGTATGCCCCAGCTTAGCTGATGGGGCTACTGAGATCTGCCCCTGCTATTTAGCAGGTGCAAGTCCAAGCGCTCTGCCGTGGCCTGGATTGGGGCCGCGTGGCCTGTACTGGGGATGGGGGTTTGGATGCAGCCTAACTGCCATATCAGGCTCCTCCCCCTTCTCTAGGCTGCCCCCCCTGCAGGAATGCCCCCCAGCCCCATTCTGTCCTCCCTCCTACTCTCTCTCCACCCAGAGAAGCCCATGTGCTTGCTGAACTCAGTGAGCGCGTGGGCAGCTTACCTGCACCTGTCTTCGGCGCAGAAGGGCCAATGCTGCTGCCTGTGTTGGTCCTGCGCCACTTGTGCTGATGCTGTCAGGTTTTACAGCACATTTGTGACAATGTAGGACAGACGCAAGCAGCTTGCATCATCCCAAGGGTTTGCACCCTGAGTATTGTATTGAGAATTCACAATAACTATCTTTGGTAAATGAAAATCCTTGTTGTTTATTACTATTTATTATTGAACACTATCAATGTGCATGGCTCTTTATAGTGGAGAATGGCCAAGTCTCTGACCCAAGGAGCTCAATTTAGAAACAGAGATGGGAGATGACCCATGAGGAGGGTGGGAAATGATGCCAGGGGAAGAATAAGCAACTATTTCACGTGCATGTACTTAGCCTATCCTGAAACTAGGGATTTATGCGAAGTACTAAGAAAGGAGATGTAACACAGGCGACTTGGATTCACTATGCATCCTGACAGCCATATCACTATGTACATACATATTTCAGGATACACATATTGATTGCATATATGCATTGTGTGGTTACACATTTACCAGTCAATCAGGAACAGCAGCCTTTGTATGGGATTAGCTGTGATTGTCAGCATCATACCCCACTTCCACCTTCCCTCTCCATTCAGGTTACCAGGAGCTCATGAAGCATTTGACCTTCAGGCAGTGAGCAGCACAACTGCCACATCTGTGATGCGTATTCCTGCTCCTGGTAGCTAGTCCCAGCCCAGCGGGAGGAGTGAAAGGTTTCAGATTGTCATATCATCGTGACCTTGAGCATTGCAAAGGCCTCTGGACCCAGCCTTCCACACACAGAGAACAGGGCTGCTGGATTTTCTATTATGCTTCTGTAGCTATCAAATGTATTTATACTGATGAAAAGTTGAGGTGATCTTCTATCTCTCATGGGCTGTATTTTCTGTGAGTGCAGGTGCGCACTTTGGTCCAAAGAGAATTAGGGCGCAATCCTAACCTGGAGTTAGGCTAGCACAGTTAGGCCAGGAGAATTTGGCTGGCACAAGGTCCACCGTGAAATGTGTTGGGGCCACTCTTGGAGTCAGGGAGGATGGCACATTGGTGGTTCGTGACCCACCATTGAAAGATAGAAAGGGCCATTCATTCCCCCTTAAGGTAGTGGCCCAGGGATGGGTGGTAGGACTTTGAAGACCACTGCTTTAGGGGAAATAATATGGATGATCAACATGACATTTCAAAGAGCGTCGGAAGCAAAACTGCAAAGAGAACATTGCTGATGCAATGTTTTCAAGGTGTGTACTGTAGGCCTGTGAGTTACTCAAGGGATCATTATCATAAAACATTTTAACCGTACACAGCTGACTGACAGAGCCATGAGGAGAAGAATGAAAGACATCTTTCAACAAGACCTCAGGAGACAATCCTGAAGTACGTGGCTCTCTGGATCAAAAGGAATCGCTGCATTATTGAAAACAAAATACACTGTGGCGAATTCACGTTTGCCATTATTTAAAGGAGAGCAACAGAAGAAATTTAACAACCCAATCTAGCAGCACTTAAGTGTTTTCCTGGAAAGAGGTGCTTTTACTAAGTTGGCCATGTGGTGAGCCCTGCATGTTCATTGTAGCAGCTGCTTAGGAACACTGTTATGTGAAAGCTTGCTTTCTCCGGCGTTCATGGCAGAGTCAGTGTTCTTTGGTCCCGGGAAGCTCCTCCTCAGATAGGCAAGTCAGGAACAGAGATCTGCTGAGTGGGAGGGGCTCCTTCATGTGCCCAGTCTGACTTTGCCTCCAGGCCAGTCAACACGGATCTGCGACGCTCCAGAAGGAACAACGAAGACCAAAAGATTTTAGGTGTCTGGCACCTAATTTATTGTGGGCGTCTGGCCTCATGGCACTGCCAGAGTTTGCCAGCCTGCCTGGGACCAGATTTCCAGCGCTATGGGCGGCAGGTCATTCAATGAACGCGGGTTCATTGAGCGGCAACTGGCCCAGTATTAACACGGCTGCCATGGTGTGCATGCCGACAGCACAGTGCTGAGGGAGCTCAGTCACTCAGTGAATAAAACCAATTTATGTTATTCACAAACGATTCAGGTTTTTCAGGATGATGAAATCCAGGATGATGAAATCCAAAACAGAGTGAGAAACTCTAGAAAGATCTCTCTCTAAACTAGATGAATGTGTAACAAAATGACACATGGGATTCTATGTAGCTAAATGCAAAATGATGCATATTGGGGCATAACCCCCCTCCTATTTTTTATATATATTATTTCATCATCTATCTATCGTGTGTGTGTGTGAATAGAATCTAAACAACCTGAAACTTTTGACGTCTCCACATCTTTTTAAAACTGATGAAATGTAGGCTGCCTTTCAATCCTCTGATAAGGAGGCTGACTTATTAACTTACATATATTCTTTCAATGGCCAGCAGGTTTTTCAAGGGCTAAATGCCATCCATCATTTGTAAGACTTCATTCTTTGTCATCCCGCTTGACACAGCTCCTCAAATACTATCTCCCAATGAGGTATCTTTCCAACATCTTTCACAGTTGCTGTTGAGAGGATGGATTTGTTTAGCTTCTTTACAATCATTCTGTCTTCCTTCAACAGGTTCATATCTTTACCTAAAGGTCCCTTCCCTCACTCTTTGCATCTTTCCTGTTATATGTAAGATATGTCTGTCAATTGTATTTAGCAATTTGATTATCAAGTTCTTCTTTTCTCAACTTATCCGAATTTCATTAATTTTGCCAGAGTTTGTGCTCTTTCTCTTCCCACATTTAGTCAAAACCTCTACTTTTTAATAAACAGTATCCCTGCATTTTATGGTTTTCTTTCTTTCTTTTTTTTTGGTAAATAATTTTTATTTCTTCTATATAGTTATGGGACAGGAAAATAGGAACACATAGGTAAGGGAAAACAGTGGTTACAAACAAGGAAGGTTTACAACCTTAATTCTAGTTACTAACAATGTCCTAAATCTACACATATCTATCATCATTTTACCATTTTACAACCTTGTAATTTTGTTATAATCAAATAATTCCATTAAGATTCAATCTACATAAAGTTAATTGTTGAAGTACAGAAGAATAAAAAATAAAGTAAAAAAAGCACAAAATTTAATCTCCATAGGGTATATACATCATCTTTCAGCCTTAGAGTCTCATAAACTGATTTACGTCACCAGTTTAATGCAGTCATAAAACAATTCCCAAAATCTTATGCCTTATCATGTTTTGTTTTGAATTTTGTCTTTGATATTTTAGAAATGCATTCCATTCCTGCACTTCCCTGGCTGTTATGTTACTTTCTATTTGCTGAATATCAATACACTCTTTTCAAATGTATACCCCTACTTATTATTTGCCTTTTGCTATAATGAAAATTCTATTATATGTTTCAAACTTATAAACTAAATGGGAATATATAATTTCATACTTGGTTATAGTGCCTCATTCTCAAACGTATTTTTTATTTCTTAGTCTGGTCCAAAAACACCACTTTTATTAGTCAACTAATACTTTGATCTAATAACGTTATCATCAGGCTTGTTAGTTTTTCTTAAACTGCATCCTAAAAATTCAATATTATATTCAAAGAAAGCAAAATTTAATCTCCATAGAGTGTATGCATCATCTTTCAACCTTAGAATCTCATTAAATGCTTTAAAACACCAGTTTAGTGCAGTCATAAAACGATTCCCAAATTCTTATCATGTCTTATCTTGCATTTTATCTTTTAGATTTTAGTAATACATTCTATTCCTGCACTTCCCTTGCTGTTATGTTACTTTCTATTCAATACAACTTCTCCTTTCAAATGTACACCCTACTCATTAACGTTATCATCAGGTTTATTAGTGTTTCTTAAACTGCCTCCTAAGAATTCAATATTGCATTAACAGGAAGTCTGATTTGGATTTTCTTCTTCCTTCTAACTTTCCAAAGTTTCCAAAGAACGTTCCATGACATTCCATGACGTTCCATGACGTTTTCATTGAAAACGAAAGCAAATTCCATCGTCACCCTTTCCTTTCTGCGGCGCCGTGTTCTTCTTATTTATGCTCCTCAGGGTGGCTCTCTTAATTGTTTCTTCATATATCTTTGTTCCTCCAGTGTTGATCTTAGAAAGTCCAAATAGATTATCCTTTCATCAATCAGTCAGATCTCGACCACTCGACATTTACTTCTTCTTCTTTTTTTGAAAATCTAAGGCCTAAAACGTAGCCTCTTTACAACCAAGTCCTCTGTCCTCCATTTTGAAATATATGTATTCTTTTTTCCCTAATTCCGAAAGTTAAAATTAATTCCACTGGTGGTTTTTTTTGGTATAGTCTTCACAATGTTGCTTCCAGAAAAGGTCCTAGCTTATTCATAAATAACCCTTCTTATCTACAAAAAATTGTGGCCATAACTGATCTCTTGAAAAGCAATTTGCGCTTCTGGTTTGTCTCTTACAATCAATTAATTATCCTGATTGGCACTCATAGGTTGGTTTTGTTGTTACTCCATCCACATTCCTCCTGCACTTCATTTTTTCTCTGCCTCAGGAATATGCTCGCAGAGGTTGATTTGTAGGTCTTAAACCATCTTCAGATGATCTTCTTGATGTTATCCTTCTTTCGCAGCAGTCAGCTACTTTGCCAGGAAGCTCCTGACGTACCCCCTCCACATCCAGACAAAAACCAAGCTTCCCCTCTGAATTTGCCGTTTCAGAGGGTGTCGGAGTAATGTCTGTTGCCCCAAAAACCTTCTATTAGGAATTTGGGGGGAGTTTTCCCATTCGGGATTCTCCAAAGAGAGGTAAAAGCTGGCAGCTAATTCTGAGCTCAGGAAATAGCAGACATATTGGCAGCTGATCATGTTCCCCCATGTTATGGCTTTCTTGAGACACTAGCATCCTTTTGGACTTGTGCATTTCCTTTCTAGTCTGTTAGACAAATTGTATTTGAATCTCTGTTATAGTGGTTTCAAATAACATCCAAGCATCTTGAGAGGATTTGATCTTACTTACCTTTTCCTTTCAACTTCCTTTAACTTCTCACTTTTGAGAAATCTTCTCTTCTAAAGTTAAATGGGATTGTGTAGGACATTCTATTTAATGCCTCACTCACAGATACATTGAATTTGATAGCATGGGGCCCCCACTATCATCTTGTAGAGGGATGGATATTGTTCTCTTCAGGCTAAGAAAGAGAAAGTTCAGGAATAAACATTTTTCAGCCCATGAACAGGATTTGCATGAAGCATGCCCTGATTTCATGTCCTCTTTTCCATTTCAGATTACTAGCCCTTGTTGAGTCATTGATGGCCCTGTATGAGTCCTTGTTGGTGAGGTTCTGGACAAGGGCTTCCTAGTATAAGATACTATCTATATTAGTAAGTGTATATAGTACACGAACTGTTGTATGTGCCCTAGCTGCCTACCCTAGGTATACATGCTAGGGGAAAACATTCACACTGCCTAAGGTGAGCAGAACCCCTTCACCCATATGGGAAATCCCTGTATGTATAATATGGAGATGGCCCCACAGAGCAGAACTGGATCTCTTGGGCTTCAGCTGGAAGAGTGGTGATTTGGGGACAAAATTCCTTAACAGTAAGAGCAGTTCAACAATGAACCCAATTTTCGAAGGAAGTGATAGTTTCTTTCTTGCTACAGGTCTTCACGAAGAGCCTCAACAGGTACCCTCTTGGAGAGGATTTTCCTGCTCCAAACAAGGGAACTGGATTAGATGATCTTGAAGCCCCCGTCCAAATATAGGATTTTAATACAGTTATTTATAACATAATTAATTTGTATTTATACTGTAATATACTTGCAAGTAATACTAAATTGCAAAAATACAGTATCTTTCCATCCATATCTTGCATATTGCCTCATAAGGTAGCCAGAAGATCATCACTTTGTTCCTTAGACTGCCTCTTTTCAGATACTACCAATTCAAATCAAGGTGCCGTTCTATATTCTAAAGTTCTTTGCTTATTCACTACTTTTTGTGTGAACTTGAAGTAACCTTGCTCTTCTGGCTTCTTTCCTGCTGCTGCTTTCCCTTCAGTAAAATACCTAATTATCACCTAATTATCTCCTGTATAGTGGCACATGTCAACACTTTGAGTTTCCTCTCCCACATTGTCCTCTTAATTTGTTTACTGTGAATTGATTCAGCTGCCCACCACAGTGCTGGGCAAATTCCTCTTCCTACTTTTCAGACTAGTTTCTGCTATATGTTCACTGTTTTCTTACCACCCAACCCCATGTGCATTCACATTAAACTTTTGTTGCTTTTAAAATTATTCAGTGTCTAATCTCTATCAATTATGTAACATGCATGTGGGAAAAATGGCATGAACTTGCTGTACCTACACAATTGTTGTCCTACATCGTTCCCACCCACCACTTACTGTGTTAAGATGATTTCCAAACATACAGAAGGAGATGGAGTGTTAGCATTATTTCTATTCTAAGCAAAGCTGAGGAGTGCAGGTTGATTATCCCTTATCAGGACTGCTTGGGAAGGCGTCAGATTTCTGGTTTTTTCTGGATTTTGGAATAATTGCATAAATCTAATGAGAATTCTTCCCCTTTCTCTTTTTACGGTTACCCATTTGGGTGGCTGCTGGCCTCTGGCATTTTTCAACAATGGCACATACCACAGAGCAGAGAATAGAAACGTATAACCTGTACATGGGAATTAGCTCAAAAACTTCTTTGCATAGAAAGTTTTTTTAAAAAAGTCTTGGACAAAGATTTTGGAATAGTCTGGATTTTGGATGACTGGATTTTGTGGCGTCACTAGAGTTTGCATCACCCGGTGCGGGAGGTCAGCGCATCACCCCCCATGATGGATCTCCTCCTCCCACACCATGCAGAATAAATTACAATACCATATGCACAACCTAAATGCAGTGTTATTACTAGGGTTGGTGTTACCCCATCAACTAACTAACTAACTAACTAACTAACTAACTTACTTACTTACTTACTTACTTACTTACTTACTTACTTACTTACTT
>JAJKFI010000012.1:19612157-19660955 GCA_029204185.1 Lerista edwardsae | reverse complement strand
TGTTTGCTTGTTTGCTTGTTTGCTTGTTTGCTTGTTTGCTTGTTTGCATGTGTGGGTGTGGGTGTGTGCAGTTTCACACTTATTTTTTGTACCCATGTAATATATTTTTAGGGACGTGGTGGCACAGCAGGTTAAACCGTTGCTGCTGAGCTTCCAACCGGAAGGCTGGGAGTTCGAGACTGCATGATGGAGTGAGCGCCCGTTGCTTGTCCCAGCTCCTGCCAACCTAGCAGTTCAAAAGCACGTAAAAATGCAAGTAAATAAATAGGGACCACTTCGGTGGGAAGGTAATGGCGTTCTGTGCGCTACGGCGTATGTTCATGCTGGCCACATGACCACAGAAGCTTGTCTTTGGACAAACGCCAGCTCTTTGGCTTAGAAATGGAGATGAGCACAACCCCCTACAGTTGGTCACAAGTAGACCGGTCATGGGGAAACCTTTACCTTTAATATATTTTACTCAGATCCCAACAAGGAAGCAAATGGTAGAAGTGTTCTAATTTAGAAGCTGACAAACTCCTATTGCTCATTTCTCCTCTGATTCACTCCTCCATTTAGTGTCCACTCAACACTATGGAAACTCAACACTCAAAATTATAGTGTATAGCAGCACAATCCAGGATAAAAAAAGTGAAGAGGTAAACTGAAAGTTCTGCATCATATCTCTCAATTGACACAAATGTAGACATTACATGGACGATGTAGATTTCTGCCATATTTGGTGGTCACATCATGATATTAAGAGCGCATTCCTAACTGTACCGGCCTAAGTCCAGGATAGGATTGCACTTTAAGTTGTCCTAGTTCAATTTATGGGAGAAACTGAAAATATGTTACAGTTTTAAAATTTCATGCAGTGGCAAAACTGCTAGGAAATGTAAAGTATTTTTGTACAAATTTCAGATTTTTAGAAAAAAAGTAAAATTCAAAGCAAATTCCAGTCACAATATTTGAGAATTTTCAAGATAAGCAAATAACAGTTTTATTAAAAAAAATCTATGAAATGAAATAAATAAAATTGCTCAGGTGTTTTTTTGCACATTCTTAAGGAACAACGTGTTTTGCGTGTCATCAGATGCATTAGTGACTACATAGTAAGATGACATAATTCAGCCAGCGCATATATTGTATGTAGTACTGTATGTTAACGATTGCAGTAATTTAAGAATTTTGTAAATTAGGATATAAAAAAGATAATCAGAGCTTGTACAAAACAAAATTGAAAGCATGTGTATATGGCAGGCTTAGGTCACATATACACTGAGTTCACTGAGCAAGGGGCTTACTCCTGGGAAAATGCGTATAGGATTGCAGCCTTAGAGAATGGTATCAGTATTGAGCTGTCTGAGTGGACATGGACTGTCAAAAAATAAAGCAGCAATATAATTTCATTAATCATCCCCATTGATATTAATGCCTCGGGGATTGCAACCCTGTTTTGAAATATTTTACTCATTAATACTATTTTTATATGCAAAGTGCTTTAAAGTAGTATTTTTTTCCACCTAGGAGGCAAGATTAGGCACACTGATGAACAAATTAGCATTTATTTGTATCTTTGCTTTTCCCACCTGTTTATTTATGTAGAGCAGGCATGTGTGGTTAAGAGAAATGGTAAATGTCACTCTGGCATAACTACACTACAGATTCCAGCTGGTTTAATAGGAAATCCTTCTTCCCAGGGCACCCTGGGAATTGCAAGAAGGGGGCAACAGGATATTAAACAGAGTATTCTCTGCACCTCAAGAGGATTTCCAGGAACCTTTGGAGAAAAAATGAGCTCACATTTCAGTGGACTGTGTGCTACAGCCACACATAACAAGAGTGTGCTTCAAGCCTCGGTTCTGACATCCTACTGCATGGGTGGATGGGGGAATCCTCTGCTTATTGTGAATTCTGTGGCAAGAAGAAGGCTTCCACCAATCAATGTTTTGATTATTGCAAGACCGACAGAAGAAGCGTGAGGCTTGACCAACCCCATTACCTTGGAGAGGAAGAAATACCACTTTCCTACATATAAAAAATCTGCCTTTCTTGAGGACCTGCTACAGACTGCATTGGCTACTACTGGAGCAAAGAAGCGCTTGGAGCAAAGACCTCTTGAACTACTGAAGCGGATGGGTTGATGTGGCTCTGGCTGTTCCTTCTACTTTTGTAAGAGTACACTTATGGATTCCTGCTGCATTGCCAGAGATTAAAAATGGCAAAATAAGGGAAGTCCTTCGACATGTCTTAACATTTTTACAAACCACTGGATGGAAAACTCTCTTTGAAACTGGTGAAAGTATGCTAGGAGCCCAATCCTATCCAAATGTTTAGCACTGACGCAGCCATGCCAATGCAGGGGGGGGGGCAGCAATCATAGAGGCCCCTCAAGGTAAAGGAATCTTTGTTCCTTACCTTGAGGCTGCATCTGCCTGTCTCACGTTCTTAAGGCACAGAACCACTGATTTTACAGTCTTCGTAATTATCCAATAGATTTGAATGCACACACTCGGAGGAAATTAATTTTTGAATCATGTCTGCTTAAGCAGCACTCTAAAAATATTTCTATTAAATGCAGCTAATTAGTAATATTATTTTTCTTACCTAATCCTATCAAGCAGATTGGGGAGAGAGAGAGAGAAAGTGATAGAAGATTACAATATGTTTCTTTCTCTTCATGCAAACTTTATTGGTATAAAAGCAATCAATTAACAATGACTTACAATTTGAGGGAAAAACAAAATGGAATGCAGAAACATTTATATGCAGGTAATGTCTAAATGGAACACTGCAAGAACAGTACAAATATAGAAGTAGGGGATTGAAGTTTAAAATAAGTAAAATATAACAGAATGTATGATGTCGAGATATGTAGTAGCATTTACAATCTATATAGGATGTGTTTGTGTACTACTTGCAATGATTAGTTTTAAATCCAATATAATCTACAAATAGTTACGGGTGGCCAAACCTGCTTACCAAAACAGCCACATAAGATAAACTTCAGACGTCAGGGAACCTCAAGGCATGAACATATATACACAATTCTCTCTAATCCTTGATGATCCAAAACCCTGTCAGGTTCAGGCTATATAATATTCAGCCAATGCTATACATTTTCTGTGCTAAATATTGTTGTCTGGTCTGCAAACTATGTAATGGCGCATAGGCTTGGGTGGCAGATAGATTTGCTTCATCGAGCAAAACCAGCAGAGGGTTCCCCCCCTTTTTTGTAGCTTTCATGTATTAGGTGTAAGTTGGGGAAGTGCTGTTTATTTGCGTGTTCATATGATGGCAGGCCTCAGAAGCAAGAGTTGGATCCCAGTGGTTGAGATCCTACCTCCTTGGATTGTGGTATCTCTCTGGCTCCTGGCTCATCATTGCTTTAAACAGTTTGTGTTTCTTTAGATTTGGGATTGCACTCACTGTGCAGGATGGGTTACCAGGCTGGAACCCTAGAGGTTCTTCACACCCTCTCAGCAGCAGAGGAAGCTTGGAAAGTGGAAGCAAAAGCATCTCCAGCCAACCTCCTTTCCTTCCATTATTGCTGGCTGGTTCCTCCAGTTTGCTCTCCTGTTTTCCTTTTGCTCCAGACAGCAGCAGAAAATCTGCCTTCGTCCCATCTGGGCAGGCTGAAACAAGGAAGAAACAGCCCCAGCCTCTTCCTCTTTCTTCTCTTGCTTAATTTAAGCGGTCCAAACTAAGGCACTGTGCAGCTGCTCATTGTTAGCCTGTCTGCGTCCCGCCTGCTACAATTTCCTGCTGAATCAGACTGGGCAGGGCAGCACTGGCCAGGTCCCCTAGTTGCTGCTGACTGTTTATTTCAATTAAACAATAGTTTATCATATATTTCCAGGTACCAGGCAAATGCTCAGCACTGTCCATGTTAGCAATTAATAGTGTAAAGGAATGACAAGTCAGCCACCAAATATTCTGAACAAAACAAGCTCAGCAGAAAAAAAAAATTAAACTCAAGAGAGCCAATAATAAATTCAAGCAACAGACAGACCCGAAGTGATAATCTCATGTATGGCATTGCAGGGGCTTCTGCTGGAATACTGCATGCAAGAGTTGTGATGCCCATTGAAGACAGATGAGCCAAAGCCTGTTGAGGAATGAAGAACCTGTTGCAAAAAGCAAAGCCAGCCTAGGGAAGCAGCCACTTTGAGCAGTAGGTTGGGCAGGCAGTGAACTGCCTGCCACCTTCCCCAGCCTGCTGCCTGCCTGGCTGTATCACCTTGTTCCTGCCTCAATCCTCTTGTCCTCCTCATTCGAAAAAAGGCATAGGCTCTCCCTTCAGGGTAATAATCTGCAGGAGGATTGTGCCCCTTCCCATAACCTTTGCTTCCTACTCCTCCTTCACCACTGTTCAGTCACTTCTTCTAAACAGGCTAGGTATAGGAGAATGCTAAGGTTGGGTCCCCCCCGCTATTCCCAGCACCTCCTTTCCAGCCTGTTTTGAAGAAGTGGAGGCTCAAGGGGAGGTGGTGATGGAGGTGGCAGGACTAAGAGGCATTCAAGAACGTGCATAAAAAGTGAGGAGGGCAGAAAATGTGGGTTATGCTGCAATGTTTAGGTCAGGCCTGGCAAGAAAAGTCATTCAGAGCGATTGCCTGCTTGTATATAGAGATAACACTGATTTCACTAAAGCGTTCAGCACCCTGGACAGAGATCGTGTGAGAACACTACAGTGGCTGTATTGATGGCTAGGGCAGCTAAGTTTGGATGTGACCCTAAATCACACAATGAGTGTAGCTTAAAGGAGATAATGTCGAAAGTCCAGGGATAAACGTGCCTTTTAAATTGTATTTTCCATACTCATGTCTGTATGTGCATGGCTTATTTTTCCTTTTCTGAACAGCTGAATAATGGAGGAATACTATATGATACAATACAGAAAACAGCATAAAGGTCACATCATTGTGTTGTTGATGGCAAAACTGAACAATTCAATAATAAGGTACTCGCCATACAATCCTATAAATTCTGGAAGGTCTGTCATTTTGCTTTTGGTTTACTTGTTAGTTTATACATTGGTGAAGCAAGAATTCAGCATGGTTCAGTTTTCCGGTTTGAGCTCACAAATACATCTACATTGAAATGATGACAAAATGTGAGGGTTGCTCTGTTCACTGTTAGTATCACATGCTAACTGTGATACTAACTGTGCTTCTGAATTTGATCCTCTGATTCCCCCCACCCCTTGAGAATTTAATTATCCATGAATTTTGGTATCCACAGGAGTTCTGGGAATGTATCCCCTGCAGAAACTGAGAGCCAGCTTAACTATGGATTCTGTTGCCAGCACTCCCTACAAGCACTTGCAAACAGGTTTGCCTGGCACAGAATTAAACTCAGCCATGGAATGTATAATTAGAGAGACTTTGAGGTTGTTTGTTCCACTGTGTACTCAACAGCCCCCAAGCAGCCATACACTGCATTTTAGCCTCTCTAATTTGGTTAACAGTAACCTCAAGACAGAATATAAACAGAGAGTCTATGCTTCAAAAGAATATAGATTTTATTAAGAGAAATATAAAAACAGGAAAAAGACAATATTTGCATGTAAGACCAGTTACACCAAAGTTTATGTGGTTATAGATAAAATAATACTTATAGTTCCACTGGCGAGGCATGGGTTAAATGGAGAGAGGGAGGGAGGGAGAGAGGGAGAGGATAGGTGAGTGTACAATATCCTTCTGCGAAGTGCGGCTAGTCTGTATGGCTTTAGGCCCTGGAGAAAGGAAAAACCAGCCAAGAAGGTGCCCCTTAATGGGCAAGGAATGTAGCTCTTCCAGAAGTGATGGTAGTTACCAAGGCAAGAGGGTTGCCTGAGCAAAAACCATTAGAGTGGAAGTCTCTACAGAGGGGGAGACTACCAAAATGGATGGTCCGGATGCCATAAGTGGGGAAGAAAATGCCAAAATCCTGCTTCCAGAGTGGACATTGTTATAGGACTTTGGACAAAGAATACAGAGACATTCCTGGGTAAATAACCATATTTGGAACAACTTCTAAGTGGACAGCCAGAAGTTACAGATTGATTATCCCTTATTCGGATTTCTTGAGATGGGAACATTTCAGAATTTCAGATTTTTCTGGATTTTGGAATAATTGCCTGTATGTGGGAATAAGTACAAGACTTTATTTCTATAGAAAGTTTCTAAAAAGTCTTGGACAAAGCTGTCTGGATTTCGGAGTAGTCTGGATTTTGGATGTCCACATAAGACATCATCTATCTATATGTCCTTCCAGGAGGACACAAAGGCTAAATTTCACCCCAATTGTGAAGTTCCAGAGGAACAAAAAGTATGCGCTGCACCCATGCTTAGGTCATTGGTGAAAGAGGTTCCCTGGAGAAGGATCTGAGAAGATGGTCCAGGTGGCCTGGACACTAGGCATTAAGCTGAATTTATTACTCAGGAAGACTTGTGCTTGCAATTGACATTACGCCAAGGTGGGGAGTCTGACTTCTGCAGAACCTTAGAGGGGATTCAATCAATCAATCATTAGTATGAACTAGTGATCAATCACTAGTGAACACCAAGTTCACAAAGCGGTTTACAGGCAAATAATGACATTAAAGTTAAATGGCTCCCTGTCCCAAAAGGGCTCACAATCTAAAAGAATGGAGAACACCACCAGCAACAGCCACGAGAAAGACTGTGCTGGGGTGAAGAGAGACAATTGCTCTCCCCCTGCTAAATATAAGAGGACACCACTTGAAAAAGTGCCTCTTGCCCAGTTAGCAGGAGTTAACAGCATATGCCCCACAGTGCTGCAGCCTTCTTTCATAGTCAATGGCCAATTCTTGATCTTGATTAGAGGGAACTGTGCCTCACACTTTTCTTGGCTAACTCTCTGGAATGTCTGCTAAGGAACTAAGATGGAGTTAGGAGAGACTGTATATGTTTTGGACAGTTAGGTCACAACCGTGTGCTTTTGCAAAGACATGGGGAGGAGAAATGAGGCAGGTACAAAGAAAAATGGTTAAAGTAAATTTCTAAACACATATTCATGAAAGATATATATGCTCTACTGCTTTAGCATCATGCAAAGCTGTTGACTAAAATCAACATTTTAAAGACTGCATACTGTAATTATTTATTCTGAATCCAGTTTAAAGGAGAGCTTTGCTTTTAAAAATGCATATATTTTTTCTCCCTGCTGCCTCCAGTTCCTTACAGATTGAAAGAAATGTTTGTTTTCTTCAGAGACTTGTTGCCATGTTGCAAAGTAGTAGATAAGTAAGCTAGAAGGCATATTCAACGACCTCAGATGCTGAAAACACACTTAAATTGCATATTGAATGTGTAAATGTTGGGGGGGGGATGTCATTGTGCTGTAGTTCTCATTCCTGTAGACGTTTGCCCAGACCGCCTACTGAAAAGCAGTATGCCTTGGAAGATATTCATATATTACATTTATTTCAGAACAGGCATGTTGAATAATTATTCTGCTGAGATGCCAGCAGAGGACCATAATAGGCTGTTGGGGAGTTGGCTAGAAAATCAGATCAAGATTCTTGAGAGGAATCAGCCTTAACTAGCTTCATTCCTTGTCCAGCCATGTAGTAATTGCCTTAATGCAATTTTGTATTCTGGTTTGAATATTTCCACATTGCTGCTGGTCCTTATGCCAGAAGGCCCATAAAATATGGACATTAGATCTGGAGATCAGGCTGCAACAGCCTCAAGAGAGTGTAAGGGTCCAATCCTATCCAACTTTTCAGCTCAACTTTTCAGTGCAGCCACAAAGTAAGGAACAAACATTCCATTACCTTGAAGAGGCCTCCGTGACTGCTGGATGCATCACACACCATTGGTACGGCTGCATCAGTGCTGATTCAATCGGGATCTTAATTGCTTTGTTGAGCAGCTTCACTCATGATCCATGTTTTCAGTGACTGGTGAGGAGGGTTATTTGCAGAATAAGAGAGTTCAGGAGATTAAGGGCACAATCCTAACCTAGAGTTAGGCTAGCACAAGTCCCTTGTTCCCACCTAGGAGTGTCACAAATGCACTGTAAAGAGCATTTGGACCACTCTCGGAGTCAGGGAGGACAGCCCATGTCTGTGCACCAACCTCCCTGTCACATTTGTGATACTTCTAGGCTGGCAAAATGGACTTGTGCTGTCCTAATTCCAGGTTAGGATTGCATCCTAAAAGATTTGAGAAAGCAAGTAATCCAATTGTTGGGATTGCTGGGAATATGCAAGGGGAAAAGGAAAAAAAATATGTTGAATTTGCTTTGAAATATTGAATTTTGGAGTTTCTCTTGGTACACTAGAGGTGAGCGTTTGGGCCCAGACTACTGGGAAAACGTGATGATGTGCTATGGCAACGTTCACAATTGCTGGAGCCACGCTACTGTTCTGCAGTTCTCTGCCAACTGCGAGGTCTGGCAGCATTGGGAGTCAGAACCTCTGCTGGTACATTGGCAGTGGGTACAGATTGGGCAGTTTGGGGCAGGAGGGGGTGGATCTCAGCAGTAGCAGCTGTGCACAACAGATTACATTCTCCTTTTCTGGCCCTCGCCTAGAGGCTCCTCAGGCTTTGACAGGACTTTACCTGGTGTAAGGTCTGAGAAAATCCACTGGCGACCAGGCAGCCTAGTCCCTGGCCAGGCTATGGCGTCTAACACACACTGCATTGGAAATGCTGCATATCCAGGGTCAGGCCCTGGACAGGGCACAAAAAGCTGATTCTTGGCATGTTTCCAATCACAGTTCAACAAGGGGAAGAGTGACATAAAATAAATCAGAAGGCATGCCAATCTTTGTGTCCTTTCACCATCAGTGTTCCATTGTGAGGGATGGGGGCATGATGGGTTGTAGCATTGTCTGAACCCCCCTGCTTTTTTTTAGTCTGTTTAGAACTTTAATTCTAGCACTTCTGTTTCTGAGTTTGTTTGGGGAAGTGTTTGACTATGGCCAGAACATTTAAAGGTAAAGGTAAAGGTTTCCCCACGACCAAACGATCTAGTCGTGACTGACTGTAGGGGGCGGTGCTCATCTCCGTTTCAAAGCCTGTAGAGCCAGCGTTTTTGTCCGATCATGTGGCCAGCATGACTATAAGCCGTAGCGCACGGAACGCCGTTCCCTTCCCACCGAAGTGGTCGCTATTTATCTACTTGCATTTTTTAGGTGCTTTCGAACTGCTAGGTTGGCAGGAGCTGGGACAAGCAACGGGAGCTCACTCCGTCATGCAGTCTCGAACTCCCAACCTTGCGGTCGAAAGCCCAGCAACAGCGGATTAACTCGCTGCGCCACCACGTCCCCTACAGAACATTTATTTTGATTCAAAAGGTTTTTTTTTTCAACCTGACCCTTCTGCTGTTCTGAATTTGTGTTTAGAGGGGCATGCCTGAAGCAAATAATCTGAAACCTGCTCTCCAGACAATGAATCCGCCTTCCCCTGTTAATAATTCAGTTGGTGGTTAAGATGGTTTTGAAAGTGCTTCCAATAAAGAGAGGCACTTAATTAATCTGAAATCTGCTTACCAGACCACTGATTCAACAACCGGCTTATTCCTTGCTTTCTCTCTTGTGACAGCAGTGAGCTGATTTAAGAGGCAATGACTCCCTACTCTGTAGCAGCTAGGGACTGAAATGCAGCTTCCAGACTACTGATCCCAAATCCCTTCCTTTATTCCTTGTTCCCTCTCCCATTTTACTATTTAGAGTCAGTCTGGGAGATTGTTTCCAAGCAACTGATTCTCCCCATTATGGTACTTCTATTTATCATCATTATGTGCACACTAACATTGAGACAATGGACAAGTGTTGTGAGTCTGTGACTGTCTAAGCATGTCTACCTGACTGCCCCTTCACCATGCTTATTGTGTCTATTTCTGTTTACCATTTGGTTAGAGTAGACAGTGGCTAGGTTGTGCAGGCCCAATGTGATGACTGCAAAAATGGGGTTCTTTCCCCCTCCCATCTGTCTGAAGTGTGGCAGATTTGATGACTTGCATTGGTCATAGAACACTTACATGTTTTATGATGATTGATTCAAAAGCAGCAAAGATGGGGCCGAAGAGAAACAGCTGGCTCATCAATTATATCAAATGAAACTGGCGACGTTTGTGATGGACTGAATGTAATTGAGCAAATGCCAACACATCAGAGGCTTTTAACAATGAAAATCAAGGTTAAAACAACAAAACAATTGTGGTTTGTTTTTGTTTTTAACATCCCTGCTTTGCCCACTCCCTGATGCTTTGAGGACTGTTATACACAGTGGTGTCATCTAAATGATTTAATAACAGGTACTCACTTTTGATTGGCACGTGTCGGGACCCGCCCACCGGAAGTGACGTCATAAGCCAGAAGTGATGTCGTGGCAGGAAGTGACATGAAAAAAGCCCTTTTTGAGGCCTCAGATGATTTTAAACTGACCCAACAGTTGCAATAGTATTCCACAGCACCCCGAGAACATGTTAAGGAGGGCTGGCATTATGTTAAAACCCCAGAGCAACTCATTTTTTCAGTGGCAAGGAAAGGAAAGGCTCTGCTCGCTGCCTGCCTGCCTGCCTGGCTCTGAGAACATGCAGGCAACTCAAACATGCAGGAAATTCAAACGTTGCAGAGGGCAGAGTTGACGAGTGGGCGGGCGAATGGGCGGGGCCAGCTGTAATCCTAGAAACCGGTACTCGCGTACCCCCACGTACCCCCTGCATGACATCACTGGTTATACAGACTATGAAGAATGAAAGTCAGGAAGAATTACAAATAGTCTCAAAGCGAAATGTGTCATTCAAGTGGTTACCATGCGTTCTTGAAAAGCAAGGGAAGGAAAACGTCAAGTTTTTGAGACACGTAGCACTAAGCAAATTGAATATTGGTTTCTTTTTCTGTATGGCTTGACCATGTTTGCCACTGCAAGGTCTTGCTGAAGGGTTGCGATGAAAACCCCATATGCAGGAGCTATTACTGCTGTGATGTTCATGGGCTTTGCTGGTAGAGTTTGTGCAAAAACCACCAGTGGATTATGCTGTGACCCCATTTCAAAGCAATTCAGAAAGGGGAAATGGTTGTTGAGGGGAATACTTGGCATGATTCATTATGTTAAAAAACTCTTCCATTAGTCATTTACTGTGGGCTTTGCAGACACACTGCCACACCTGAGTACTTCCTGTCGTATTTACCTTCTTCCAGTTGTGAAGCTTAATCTTATTTGGAGGATTAATGGAAAGCTTATAAGACACGGCACATTTAAGAATAAATGGGAAGAGCACAATCCAACAAATGTTAGTCACGACTAAGGCCCCTTGAAAGCAACGAAACGGAGCATAGTCATGCCTGACTTGAAAGCAACTAAATGGGATTTAATTGTGATGACCCATTGCTAGATTGTACCCAAGGGCTCCTAATTGGACCTAATGGCTACAAGTGTGTTTGTTCCTTTTTCCTCTTCCTAGGATGCTGTGTGCTTCTTTTATGACTCAGTGTGTTCATATGGAATAATAATTCATTTCTGGTTTTTTTTGGTCTGTGTTTGTTTCTGCAGGCCGTACTGGTCTCTCCTTCACTGGGTCGAAGGTTCCTGCACATGCTTGTAAGGTGGGGAGGAGGGAAAGTGTGATTGGCAGGGACGGTTGGCTGGTGGCAGGGGCAAAGCCGATGATGAGATGGACATGAAATCAGAAGGATTTCTGACTCCTCGTTAGGACTGCTCACAGTGGAGTTTGAATTACCCAACTTGGGTAGTTTGTATTTTCAGCTCCTGTCGCCCGGGCCCAGCCACCGGCGGCTGCGGGACGTCCGGGGCGGACCCGGGCGCAACAACAAGCGGGTCTTACCTGCCGCAGGGGGCTCCGCCGCAGCTGCTTCTCGGTCTGGGGAGGCTGGGGCGACTGGTGGAACCGCCGCAGCTGCATCCTGGCCTGGGTGGGCCAACTGGGGCGAGGCAGAGCGGACACCGGGATGGCAGCCTCACCCCGGCGCCGAGGAAGCCACCCTTTCCGGCCTCCTGCTGAGGCCGGCACATCAGCCAGGCCTCTCGCGAGGGCCGGAGCTTGCGCCCGGCCTCTCGCAAGAGGCAGCGCCAACGCTGAGGCTCTCGCGAGGGCTGGATCTCTCGCCTGGCCTCTCGCAACACCCCCTGGAACTCTCACAAGAGCCGGAGCTCTCGCAAGATGGCTGGGGAAGTCCCACCCCGGAGGGGGCGGGGCTGGGCTGGCCGGGGTACTCATAAGGCGGCCGGCTGGCCGAGGGAGCGGTCACTCCCTCTAGTGCTGGCCAGCCATCAAGGGGATAGCTCCAGGGGGCTTGGTTCCTCCCTCCCTTTCTGGGCCGGAGTGTCCCTATTTGGAGCTGGCCGAGGGTGGCAGCCCCAGCCAGCAGAGTGGCACCACCTGTGGTGAGGGGCTTGGTGCCCGGCCCCGGGAGAACAGCAGCCAGAGGGCCAGCACCGAGCACGCCCACCAGCCTGGCCTGGACGGCTGTCCCCTACCACTCAGCGAGGCACCCGCTCACCACCTGAGGGCTCCAGCTTGGCCTGCACCAATGCCTGGGGCAGCCCGTGGCTCCTGAGTCGAGGCAGCCAACCCTGGGGC
This sequence comes from Lerista edwardsae, assembly GCA_029204185.1. Classification (NCBI taxonomy): domain Eukaryota; kingdom Metazoa; phylum Chordata; class Lepidosauria; order Squamata; family Scincidae; genus Lerista; species Lerista edwardsae. The sequence goes on along the minus strand of JAJKFI010000012.1, from coordinate 19,648,412 downwards.
CCCACCTCGAACACGCCCCGAGGGTGAGAGACAGAGCCACATCTCACTGTAAGCCAGCAAGGGCCCCTGTGCCTGGAACAAGGGGCCCATGAGTGTGAAGGCACTATCAGCAATAAATCGACTATGCACCCGCAAAACCCCGGCTCAAGTCATCTTTTCTCGGCATCGCGAGGCAGCTCGCTTGGATCACGCCAACCGCAGGTCAGTCAGCCCCCCATCGGCCTACCCCATCCCCGCCATGGATGTACACTCCCCAGTTCTGAATTCACCAACATCAGTACTTGCTGCGTGTTCTAATAATCATATGGGCTACATTAGAGGTGACTGGATGCAGGGGTATCTTCTGTTCTGGATTTTGTGATTATATACTTGGGTCTTTCCCGTGCATTGGATGGACACTCCTAATTTTAAAAATCCATGTAATTAGAAAAATCAAGTTACATTTATAACATCTTATTTCCAAGAAGATTTTTTAAAATGCCTTTGCTGTTGTGCATCTGAGATCTCCCTACTGGATTTCATAAACACTTGAGCTGCTTTCCTCTTAATGGGTCTCATACTGAGCTATTACATGTCCATCCTGTCCGTTCAATGTATTATGATCGGTTGGTTGGTTGCCTTAATATATCTAATTGAGCTATTGAACCTTATGTAGTCTAATTATTGCTGTTCTTGAGTTGGCTGAAACTCAAACACATTTGAGTTTGTTTAAAAAAAATAAAGATTCAAAAACAAAAATAAAACAAAACAAAAATTTGGACTTTTAATTTTAAAGATATGTTAATACCATCAGCACAGCTGAACACAGTTTGTGTCAAATTGTGGAGTATTTTCTGTTTCTGTTCATTTTTTTCAAAGGGGATTTCTGTTGCAATAAGTATTGTTGATATGATGATTTGGTGTCAATAGTGTGTTAATTCCTTTATTGCGTTCTGGCTTTAAAGCAGGCACTGATGGCGAAACAGCAGGGAAGGTTGATGTGACATACTTTTCCAGGTTAGGTTCATATTTTCTTAAAGTTGCTGAGGACTCATGTTGCCACTTTTAGGCCTCAGATTCTATGCAGCCAAATTGGTTCTGTTATGTAAACAGGAAGTTTAAGATTTTTAACATGAATTGTATGCAACATCCTAAGGAAGCGTCCTTTTGTTCCAATGATATGTAGCTCCCAATACTGCAGAGAGAACTATAAACAAATGAATGGACAAATCAACAACTAAACAACTTCTTTCTTTTTGTTTCTTTTTTAATTGTATATATTGTTCATTTTAATATGACATGGTTAGCTACCTTGAGCATTTGCTCCTGCAAAGGAAAGGTGGGATAAAAATCTTTAAAATAAGCAAGCAAGCTAGCTAGCTAGCTAACAAACAAACCCAACAACCTGTAGATGTGATCTGGCCAAAACCACTTATTTCAATGACAGTTCAGTCCTATTTGGCACTGTATGATAATTGGGCTGTCCCATATGAAGATGTGGTACATGATATGGGACATATTGAAGATGGGACATGTTGAAGATACGATGACGATTTGCATATTTTCTCTGCTGTCATTTGTACCTAATGAGTCCTAGGTGAGAACAAAGTGCTTATTTCTGGTCATCACCAGCTCAGTGATGTCACTTCTGCCATCAGCAGGGACTGTAAATGCTATTTGACCCACTGTATGAAATGAGTTTGGCAGCCTAGATCCTAAAGGCTTGTATTCCAAGTATGGTCACTGATCACTAATCAGGAAGGACCCGGGGCATAGCTGAACAATAATAATAATAATAATAATAATAATAATAATAATAATAATAATAATAATAATAATAATACGTGTATTTATATACCGCCTTTCTTAAGATCACTAGATTTCTCTAATGACTGTAACTCAAGGCGGTTTACATAGGCAGACTTTTATTCACAAACCCGAAGGTTTTTACAATTTACAGAAACATTCTATCTTTCAAGAACAACACTCATACAGATCTTTCTTTCTGGATTTAGCCTTCTTTCTTAGCCACCTGTCTGTCTTCTGCTGGCTGATAAGAGGCTTCCCTGCTCCCACCAGAGACGGGGCTGACTTCAGCACACTCCTCCTCCCACGAGGCAGCTGGAACTCAGCTTTTAATCAGCCGCAGTTTGCAAGGTCTTCCGCTCACAGAGACTTCCGGTAGTCTCGAGCTCACGACCTTCAGATCTTCAGCTGTTATCTTCGGGCAAACGGAGGCATTAACCCTCTCGGCTAAATCTTCTGCCCAAGCAAGCAGGTCCTGCAGAGCTTGGAGAAAACAGCTAGTTATAATCCCATAGCATAGGGTTGACATAGGGGGATGGAGTCTGGAATTCATGGAGCAAGAAAGTTTTCTCATCTGTCATAGTATGGACTAGGGCAGTGATGGCAAACCTTTTCAGCTCAGCATGTCAAAACGTCAGAAATGCTTAACTTGACTCTGCTGGTGTGTCAACCCCCCCCCCCAAACAAAAGGGAAACAATTCTTTACATTCATTTATTTGAACAAAAAATGCAGTCCAATCATGTGTGATGCTATGTATTATATAAAGAAACACCAAATTATTACAAAAAATGGAAAGTGAGTAAAATAAATTCAATTTTTGTGAAGTGTTGGTGAAAGCTGGTGTGTCACCCCAAACGTTGTGGTGTGTCACCTTTGACACAGATGTCATAGGTTTGCCATCACTGGACTCTGTTTTGTTGACATTTTACAAATTATAAATATGTTTAAATATGTTTAAATATGTTTAAAATAATAGTAATAGTAAAATATAGTAAAGGGAAATTTGTGGTATGCCTTCCAACTCCAGATCACTACATGTGTGCCCCAGTATCCACTGATGCTGTATACCACCACTGATGCTGTGGTTTCAGTTATCCACAGATACTGGGATGCCTATTAAAAAGATGAAGGAATATTAAACCTTTTTTATCTTGTTGCAGAAAAACAATGATGTTCCCGTATCTTTCAAAAGGTATCCCCAGTATCCATGGTTTCAGATATCCACGGGGGTGGTGGTAGGGGTCCGAAACATAACCCCAGCGGATACCAGGGCATGTCTGTAATTAGCAGTAGGTTCTTTAAGTCCACAACATAGATTTTTGCAGAAATCAAGAGTTTGAAACACAAACTCACACTCCTCAGTAAGTGTCACCTTAACAATAAAGCCAGGTTGCATTAACAGGTTCTTACTGATTATATATTTCTTCATTGTCAGATGTTGTGGTTTGGTGTGTGTGAGTGACTGCCAAGGGGCTATTATTGATCTGCTGAGGCATCTGTTCTGCTTACCTTCATTTGACTATTCTTTCCTGATGGATGGGTTTCTCACCCCATAGTGCAGCATTGCTAACCTGCAGGTGGGCAATAAACAGTGTTTGAAAAAAACTGACTCACATAGCTGTTATTTACTTGGTAACAAACGACAGTGCTTTCGTGCAGAAGTTATAGAGATAGAAGAAGGCATTAGAAAAATATGTATTTAAATCCTTTCTACTGGAAAGATCCGCAAGGCAGCTAACAGTAATGACAAAAGCAGTATAAAATACAACATGCAGTGTAAATACAATGTGCAAGAGGTGTAGTCTGGAGGCTGAGCTGTCATCTTGCCTGAAAAGCTAAGCAGGATTGATTGCTTGGATGGGAGACTGAGAGGCCACTGGACTGTTTGTGCAGAGGAACGGAGTGTGGAGGGGGCAGCATGGATATAACATGCTTCTCGGATCTGCGCCAGCTAGATAGGCGCAAATCTGGGAAGCCCCATGTAGGGCTGCCTAGCCTGGGAAGGGGCTGAGGCTATTGCAGAGAAGGCCAGTGCTGATTTCGCCCCTTCCCAGGCTCCATCTTCCCCTTGATCTGCCCCCCCACCCAGAAACATCCCCTTCTGACTTCTGAAATGCCCTCTCCCAGCCCCTACGTCACCTGGTGTGACACCTGTGCCAGCCTGTGCTGGAATGAGATGTGGCATCAGCAGACCAGCACAGGCCATTGGTCTGACACCATCATCTCACGAGTCGTCGTGAACATGACTTACAGCACATTTGAGACACTCTAAGCCAGCGCTCAACTGGACTTAGGATTCTGCTGTGACTCTTTTTTTTTCATTTTGGTATTGTGAGCCTCTTTTTCCTTGGTAACAAATAAAACCTTTTTTAGCAGCACCTCCGCTCTCTCTTATTTGTGGGCATACATTTTTCTGACACTGAATTACCCCCTCCCTTTGCCCTGAGATGTGAGCAATGCTGGCCTAGGCTAACATTCTGTTTTGAACAGCAGCTAACCAGGTGCTCAAAAAAGTGCACATGATGACAATGGCCTCTCCCTGGTAGTCAGAAGCACATGGTTTATGCATACAGGATTTCCACTGATGTTTCACATATAATAGCAAATGAGGGACACATTCATGGAGCCTCTGTCTAAGAAGCTTTCCTGCACTGATGAGCAGCCCAATCCTGAGCTGCCCAGCCACCCAAGCAAGCAGCTGTAGCCATGGGGCTACCACTGCATCTCGCGGCAGCCAGACTCCTATGTGAGGCTCTGCAGGAGAACGAGATGTTTGACCCCTTTCCCCGCAGTAGGTGAGCAGGGCGCAGGTGAGTGGCTATATAGCCAGCGCAGAGACGAGGGACTCCATGTAGGGTCGCGCAGCCCTACATGGGGGTCAGGATCTGTAGCGAAGCTCACCATCAGTCCCACCCTGCTCCACCCCCCCAACCAGGAACTCCCTCCCACCCCACCCAGAATCCCTACAATGCAAGCAAGGGGTAACCTTACTGTCTGTGCTGAGGGGCTCAGGATTGAACCCAAAGTCTTGTATTTGTTAACAAATAAATTGGAGATCTTGGATAGTTCTTCAGTGATAGCAGCTACACATGCTTTTTGATATAAATGTGTACGGTATATTGTAATAAGGTCTTGTTTTGTCACATGCCTGGGAAATCAACAGTTAATGCAAAACTGATCCCAATGCATTTTGTACTGACGGTTGTAGCCCTGACATTTTTACATTAATTAGTAATAAATTCAGTTTCCCATTGCTGCTGTGGACTGAACAAATGTGATAAAATAATTGGTGCAACAGAGGGGGGGGCAGGGCCAAGTTTGGAATGGGGTGCCACGATTCTCTCTCTTGCCAGAGAGATCTGACACGAAGCTTTCTTTTTGGGGGGATCGACTCTTGCGTAGTACCCTCCCAGGACCCAGGAGTGGGACTAGGGCTTAAGCGCCACTTGAACCTGAAAGGCAGCATGAATTGCTGTTTTGGAAGGCTCAAGGTTGCTGTTTTGGAAAGGACTGCTTGATCCGGGCACCACTGACGACTCGGAATAGTTCCATTCTCCTGCTTTCCCACACTGAGAACAGCCACAGAAGATTTGGAAAAGAAATTGCAACTTAAATTCAAGAACTACAATCTAAGAACTACAACTCAACAAAATTAAATCGAGGCAAGATGTATGTGGTTCTACTATCCGAAACTGAAGAAGATTAAAGATACTAGACTGAACAGTATGAAAGTGATGAGACGAGAGGAAGAAGAGAGGGGGGGTTCCTCTTCCATCCACGTCGAGAGCAGCAATTGAGATCCTTGGGACTATATCTTAACGTTAATTAACTCTTTGTAAAATAGTGCGGGACTTTATTAAATAGATGAAGATTAAGGACCAAAGATTTAAGACTGGAGCCACGATGGAGACATAAAAGACAAACTGGGAGTGAAGACAACGGATTTCCCCCCCTTCTTTCTTCCTGTGATTAAGTAGAAAGACTTACATGATTTAAAGACAACTTGACGCTGACTTTTTTTCTTATATGACCAGTGATGGATTCTTGAAGGAGTTGTAAGACATTACAGAAAATTGATTAGTTTGGACAGAGCCTGGATTGATACTTATTTTCGAAATAAATTTGGATGTATTAGGGTAAGTCTGCCTGTTTTGCTTACTTGGAATTGTGGATTACGACAGGGATGGAAAACAGACGTGGGAGATTTATAGTTGAGGCTATTTGAGGAATCCCCTGTTCTAATGGAAGAATGTATGAGGGGGAGAGATTCCTGGCAGTAATCAAATTTGGTAGCTATATTTAAATTGTAAATTAAGTGGAATTGATTGAATTTATAAACGGGATTGAATTACAATTGGGCTGTTTGAAAAAGAAGATGGTGCATTAAAGATCAGAGCGGTCAGAAAGAACAAAGAACAAGGACTGAAATTACTTTCACTTTTACTGGCTGAACTGGTTATAGATAATAAGCCATGTTGGGTCTAGACATTTGAAGAAACATACGTTTGCAAAATGCGAGATACTGGAGTATATGAACACAGATGCTCAACTGAATTGATTGTGGTTTATAAGTACTGATGACCACTGAATAATTCTTTTATCAAGTATACGTTTTGATGCTAGCTACACAATGAGGCCAAAAGATGTCAAGATAAGAAAGAATACAAGAACTTTTAAGACAAGACAGTATCAGGCAGTCTAATCAGATTTTATTGATCCAATTACTCTCAGAAATTCGGCAGGTGCAGCAAGAAGTTACAATTATTAAGAATATTGGAGAGAAAGTTCTACAAGATTTGGAGAGCCTATCAGAAGAAGTTAGGTATCCTGATAAATTTAGGAATGAATTTTAAAAGGAAGGCAGCACAATAGACCAAACAGAGATACGCTGTTTGAAGTTGGAATTGGACCAGTCAGGGTCTATGACTAGAATGCAGGACCACCTAGAATGCAGGAGGTAAAAATAGAAGTTACTGGAAGGCAAATTGTAGGCATGTTAGCTCTAGGATGGGAAGTAGTACCAATGGAGGAACAAACAAAGCTTACATAGGAGACATATAGAGAGCTGAAGACAAACCCTATTGAACAAGAAATGGACCTACAACAATTTTACAGAGAGTTGGAGATAAATTCCAGGAAACAACAATTGGACCTATTAATGTTCAAGACTGAGATGCAGAATCTTTCTCAGGAATATTGAAGGAGGGAGAGACACTATAATAATGTAAAGGACGCAAATAGGGGAAATTGGCACAATAAACTGAGAATGAAGAATAAAAAGTGGAAGAAGAAGAACGGAAGAACCTGTGAGTGAAAGACGCTCAGAATTTGATGACTGAATTAGGGAAGATATAGCCAATGAGAAAAAGGTAATACTTAAATAAGGGAAATTATGATGAAAGTATAAATTAAGATATTTTATTAAATGTGATCTTCCCCTCAAAGCTAAAAATAATTCAAAAGAAGTTATTTTTCTTTTTCTTTTTGCTATTCTTATGTACTAATTAGAGAAATTGAAAGTAGTAATTGTATGCCGGTTGGAGAGATACTCAAGAAGATGATTGAACAAGATTTTTTTTTTAAAAAAGTGGTAAATTTATGGAGGATTGATAAACATCAGAAGTTAATGTATTATGATATAGAAGTGTTAGGTTAGAGTTAATTAGATAATTATAAATGGAAAATAAGAGTAAGTTTTGTATACAGAACAATTAAGCAATGTTAAAGTCATGGTATAGACTATATGCAAACATTAATATAGGTAAGATGACTAAGCTGTAATCAGTGTGGACCTTTTGTGTGAACCTTTGTACCCTTTTCCTATGTACTACCCTTTCCATTCCCCATACCTATATATATAAAAAATAAAAATTTTCAAAAGGAAAAAATTGGTGCAGTAATAGCTTGCCATTTTTCACTCCTTCAAATCAAATGCTTGCAACTAATGTACTGTGTAATATTCTCTGTTAACAAATTGCCTATTGAGGGTAATAAACTATCCTTGTATGAAGTGTTTTCAAAGATTTTTTTCCCTTAATCTCCAAAATGGCTTTTATAGAAATCTGATTCTAAAACAACGTAATGTTCAGTGTAAATCTGATGTAGAATTAGTGATGCACATTAGTGATGCACTGGCTCTGATTTGGAATGTATTACAAGGGAAAATGGCCACACACCTGAAATGTTAGAGGGGGGAAAGCAAGAGGCTGTGGGTCAAAACAGAAAACATGGGAGAGTGGTTACTGTTCCCTCCAAAAAGTGAGGAAGTGGAGGAAGTGGGTTGATTGGAACAGCAGCTCTGAAGGAATTGGCATTTTAACCCTGTCTCCCACCATTTCCTCCAAATCTGAGCAAGATTGTTGCATTTCTCATGTTTTCTACTGTAAGGCTAACAGCAGCAGAAATGGCCCAAGCACTACTGCTCCAAATAGATTTGGAACCTCCTGTTTTGCTCCTGTTGACAAAATGAAAATACTCAGCGATATGATCATATGTTTCCTATGTCTATTTTGGGTTTGAATCTAAGAGTCTCTCTCTCTCTCTCTCTCTCTCTCTCTCTCTCTCTCTCTCTCTCTGTGAGTGAGTGAGTGAGTGAGTGAGTGAGTGAGAAATCTTACATTATACAGGACCTGAAAGGCTGCAATCCTGAATATGCTTACCTAGGAATAAGCCCCATTTAACCTAACCTGGAGTTAGGCCAGCACAAATTAGGCCAGCAAAGTTTGGCTGGCACAAAGGACATCATACGGTATGTTTGGACCACTCTTGGAGCCATAGGCGCCAGCACACAGACGTGTCCTGACTCCGAGAGTGGTTCTAACGTGCTTTACGGTGTGCCAACCAAACTTTGCTGGCCTGACTGTGTCGGCCTAACTCCATGTTAGGATTGCGCTCCTAATTGAGTTTATCTCTGACGAGATGTGCTGTAATTGGGCTGTAAGCACTTACCTTGTAAGTTTCCAATATTTATTTAAAAACTCCTTCAGTTGTGAGGCATGAAACATTTAAATAAATGGCCACACAAAAAGGCAAAATGGAAGATAAGGTGGACATACGCTAGTGGCAGGGCCAGCCTTAAGTCAGAGTGGCTTATGTCATCCCATTGGACCCATGCTTGGGCAGCACACTGGTGTGGCGAATGGATAATTTGCTGCCCCATGGGCTATAAGCCAGTTGAGCGGCTGCTCATTGGGTCGTCCCACCTGCCTCTGCTCTAAACGGCCCAAAATGGAACTTCTGGAAGCAGTTGGCAATGATGTCATTACGTCAGTGCCAACTATTTCCAGGTGCTGCACTTCACACATGACCCCACAAGTGCTCTTCTCACCATGGCTGTATGGTGAGGGTGGGGACCACGAGAACGCCCTGCATTGGGCCCCACCACTCCTGGGGCTGACCCTGGCTAGTGGAGCAAGATATTCTTTTAAACTAAGCTGGCTGGATTGGTTTCACTTCACATACATGACACAAGTGACTCCTGTATTTTGGGGACAAGAAAGAACGTTCCTTGAAATGACACTGAGGAGTTTTGACTGGTTGCTGGAATAATCTAAATTGTATCATTAATGTACTCTTTAAAAACCAATTTCAATCACTCTGACAAGCCACTCAAACTCAATTTCACCTAGAAGGTTGTGGCCTTCTGACCCTTCTCTGCATTGGAGCAAATGCACTTGCCACAGGGATATAATGGAACATTTCAGTATCATGTTATCGCCATGTGATGCACCAATTTGGGCTTCTCGGATCATGCCAATAATGTGGAGCAGAGGTAGGGAACATCACAGTGGGATGCTAGTGCATCACGTGGTAAGTGTTCTCACGTATCATGAGAAGAAGGAAAGAACCTGACATGCGAATGGTCTTTTCAGCAATAACCCCTGCTAACTGGGCAAGAGCCAATTTTTCAAGTGGTGTCCTCTTATATTTAGGAGGGGGAGAGTAATTGTCCCTCTTCACCCCTGCACAGTGTCTTTTCTAGTGGCTGTTGCTGGTGGTGGTCTGCATTTTTTTTTTAAGATTGTGAGCCCTTTTGGGATAGGGAACCCAATAAATAATAACTTTATTATTACTATTTGCCCGAAAACCGCTTTGTGAACTTTGTGTTGAAAAGCAGTATATAAATACTATTGATTGATTGATTCCTACGATGGATGGAGCATCTGTTTACATTTACTCTGCTAATGATGCAGGGTAATCAGGCTGAAGTAGAAGGGTGTGCAGTGTTAATGTCTAAGATAACTACTGGTGTGTGTGTGTGTGTGCACGTGTGAATGTGTCATGTGAATAGGTTTGCTGTGGAAAATTATGCCCTAACAATTCCCTCCCCGTGCCGTAGTGGAAGCACTTCTGCTAGATCAGAGGTGTCCAAACTGGAGATCCCTGCTGCTGGCAAGAGCTTTCCCAGCACAAGTGGTGCTTACCGTTTCACGGGGGAGCCACAGCAAAGCCCCTCCGATAGCCCCAATCATCACACCAGCCATCCGCGTCTGCCCAGAAATCCAGGCATAAAACCTGCTGGGGGCTATTGGAGGGGCTTTGCTGTGACTCCCCAGTGGAATGGTAAGCACCATTCACCCAGACGAAGGAAGGAAAAGACGGGCACTGGATCCAGCCCACAGGCCGGAGTTTGGGGCACCCTGTGCTAGATGCTGCTTGGGTCTTTTTTAGCACTTGGATTTTAGTTAATGTTAAAATCAAGCTCTGGTGAAGAAGTGTATGCAGAACGACTGCAGTCCAAGCCATAGTTACATTTCTGAAGTTAAAATTGTGTTTATATATTTAATTTTGGAGGTGAGAAAAGAAATAGGCCAGCTCTTTAGTGGGCCATGTTTCAAACAGTATCTTTAATGTGACTTCATTGCCTTGCAATTTGTATCACCGCACCAATTTCTTTTGGGAGGATTGTGTGAGAAGTAATTATTGTCTCATTAAGCTTGTTCACCATGCTCCTTCCAGCAATAAAGGCACATTTTCAGAGAGACTGAAAATCAGAAATGAATTCTTATGAATTTCGAAAAGTAATTTCTTGACACAGATCAATGATGAATGAAATAAGTGGTTGCTCTGTCGCAAATGCAGTGGGCTTTAATCTGAGGCTATAGTTACATTAATTTGCATTGTGATGGCTGATTATGGTGACCTTCAAATTGTACTGGTAGCTCTCAATTCATACGGACTTAATTCGCATGAACTTGAAATAGAGAGATGTACAAATTTGGAAGCAGGGTCATTTTTGAAATACCACAGTTAAACTTCATGTGCGCCAGGTCAAGAATAGCTGTGCCGATAAAGGCAGCTGTGTCAACGCAGCATCACTGAAGCGGACAAACAGAAAGCCAGGTTCAGCCGGCATAAGGGCTTTTGGGGGCAGGGGAGAAGGCAGATTGGTGGTGGATGGGGGGGGGGGGTGGGTGTTCCTTGGGGGGGGGCGGCCCAGGGAGGGAGAGGAGCCAGATCTGGCTGTTAGGCCACATCCAAACCCCCATCCCCGGGCTGTGAGGCCCAGATTCAGGCTGCCATGGCATGCTCAGACTTGCACCTGCTAAACAGCACCTTGGCACCTACCCAGGGGTAAGGGGATTAATGTGCCCTTTCACTGTGGAAGCTCCAGCCTCTTCCAAACCAGCATTAGATGCATCGCAGGCCAGCTGGCTTACCTGTTCCAGCACCGGTTAGGATTGTACCCCTAATCCCTATAGGTTGTTGGTTGTTCAAGGTGGCATTTAACTAGTCATGGTCTTACCATTGAGGGGGTGGGGACAAATGCCCCCAACACAGCACTGGTGAAGTAGGAGGAGGGGGTGATGAGGCGGCTCACCTGTCAGAGAGGCAGGTGGTGTTTGGCCCTCCCTCCTTCCCGTTTTCCAATGTGGCTCCAAAAAGGAGCCTGGTGTGGCATGGTGGCATGGTGGAGCAGTGCACGAGGGCAGGGAACCAGCCGAGGGGGCAGCGTTCCCCCCTTCTCTGTCCTTGGGCGGCCATTGGCTGGGTCCAAAACAGCCCACAAAAGTTTAACCAAATTTTGTGCCTTCTGTCTACAAACAGTTATGTTACCTTGGATCATCTTAAACATTCAAGGCATGCTCCAGTATCCACTGGGGTTCTCTTCCAGACCCCACCATGGAAACCTGAAATAGTGGATACTGGGGACACCTTTTTATGGACAGGGAACATCAGTGGTTTCACTGCAACACGATAAAAAAGAGGTTTGTTTAATGTTCTCTATAATAGGAGTCCCAGTATCCATGTTATGTGTGGATAAATGAAACCGTGGATACCGATTTAGTGGATTCCAGGTTTAGTGGATTTGTACCATCAAATTCTGTGTATGACATGGCTACTTTTGAAACATAAGGCATCCTGATTTAGATAAAGTTGTGCTTAGGCCTACATAAAATCAATGGGATACATTAATTCGAACTACATTTCTCTGGATTGAGCCAAAGGAGTTTTAAAGAACAATTGGAGGGTTCCAGACTGTCGAAAGCAAATAACTAAAATGTAATTAGGCGAGACTACATACGTTTCTAGATTACAATCAAGGATGCTTTGAGATAGTATTGCATATGTTTGGTACTCAAGCATTTATATTGGGTTCCTTAAACTCAACTGATATGGTGGCAAATTAGGGCCTGTAGCGTCAGTGGAGATGATCAGAAACAATGCTGGGCATAGCTTGTGTTATATCCATGCAAGGGAGGAGGTGCTGCAGCACTACACAGGGGAAATAATTTCCCTTACTTTGAGTTGTGCTGCAGCACCTAAGGCGGCTGCTCTGAACTGCGCCAGCGAAATCATTGGTGCAAATCTGAGCAGCATGGAGCAGCATGGATGGGCTGCTTGGGAGAGAGGTTCAGATATGGCCTGTGTCGCCCAGGCTGGTCCCACTCACCCCTCCTGGGCCAGGTCTGTACTTCCTGTGTTTCAAAATGCCCTCATTCTACCCTTCCTAGCTCTCCCCAACCCCCCGCGCTCGCCTCCTCAGGCTAGCGCAACTTTACCTTTCACCAGGATCTGGTGCAGGGAAGCCAGCACACATCCTTGCACCGGCCTCCCCAACTCCAGGTTCATTGCAGACATGCCTTATGGCATGTTTGCGACACTCCCAGTCCTGTGCAACGTACACTTCGGATTGCACTCTACAATATACAAAAATATACAAGGCTGCACCCTCGGGGCAAAATGTACAAACAACTTGGAGCACAATCCTATGCATGTCTACTCAGAGGTAAGTCCCATTATAGTCAATGGGGCTTACTCCCTGGTAAGTGTGGATAGGACTGCAGCCCCAATCTCATCCTGGACTGGCCCACAACCTCAGCACTGGTTCAGCCTCTGCTCATTGCTATGGTCCAGCTGGGGACCAGACAGGGACAGAACTTACCCACTTCCCTGCTGCCATGGGCCTACTCAGATCTGTGCGTAAATCCAAGTGGGTCCAAGAGGGCCTATTGAGCCCAGGCTGGAGGCATAAGATACCAACCTCCAGCCCTCCCTCAACAAACCCCCAGGCAGTCCCACTCCCCCACCCCGATCCTCCCCTGGAACCTCCCCTCTGCCTACTTATCTGTTCTGCTGGGGGCTCCGAAGGCCATTAGCATGTTCCTGGCTATGCGCTGATTGTGCTGGAGGCCCTGGCCCATGTGCCGTCAGTGGCTGCAGCTACATCAACCCAGTCCTTGCCCTGGCAGCACATGAGTTCCACCAGGGCAAGGCCTGGATAGGATTGGGCTATAAAGCTGTGATCACAATTATATTTTCCTGGGAGTAACTGTGGGTCCTGTTTTTGAGTACTCAGGCATTGGTTTGCAATGCACGAGGCTCAAATATGTCATGAAGTATCTAGTAGAGAACAAGTTTCTATAATTTCTGAACAGGAAGAATGGAATATTTCTGCAAGCAAAGACATCATCTTACAGGTACTCTTAAAATATCAACACTATTTATGTGTCCATTTTCCTTCAAAAGGCACTTAAACATGAATACATTATTTTTGGAAAAAGATGAGCACTTTCAATGTTCAGGAGCAGAATTACGATAGAAATATAATTTTAATACAATCCTGTATTGAAACCTTTTTCTTTTTTTAAAAATGCCTTTTTGTGCTTATGGTTTGTTTAAATAAAAGCCAGTCCTTATGAAAACCTAGTGAGTCTTTCTTTGCTTCAGAGAGTGATTCACATGCAAGCTATGTTTTCCGTGGGGGTGGTTAGATCTGACAGTCTGCATACATAACATCTCGGAGCCACAAAACACATCTGTATGAGCCCACAAAAGGCAAGGCCAAAGCCTTTGGAATTTTACGTCTCACTGCATGGGAGATATTAAGACAAAATGAAACAAAGAACACGTTTAAAATAGCATATAGTTTTTACAGTCTGAAATTGCATTTGAGGTCAAAGACGATGCTTTTGTCATCTACTTCCATTATTAAAATGCTTGCTTTTATAACTGATGCGATCATTGATAAGACCCAGAGCTCCAACATTTTTTGCATTAGCGAGAAAGACTTTAAATCTGTTCTAGAAAGCTGTGGAGTTTCGTTGTTCAGGAGTGGATAGTCTAGTCTAGTCTAGTTCCTTGATGGTATAGAGCAGCTATTTTCAACCAGTGTGCTGTGGGAGTTTGGGGGAGGACCATTTGTTGGTAGGGCCATTGGGGGATGTGAGCCCCCCACAGGTAGCACAGTGTGCTAATGCCTTGTTAATTGTCAAAAATACTGATGATGAGCCATGATCATTTTCATGCCTTGGCAGTGTGTCATGCGATGAAAAAGGTTGAAAATCCTTGGTATGGAGTGATTGCTTCACTTTGGTCCACTTCTTTTTGGCTCTGATGTGGGAAAAGGTTACCAGGTCTCCTGTAGACCCTAATGGAGACAAAGGGGAAGGCCTACTGCCAGTCTCAGCCCCGAGCATGCCCAGGGGGAGGGCGATGTCCTCGTGCCCAGCCACGCCGCCCTGTGCCCGGAAGAGCTCCATCAAGGAGCGATACGAGAGCAAGAGAGGATGGGCAGGCCAAAAAGCACATGGGTTTTTCCGTGCTGTGGCGCCTCGCTGCTGGCAGCGCCCATTGCTGTCGCCACCCCCGCTACACCCTTCCTCTGCTTCTGCTCTGCCCCCTCAGTCTGCTAAAGGCTTAAGCAGAAAAGCTGTATTCGCCTACTATTTGGTATGAAATTGCACCAATGAGTAAACATTCAGGGTGCAATTCTAGCCAGCTTTCCAGCAGCAGGGTAAGGGCCTTGCAGCTCTGTGGTAAGGAAACAAACATTCCCTTACCTTGAGGAGGCCTCCGTGACTACCATTCCACTGCAGGATGCAGCACATGCCCCATTGGAACAGCTAGGTCAGTGCTGGAAAGATGGCTAGGATTGCACCCTCATAGTCTTTCATGGTGGGAAATTTTTCTAGGTGGGAAATGCAGAAGCTGAGAATCTGCTCACTATCATGTCAGTGAATCAATAGCAGAGAACTCAGGCTGGAGGACAGTCACCTTAATTCTTATTGGTTCAATAATAATCACAAGCATACACACAGAAGACCCAAGAAACCCCACCTCTCACGCACATAGAGAGCTCAATCCACTAATAGCTCAATCCACGCAAGACACTGACAGCTCAATCCTATCCTTTCCCTCCTCTCCAATGGTGCAGACATGCTAAAAATGAGTGCTCTGTACCCAGGGGCAGTGTGTGTGTGTGTGTCTGTGTGTGTGTCTGTGTGTGTGTGTGTGTGTGTGTGTGTGTGTGTGTGAGAGAGAGAGAGAGAGAGAGAGAGAGAGAGAGAGAGAGAGAGAATTGGGAGACTTCAGAGTGGAAAGAGGATTTAAATTCCCTTACACCTCTGTAAGCCTCCTGCCTCACAATGGGTCTGCTTGGACCTGTGCTTGCTAGCTCAAGGTGAGAAAGCGTATGGGGAGGCTGCTGCTGGAGGGGATGAGATCCAGTGTCCACCATCCCACTGGATACACCCCCTTTTGCAGCCTCCCCACCCCTGTTTCTCTCCTCCCCCAACCTGTCCTCCTCCTGCCCCTCCCGCCTCTCCTGCCATCTTCCCTTCCTTGGCGGGCAGCTGGTGCTCCGGCAACATGCAGAGTCACCTTCCTGTCATCACCCCAAAGTGATGCATCACACTGCAGGCAGGCGCTTTACAGCTGCTTTTCGGCAGCCAGCGCTAGTGGAATGCACATTCCACCAGCATGCAAAGCCCATAAGATTTGGCTACAAATGTCTTTTATGTCCTAAGTCTGCAGCATTCTTTTTAATGAATACTTTCAGGTTCTCTCCCCCCCCCCCCCCACACAATCATTTGTTCTAGATTTGCTTCTCTGGGAAGAGCTCATGGCAAGAAATGAATTAAAATGGTGCTGGAGAAACTTCATTGTCTTAGAAATCACTGCAGTGTAATTTTATTGACTTTTTAAAAGGAATTGAATATTCTCTTGATTAATTTTTAATTTTGAACACTTTGGGAACACCACTTCTAGGAACGATCCCCTTATGCCCGATTCCAGTTGTCTGGAATCTTCCTGTATGTTTCCCTTGATTGAGCAAATAGCCTCTTCTTGGGCCATTTTCAATGGGAAGAGTTAGGTTCCCAGTGCTATGGGAGTAATAAACCAGTGTTTCCCAGTGCTATGGTAGTCTACCGCCCCTCCCCCAGTGACTATTAACTCTTTAAAAAAAATTAATTTTTTTTCATCTTCCATTCTCTGTCTAATCTGGACCAAAGTTATATTATTATTATTATTATTATTATTATTATTATTATTATTATTATTATTATTATTATTATTAAATTTAATACCCTGCCTTTCTGCCCAAAGGCACTCAAGGCAGCTTACAACAATTAAAATACAGTAAAATCATTGTGTAAGATAGTTTAAAACGATAGTTAAAACAATATTAAAATAATTAATTTTACTTTTTTAAATTTTTGTTTAAAATTAAATTAAAATTAAATTAAAATTAATTAAATTAAATAATTTTTTTAAATTAATGTTTTAAATTTTAACAGCCAACCCCGTGGATCATAAAATATACAAAAAGAGTGTAAAAAGAGAATGGAAAAACCATATACTGTATATATATATACTGTATGTACTAAACTTGGGAAATGGCAGCCACCTGATGATTATAAATAATTAAACTCTATAGGAAGCACTGCAGTTTATATTCCCTGCCAGGAAATAGGGGAGTGCTTGTTCCCAACATCCTGGGCTGGCCCCAGCAGTGGTTGGGCCCAATGTGGGGCATTCCTGTAGGGCCCCCATCTGTCCCCATGAGGCCCCCCCCTCTCACCATACAGCCATGGCAAGAAGAGCACGTGATAAGGTGCCCAAAGTGCGGCACCTGGAAGGAGCTGGTGGTGATGTGATGATGTCACCACCAACTGATGGCCCATTTCAGGCCGTTTGGAAGCAGGGCCAGGTGGGACGGCCCATTGAGCGGCTGCTCCGCTCGCCCCGTTGGATTACAGCCTGCGGAGATCCTGGCTACAGCAGCAAATGATCCACTCACCAGCGGGTGTGGGGGGAGGGGCCCAAAGTGCAGGGCCCAGTGTGATGACATAGGTTACAATAGCTTAAGGCTAGCCCTGCCATGATCTATGATCATGATGTTCCTTGATGATATGAGAATGGCCTTGTCAAATTAGTTTTAAAACCAAAGAATGAAGGTAAAACTTGGAAGCTGACTCCATGAGTGTTTTCATATGAGGCCTTATGTCTGTCTTGCCTTCACATAATGTGTTCAATTTTCTGCTATTGAATGGAATACAGTCTGCTCAAATATTTGCCAAACATTGTAAAAACCCATTAAAAAGTGATAATTTCTAAAACATCTGTAGCAAATTACAATACATCAGAATAATAAAGTTGTCTCTATGGTACTGATCCTTGAAAGCAAGCATCAAAACCATATGTTTGATCTGAGCTTCGTCTGCAAATGATCCAGATTTTATGCAATTTAATAAGTCCCATTAACGGGCAAAGCACATGTTAACTGCAAATGCATTGTTAAGAAGCAATGTACTTAAAAGCAAACGACCTGTTACAAAGAATGCATTATTAAGAAGTATGACTATTAAGAAGACTTGTGTAAATCTGCCCATAGACGGTGGGAACCATCACAGTCAGGTATTGGTGTGTGTGTGTGTGTGTGTGTGTGTGTGTGTGTGTGTCCCACTTACATGCCTAGAATCTAAAGAATTTTTTGAGGACCCCAAAGAGTGTGTATCCATGGTGGAATTCTTTGCTTGGAACAGCCAACCATGATGTAATTTTGCAAGCACTTGTTAAACTCTTAAACACAGCTTCAAATCTAAAGCAATTTGCCATATCAGCAAGGTTACTATTAATTACAGTGTACTTCAGTTTCCCATGAATCAGCAAGGTTATTTGCAATATAGTCTACGACCTTTGAAATTTGTATTGGGATATTTAAAGATGTAGTTAAAACATAAGCAGGAGGAGAGAGACATTATCTTAATCGGTACAGTTAAAGTAAAAAAAAGGTCCTATGATGATAAGCACAACTGCGAAGAATTGCACTCATTTCACATGCTAGCAAGGTGATGCTCAAAATCCTACAAGCTAGGCTTCAGCAGTATGTGAATTGAGAACTACCAGAAGTACAAGCTGGTTATGAAAAAGGGAGAGGAACTAGAGATCAAATTGCCAACGTTCGCTGGATCATGGAGAAAGCAAGAAAGTTCCAGAAAAACATCTACTTCTGCTTCATTGACTATGCTAAAGCCTTTATTGTGTGGATCACAACAAGTTGTGGCAAATTCTTGAAGAGATGGGAGTACCAGACCACCTTATCTGTCTTCTGAGAAACCTATATGCCTGTCAGGAAGCAACAGTTAGAACTGGACATGGAACAACTGATTGGTTGTTTTAAATTGGGTTTAAAATTGGTTTAAAATTGGGAAAGGAGTACGACAAGGCTGTATACTGTCACCCTGCTTATTTAACTTATATGCAGAGTACATCATGAGAAAGTCTGGGCTGGATGATTCACAAGCTGGAATCAGGGTTGCTGGGAGAAATATCAACAACCTCAGATATGCAGATGATACCACTCTAATGGCAGAAAGTGAGGAAGACCTAAAGAAAGAGGAAAAATTGGCTTGAAGCTCACATTAAAAAAAAACTAAGATCATGGCAACCACTTCCATCACTTCCTGGCAAATAGAAAGGGAAGAAATGGGAGCAGTGACAGAATTTATTTTCCTGGGCTCCAAGATCCTTAGAGACCTAAGGATCCTCCATAATATCCTTAGAGACTTTTCCCATCCAGCTTACAACTTTTTTGAATTGTTGCCTTCTGGCAGAAGGTATAGGACTATTAAAACTCGGACAACACGTTTTAAGAACAGTTTTTACTCTAGAGCCATAACAGCATTGAACAATGAACTGAAGTAACAGTAGATAGGGGCAGTCGGACTGTATTATTTCCTATTGTGTGGATGTTTATCATTCCCTATTGTGTGGATTTCCTGTTGTGTATTATTTCCTATTGTGTGGATGTTTGTGTTTCAGAGGAGGAATTTTTTGAAGGGGGGTGGGGAGTGTGGGGATTGGGGGGGATTGTTGGGAATTCAACGTGTGTGTTGGTTTGGTCTCCGGGTGTCAACGAATTTCATTGTATTGTGTAATACAATGACAATAAATAATAATAATAATAATAATAATAATAATAATAATAATAATAATAATAATAAAGATCACCACAGATGGTGACTGCAGCCATGAAATTAAAAGACGTTTACTTCTTGGGAGGAAAGCTATGGTGAACCTAGACAACTTAATAAAAAGCCAAGACATCGCCCTGCCAACAAAGGTTTGCATAGTCAAAGCGATGGTTTTCCCAGTAGCAATGTATGGCTGTGAAAGCTGGACCATAAGGTAGGCGGAGCCATGGGGTCGCGAAGACACGACTTAGCGACTAAACAACAACAAAAGACGATAAGCAGCAAGAACAAAGTTGATATTCATTGGGAATAGTTGTGGGTACACATGTTGTGGCCTAGTCCTAAGGGCCTGCTGCATCTCCAGAACTCAGGTTCTGGAAGTGCAGTGAACTTTATGGCCGTTGTAAAATTTGACTAGGGGCAGCATGGCCACTGCAGATTGTTAGCAGTGTTGCAAACGTAAGCCGAAAAGGCACTGTGTTGACCCAGGCACACCTGTGGAGGCAGCTGATAATTCAGCCAGTGTAAGGGCTTTTCTGGGCAGGGGGGAAGGCGGGAGGGGGTTGAACAGGGCAGGGCGGCCATTCCGGTAGGCAGGGCAGGGTGGCCTGGAGAAGGGGGCGGAGTCTGGACAAGTCCCTAGCCCGCACAGCCCTGATTTGGGCTGTTGCTGGAGGCTTGGATTTGCACCTGCAATTTTGCAGGCGCAGATCTGAGCAGCCCTATTGAACTGTGTGCAGCTTACTGTGAGGCAAGGGGATGTTCATTCCCTTTGCCTTGCATTAAGCTGCTGCTGCCTCCAGCATGGATTTGGATGCAGCGCAGGCTGGCCGGCTGGCCTTCCTGCTCCAGCCCAAGTTAGGATTGGGCTGTGGAAGTCTCAGTTGATCTCTTGACTCTTGAAATTCTAATGTTATGCCTTATTCCTTCTCATTTGTAACGCTATGATTATTCTTTCAGCAATGTTAATAAGATTGGTAGTTCCTACATTGTAACAGCAGGATACCAAAAATTTAGAGGCAGGGCCTGCTGTTCGACCAGAAGACTAAGCCCCACTGAGTTGCACAGAAGGACAGTACTTTGGATTTTACTGTTTTAAAAAATGTATACATTACCTTCATATTTGGTGATAAAGATGTCACCAGTTCTTTAAAACTGTTGTGTTTTGTTGTTCTGGGTAGTGAGAACTCAGCATAGATTAGGCAGGATTGATGCAAAACTCGTAACAATACATACTGTATTTCCAGTATTTGAGCTGTTCCATCAGTTCAGTGCACATATGGCTGTTAACACTGGGTGCACCAATGTTCATGGTAGACAACAGTAGAAAGTTCGGGGGGGGGGGGAGGTAATAAAGCAGGGAAACCACCGAAAGTGCTACTTGTGAATTGCAGTAAGTGGCCTGCATTTAACAGATATTCCTTTGCCACCTACCTTTAAATAATAATTGAAGAGAGGGAGAGAGACCACTAGCATATTCTCATAGGAGAGGCAAACTGAAGAAGCTCTTGAATCCCAGAGAGCTTATACAATTACCATTTTGTACTCATTTCATACATTCTCTCTGAAGAGAGATTTCATTTTGGTCATTTCAAGCCATTATGATTTGAGCAGTTCTTGCGAAAGCACCACCACTCCTCCTTGCAAGTTGATATTTACGTAAATACAGGGTCAGTAAGATAAAAAGAAGAATGTCATTGTCAACTAATTATGATCGTTCTCAAGTTCTATTGTAAAAGCTGTTATTCACCCTAATTAATTTTCAGTTTGATCATGTTAGGCCCAGTCTCAAAAATTCATTTCTTTCCGTTATGCTTGACCTAGCTGTGATAAAATGAAAATGAGTATGCTCAAGTAAGCACAGCAAGTTCAATCGTGTATATTTTCCACTGGGTATCCAAAATTGGTATGAGAATATGCCACTATGTAGGGCTTGATTGGCCTTTGTGGGAAGCAGGTTGCTGGACTAGGTAACATATACAGGACTGGCACATATACAGGTGTGCCCAGATATCCACTGCTTCATTATCCACGGTTTTAGTTATCCATGGATAGCATGGATGCTGGGGTGCCTATTAAAAAGATAAGGGAACTCTTTTTTTACTTTGTTGCAGCAAAACCACTGATGTTCCCCTGTCTTTAAAAAGGTGTCCCCAGTATCCACAGTTTCAAGTATCCATGGTGAGGTCCAGAACAGAACCCCAGTGGATACCGGGTCTTGCCTGTACTCCCATCCAGGTGGAGGAGCCAAATGCATATCTCCTTACCTTCTGTAGTGTAGTTTCGTCATACGCCCTAAGACCAACTATTGGAATGATATTTATGGGCTTCTATGTAGACAACAGCCTTTCCTATTGTTGGAGCCCCCAAGATTAACATTTAATTGGGAACGAAGCGGCAAGTTCCTGGAAATGAATGATTTAGGACAGTGGTATTCAAAGTGCTGGGTTGTGACCCACCATCGAAATATAAAAAGGGCCGTTTCCTCTTAAGGGGAGCGGCCCAGAAACGAGTGCTCTGATGGTGCTGCAGCAATCGCGGCACCGTGGGGGCTCAGGGGCATGGTGACACACCTGGGGGCTGCATGAAGCCTTCTGGAGGGTCCTAGATGCTCGCAGCCTCCTGCGCGACCCTCCATGTGCTGCAGAAAACTCCGTTTTGGTGACGGAGCTCACTTCCGGTCTGCAATCGATCACAGAACTGAATACCAAGTTCTTGTTTCAAGGCATTTGCATAACAGCATAGAAAGATCATGTACACTTCTCTGCCTAAAGAAATTGTTAACTAAATTTGCTGTTAGATGGCCAGTGGCTGCCAAACCCCTTCTAAATGAGTAAGCTAATAAACCTATTTACTCTTTCTGGATGCTCAGGCATAGGCCCATTAGTTTCAGATGCCTTCAGCAATTTACTTTGACATGTAGAAGGTCATCTTTTCATTGTCCTGGGATCTCTGTGGTTTAATGGTTAGCAAAAATAACAGCTGCATTAATGCATGTTGCAACAAGGAGCTAATTAGTGCTATAGGAGTGCAATTGCTGCTGCAGTAACCACTTCCTTTCCATTCCCGTGCCTTTATTCTGATGGATTAGAATTTCTTGTTCAATCTATTTTGAAAATCTTTAAATTAAAATGAATCCACCTGCCGTAATTTAAATTACAAGATAAAATATTGCAGTAAAATACCGTACACATACAAAAAAAAAAATCGTTCTTCAAGCCTCATTTTCTGTTTAGTGCTAGCTTGCAAGAACGCTGCCAAGTAATTCATTAGGCATGTGGCAATGGATGATTTATTTCCTGTAGTCAGGGTTCCTAACCTCCAATACGTAAAAGGCAATATTCTAGCCTCAAAAATCATAAGGGTGACTTCAGAAAAATCATGTGACCTTATTTATTTATTTATGAAATTTCTACCCTGCCTTTCCTCTGCCAAGGCAGATGTCCAAGGCGGCTTACAATATTAAAAAGGATAAAAATAAAGTATAACAATTAACATTAAAAACAATTAAAAACAGTATTAAACAATAAACAATCAAGATTAAAAAACACAAACAATTTAAAAACAATTAAAAAATAAAATAAGACACAAGCCCCGTGGATCATAATAACCAGCCAGCCAACCTGTCAACAATTAAAAGCTTTTTGGAATAAAAAGGTCTTCAGCCCCCGCCGAAATGTAAACAGAGAGGGAGCAGTTCTCAATTCGAGGGGAAGGGTCATGGAATAATGGAATAATGGGGCTGCCAATGAATTACGTATTTTTAATTGATTTAACATCTGGCATGTAATCGAATTATGGTGCTGGAGAAGACTCTTGAGAGTCCCCTGGACTGCAAGGAGGTCCAATTGGTCCATCCTACAGGAAGTCAAGCCTGATTGCTTCCTGGAAGGACAAATTCTGAAGCTGAAGCTCCAATACTTTGGCCACCTCATGAGAAGAGAGGACTGTTTAGAAAAGACCCTCATGCTGGGAAAGATTGAAGGCGAAAGGAGAAGGGGGCGGCAGAGGGTGAGATGGTTAGATAGTGTCACTGAAGCGATGAACATGAAATTGGGCGAACTCCGGAAGCTAGTGGAGGACAGGGAGGCCTGGCCTGCTGTGGTTCATGGGGTCACAAAGAGTCGGACACGACTTAGCAACTGAACAACAACATGTAATCAATCTACTGATTATATTTAAATAGAGGTACATATTAATATAGGTGCCTTTTGAGGAAATTGGAAAAAAAAAAAGAATGTATGGTAAGTGTAAGATCTTACAGTGAACAAGAAAGGCCTCCTCTTACTTTTAGGAGGAGAGGCCATCTTTAATAAATGTTGTCCTCTTGGAATAAGGCATATTCCATACTACCAGGAGGGTAGTGGGTCGGGAATGGGCCAAAGCAGGGCTTCCCTGACCAACCTTTCCCAGAGAAGAGCTGATGATGCAACCAGTCAAAATGCCCATGTGCAGCAGCTACCATGCCTCGTCTCCACATTCTCCTCCCGCCACACAAATCTGCTTCCCCTCATCCCTGTTACTGCCCAACTTAGCTGAAAAGGTGGCATGTGGGAGAATGGGCCCGGACAAGGAAGGAGTGGAGTGGTCGGTCAAACTGACGTGTAGTTACTTGTTACAGTCCCCGTTCTGTTCTCTGCCTTTTCAAATTCAGAGCAAACAGCCAGGAATGGAGGAGAAAGAATAGCCTGGAATACCACAGTAGCAGCTGTTGTGCCAAATTCCTTTCTGCAATCTTAGGCCTACAGTAGACTAATTAGCTCCTCTCTTATCATCCAAAGCCACCCTAGTCCCACACAAGACACCATTAAACCTCACCACCCATGAGAAGGCAAAATGCAGTCAGCTTGCCTGCTCAGCCACCCTGGCCCTCCTTCCTGCTCCAGTCGGTGGCTTCCTCCTCCAGGGGCCTGGCAGCCCCACACTAGTTCTCCACAGTCTCCAATAGCAACCTTAGTTCCAACCACAGTCACAGTCCCAGCAGCCTCAAATATCCTTCATCTAATCCACTCCATCAGTCAAACAATCCACCACACTTTTCAAACTCCTCCTCCTTCCACTCTTTTCTCCAGACAATCCTCTTTCCCCATCTCTACACTCACACCACTTCTCTTCCCAGGAACTTCCTTTATCCCCAGGGCCCTTGTTATCCAATTAGCTGCAGCTGTGAACTAGCTGCAGGCAAAGGCTCTGGGGTTAACCCTGTAATTCCTGGCTGACATGGACAAGGGGCCACTGCTGATACCATTCCCTATCTCCTCAGGGTAATTTTCCGCATTGTCCGTTACAGCAGCAATGCCACACACACACACACAGCAGAATCTGATGGCAGAGGAGTTGTGGAGCTGTAGGATTGTGGCAGCAGCTGCCATTAGGAAGAGAGATCACTACCCAAAAAGTAGAAAAGAGAAGGGGAGGGACAGGGGAAGAAAAGGGGGGTGAAAAGGGCATAAAAATGGGGAGGAACCAGTTGGGATCACAACTTCCTCTGTATGCTGAGAGGGAAAGGAGAAAAAAAACACTTAGGCTAGGGAGTTGGGATAGGGGGCACTGCTGCTCTTTTAAATTTACCAGTAACTTTTTGCATATTACAGTAACACACTAGAATCAAGGACTACCGCAGACATTTTCAACCTTTTTCATCTCACGACACACTGACAAGGCGCTAAAATTGTCAAGGGACACCCTCAGTTTTTTTTTGACAATTGACAAGGCACTCTGCACTGCTGGCCCTACAAATAAAACACACACCAATGGCCCTACAAATAAAAGAGCTTCCCCACATTCCTGCAGCATACAATTGGATCATTCATGGCACACCAAAGTGCCGCAGCACACTGGTTGAGAACAGCTGGAGAAGAGAATGAACATATTTAAGGACCCAATCCTGTGCAATCCTATGCTTCTTGTACCCCGTGGTATGGTTGCACCAAAATGGCCACCTCTGTATCCTCTGGGGGCCAGGGAAGCTGCTGAAAATCTCCTCAGGGTAAGGAAACATCAGTTCACTTACCCTGTGTAGATCTCTGGCAGTCCTGATAGGTCTGCTTGGCTCTGCACCAGCTCTTGAACTGGTGCAGAAGGGAGGAGACCCATGTTCCGGATGGGGTATAGGATTCAGCAGCAGCATCTGCCACCATCCCCACTCCTTCCACCCTCTGATCCATTTTTGCCTCCTCACCACCTTCCCTCTGCCCCCCCCCGAGAAGCCTCTGATTGTTGAGGATACTTACCGCTGGGTACTCATCTTCCAGGTCCTGCCAGCATGGAGGCCCAGTGCTGGTAGGCACTGACATCTCGATTGGTACTGTGCACTCCCACTAGCGGTAAAGTGCCTTACGGCACCTTCACAACAGCCATTGCTGGTGTAGCACGCAGGCTGCTGGCACGGCCCCAATGTAGGATTGGGCTGCCCATCTCCTTGACATTGCGGAAGCTAAGGATTCAGAAGACAATGTGCAATAAACACACGTGTTGTCAGCTCAACAACCCACTTTGTTGTAATTTGGGCTCTACAGTGGCTGTAATGTAGTGCTGCTACCTGTTTTGACAACCGTCTCTTGTCTGTGTGTCTATGCACACGCACATGGACATGTTTATGCTCATTTCTTGGTTATGTTGTGGTTGTTGAGGTATGTGAATTGTCTGTGCATTTTTTCTTCATAAAGTCTCTGCTGCAAATATTTTAGAATTGTCATTTTAATTATTTAAAATTAAATTTGACATAGTTAAAAGAGAGGGTATTTTGTGTGTCCTTCATGGTTGTGTGCCATTCATTCTCAATCCCACTGGGTAATTGGGAGGGGGGAAGTTTTAATATGTGATCAAACCTTTAGGTGATGAATAGATTAAATCAATTTATTGTAGAATAAATAATCATATAGTCTGTCACAAAAAAGCCATGAATCATGTTTTTAAAAAAATCCAACCTGGAATATTTTATGGATATATGGGATAAAATTGCCAGAGTCACCTCTGTATTGCCCATTTGGCAGGATAGACAGTTTGCAGGCATCTCTGTTTTGCTGATCATTTTTACCACAGGAAGGAAGAGAAGGATGTTCCTGATGGCACAAGTGTGGCAGGACTCCCTGCATGCTGTTTCTACAGATTTAATTGCTTGAAATAGACCTGCAGCGCATTGTATTATACATGCAGAGAATCCAGATAATTTGTGAAGGGTGACTTATCTATTTGCACCTACAGGTCCCATAGGTATTGGAAAGCAGTAAAATCATATTTCATGTTTGATTTTTATGGCAGTGATAAAAACCTGATAGTCAGAGGAATGTTTCATGTCATGTGTGAGGAGACAAGAATTCCATATTACATCTTCAGTTTATCTGTTATCTGGGGCTGGCTATAATTGGTGCTAGAGCTCGGGCACTTCTTTCTAAATAGTCCCTGATTAAACACACACACACACACACACACACAGAGAGAGAGAGAGAGAGAGAGAGAGAGAGAGAGAGAATGCCTGTTACTAGGGCTTTGAAATAATTGAAGAGGATATCTTAACTTGAATTTGTTAGCCAAAATTCAAATCTCATTCATTCAAGTAGGTAAAATGATGCTTTTCAGTTAAAAATGTTATTAAGTACTAGGGCTTTAAAAACAATTAATGAATTTGGCAAGCAGATAGTTTGCATCACAGTTTGGGAACTGCTGGTTTGCATTATTGCCTAAACATCATTCATGAGTCAAGGTTTTTAAAAAGGACTTCTCACATTTCAAAAGCAAAATTCCTAGAATGTAAGAAAAGCCCTGATGAATTGGGTTCAAGACCCATCTAAACCAGTCTTCTGTTTCCCCACTGTGACCCACCAGCTGCCTCTGGGAAGCCCCTTCTTGATGTATGGTAGCCAGATGTGTATTAACACCTTATTCCAAATGTGGCTACACCATAGATTTGTCGAGGGTGCTATAATATAAGCAGTCTCATTCTTGATACCTTTCCCTACAACTCTAGCATGGAATTTGCCTTCTTCATTGCTCCTGTATAGTAGGTAAACATTTTCACTGAACTGTCCAGTGTGACCCCATGCTCTCTTTCCAGGTTCATCACTGACAGCTCAGAACCCACCAGGGTATACATGAAATGCATCCATTTACACTCCTTTATGCTGAACTTTATTTGCCATTTGCTTCTCATTCACCCTGCTTGGAGAGGTCCCTTTGGGACTCTTCACAGTGTGACTTGGTTTTTACCACCCTGAATAGTTTGATGACATTTGCAAACTAGGTCATCTAGTTTACTCTAGATGACTGCTTAGTCATCACGGCTTACTCTCAACTCCTGAAAAATTACGGTCTTTTAAAAATCAATTACTAAAAATTCTTTAAACATTTTTCATTTTTTATTTGTCTGAAATTCCAGAAACTAAACTTGAATTCAGAAATGTTACTAGTTTTCCCAATTTCTATGAAATTTAGTGTCAGATCTAATTGGCACAGGTTCTTTCAAGATGCTTGAAAATGCAGGGTGCAGCACTCCCTCTGTTTGAAACAATGTGTTGTATCATTTTCCATGTTTAGCGAGGGAACTCAAGTTTTCTAACAGAGAACATAAGAGCTGTGATTTTTCAAACAAACGTATTTTTTTTTGAAGATGATTTTATTGATTTTATAATTATAAAGATACAGGAAAAGGATAGTCAGTAACATAGGATGGGTATACATAACAATAGGAAGTGAGGCAGTACGAGAGTAACATATAAATGCAAAAATTAGTAATTTCCATTATCCTATATTCCATCTGAAAGGACACAATCATTATGATTCACAAAACTACGTCAATTTTCGTTATTCATTCAAATCTTCAATAATTTCAATAATTCCACAGTTACTTAGCAAACTCAAGCAAGAAAAGTCAACTATACCTACAATTATCCGTCTCCAATTTATAGTAAAAGTCAATGAAATAATAAACTAAAAGGGAAGAACCTACTATATAAAGCACAGAAATGGAATAAACATAGATGAAGCTGGGAAGTCACACTATTTAAACTAGCACTCTGTTAATCTCTTCATCTCTATTCATATTGCTTATATTATTTTTCAACCTTAATCTTTAATTAATCTTTGTTACAAAACTTATTCTATTAGAATTAAAACAGCCCATCTCAGAAAAGAAAAGAAAAGAAAAAAAAATACGCCATAAAAATAAGGAGCATAAAGATATAACATGACATCCATCACTTCATAATCATCATTAGGCCTTAATAACATTTTTTTTTCTAAAATCATATCTTAATGTAAGCTTGAGTTATCACGTACCTTTGTTAAAAAAAGAAAAAGAAAATAATCGCTTAGTTATATAATCTGACGCAAAATTACAAGCCTACAATTATCGCTTTTCAGATCAAGGCTCAATGCTAACCATTTCTTTCTATCACAAATCTCACAGGAAGGAATGAACTTTGTCACCTTTTAATCCTCATTTCTATTTATACCATTAATTCAATTTTTAAATCATAAATTTCATTACTCAAATTCCCCCCGCCCATTTATTATAAAAAGTCAAAAATTATACAAATCATTAAAAATTAACATCTGGTCAAAACCTTCCCCTCTCCTGCCACTAGAGGGGAGCCTGCTGACAATACACTCTCACTGTATTTGTCAGCAGACCATAAAAAAATATCTTGTTCATAGACTCTTTCTCTTAAATCTTGTTAATTCAGACAGGGCTGTCCATCTTCAAAAATACATTCCTCTTGTCCTTCCACAAAGTTCATTTCTCCATGTCCTTGAACATGCTTCAAACATCTTTCAACTCTTGATTGTAGATCTGTCGGTTTCCTTCTCATTAACGCCATGTTGACTCAATTACGCAGTAAAAAATTCAAGCTTTCTTTAAACATACAAATCAAAATACTCCCTATTTTTGTATTCTCTTATCTCATTAATAAATCCTCTTGATCTGCAAATAGGACTGTCCGTTTTCAAGTAAATGCGCTCCAATTATAAATCTTCTGCCGCCTCTCAACGCCATGTTTAAACTGCTACGCAGCAAAAAATTCAGCATAAAACAGAGTACTTTTTTATTCCATACTTCAGCTTCCCACGCCACATCAAAGCATTTAGAAAAGAAAATAGAAACAGAAGCAGAAAAAAACAGCGATGCACTTCAGTGGATATCTTGTGTTGAAGATTAAGCAGGTTTAATTCCACTGACCTCACTGGCCCGCAGCCAACTCTCCAGTGCACTTCACGCCAAGATGTTAAACATTTACGCCTACACGCCACTTCTTCTTCCCACACGATTGTCTTCATTAGGGGGACTTCTGAAGACCTTCCAGGCTGTAATCCATCATTCTCTCTCCGGTGTTGTCACTCTCCAAGTCAGAGACCGTCCGCACGGTCTGCCAGAAGGCAGAGTTTCTTCTGCTCCCAGGCACAAGCAAACATCATTCACCTCCGGAGTTGGCCACTATCCAGAGGCTAGATGTTAATGCTTACCCCCAACCCAGTTCTACTACTGGAGTTGGGCCTGAACCCCTTGCAGAGATTCAGGAAAGAACACAAGCCCCAGCCACTCATAAAAAGCGACTGCCATGTTCAAGTCTCTGGCTCCTCCCCTATTTTTCAAACAAACGTATTGATGGCAAACTCTCCTGAGCATTTTGTAATTCATTCTGTCAACCTATGTAGATTCTGTCTGCCCCACCCCCAGCAACCTGAATCACAAACATTAATTCTGATTGAATTATGCCAATTCTGGTGGTTTACATTTTGACTTGTACATTTTGACTTTGGCATTGCGTGTAGGGCAATGCCAAAGATTGCTCAAATTACCGCACCATTGCACTCATTTCACATGCTAGCAAGGTCATGCTCAAAATCCTACAAGCTCGGCTTCAGCAGTATGTGAATCGAGAACTACCAGATGTACAAGCTGGTTTCCGAAGAGGCAGAGGAACTAGAGATCAAATTGCCAACCTTCACTGGATCATGGAGAAAGCAAGAGAGTTCCAGAAAAACATCTACCTCTGCTTCATTGATTATGCTAAAGCCTTTGACTGTGTGGATCACAACAAACTGTGGCAAGTTCTTGAAGAGATGGGAGTTCCAGACCACCTGATCTGCCTTCTGAGAAACCTTTATGCGGGTCAGGAAGCAACAGTTAGAACTGGACATGGAACAACCGACTGGTTTAAAATTGGGAAAGGAGTACGACAAGGCTGTATATTGTCACCCTGCTTATTTAACTTATACGCAGAGTACATCATGAGGAAGGCAGGGCTGGATGACTCACAAGCTGGAATCAAGATTGCTGGGAGAAACATCAACAACCTCAGATATGCAGACGATACCACTCTACTGGCAGAAAGTGAGGAAGACCTAAAGAACCTTTTGATGAGGGTGAAAGAGGAAAGTGCCAAAATTGGTTTGAAGCTCAACATTAAAAAGACTAAGATCATGGCAACCACTCCCATCACTTCCTGGCAAATAGAAGGGGAAGAAATGGAAGCAGTGACAGACTTTATTTTCCTGGGCTCCAAGATCACCACAGATGGTGACTGCAGCCATGAAATTAAAAGACGTTTACTTCTTGGGAAGAAAGCTATGGTGAACCTAGATAGCTTAATCAAAAGCCAAGACATCACCCTGCCAACAAAGGTTCGCATAGTCAAAGTGATGGTTTTCCCAGTAGCCATGTATGGCTGTGAGAGCTGGACCATAAGAAAGGCAGAGCGTCGAAGAATCGATGCTTTTGAATTATGGTGTTGGAGAAGACTCTTGAGAGTCCCCTGGACTGCAAAGAGATCCAATCGGTCAATTCTCCAGGAAGTCAAGCCTGATTGCTCCCTGGAAGGACAAATGCTGAAGCTGAAGCTCCAATACTTTGGCCACCTGATGAGAAGAGAGGACTCTTTAGAAAAGACCCTCATGCTGGGAAAGATTGAAGGCAAAAGGAGAAGGGGGCGACAGAGGATGAGATGGTTAGATAGTGTCACCGAAGCAATGAATATGAAATTGGGCGAACTCAGGAAGCTAGTGGAGGACAGGGAGGCCTGGCGTGCTGTGGTCCATGGGGTCGCGAAGAGTCGGACACGACTTAGCGACTGAACAACAACAACAACAACATTTTGACTGTTGCATTATAATGGCTCTGTTTGCTTGCCTGGTAAGGTGTCCATTAAAGCAGTGTTTCTCAAACTGTGGATCAGCATCCACTTGGTGTGCCACAACCTGATGTCAAGTGGGTCCTGGAAAGCTGGGAGCAGCCATCTTGGAAGCTGCTGACCTTACTCTTGCTATATTCTTTTTGTGAGTGTTAACAGTTTGAATCTTCAAATGAGTATTTCAAATTTTGCTTCTAGTTCAAAAAATATTATGCTTCTACATAATATTTTGTCCCAGTCTTTCTTTCCGTCAAGGATGTTTCATGGTTGTGCAATTGCTGCAGTCCAAGAACACCAGTTTGCATGCCAGGAGTGTCATTTTATTATGTCACAATGATGGCACTTCCTGCTTGATGATGTCACTTCTGGCTATGACATCACTTACAAGTTAATGACTTCACTTTCAGTGGGTTCCGACATTAGTGCCATTCTAAAAAAAAAGGTCCCGGTTTAAAAGGTTTGAGAACCACTGCATTAAATAGGGCCTGTTTAGAACTGTACTTGCTTCAGGTCATTGATCCTTATTCAGACAGTGGTAGGGGGTGGCAGAAGTGTACAAGCCCTCTTTACAAAATCGGTCAGAGATACGTTGGGGTATACATTTGTATATACATAAATGATGAATAGCAGGCATACAGCCCTTGAAAACAGTACTGCCTATTTGTCTGCAAGGAAAGGTGAAATGTGTGGACTTGCTACAATCCGTCCTGTCTTCTTATTGAGGAGATCTTAGCTGCGGTATGAATATGCAACATGGATGTGATACCTTATCAAACATCTATTTCAGGTTTTTTTTCTTTTTAGCTGTGTGAAGCTTCTGCCTTAATTAAACTTCGGAAGTAATGAAAGTCATCTGAGTCTGAGATAGTGCTGGCTAGGATCCATGCAGTGAGGCAGGATAGCAACAAAAATCACTTATTCGGGAAAGCCATTTTCTGCAGTCTCTCTGTTGCAAATGATAGAGCAGAAGGAGAGAGAATCTTGTTCTGTTTTCTCACCACCGCTGCCAGTTTGATTGGCCTAGGTTTTCAGTGGGCCATTTGATTGCTCCATCAGATTGTTGGAGGCCCTGGGGTTAAGCCCTACATTGGCATTCCTGTGATGCCCTCCGCATGCTCCCTATTGGCACCCTGGGTGGTACCACTGCCAATGGAACTAAGGATTCAGAGTTGGCTCAGCCAAGTGGGCACCCTAATGGCCATGTGCCCAGAGCAAGTGCCCAACTTGGCTGACCTCTCATGTCACCCCTGCAAGACATGTCTGTGTTTTCCTGGCTAATGGTAATCACAAATGAATGTTGATTGGTTTTGCTGTGAGCATTTCCTGGTGAAGCTTGCCGCACTTCCTCTAACCCTAACCAACCCTACACACTCCTATCATGATGGGTTTGATTTAGCATCAAGGGAACCACAGGGTAAGTCACAGTGCTCCCTCAAAGCCAGATTGCTCAAGTGGATCAAAATTAGACTTTTTTTCACACACAGTGTGCTTTCCTGAGTCCAGCTGTGTTTAAGATGCCAGGGGTCATACACTGTAGACTCTCTCAACATCACCAAGACAGATCCTGTGGATGATGGCAGGCTGATCTCACCTTGCTTCTCTGCAGTGTCCCTTGAGGGTTGCAGGAAGTCCAACTACAGCTAGCAAGGCTACCCGGAAAGAATCAAGGTGAACAGGGGAGTCATTAGGGGAGCCCATAACAGAATTTCCCTAGGAGCACAGTCCTAACCTGGAGTTAGGCTGGCACAGTTAGGCCAGCAAAGTTTGGCCAGCACAAGGGCCACCGTAAAGCATGTTTGGACCACTCTCTGAGTTAGGGAGAATGGCGCACATCTCTGTGTTGGCCTTTTCTGACTCCAAGAGTGGTCCAAGTGCACTGTACAGTGGCCCTTGTGCTGGCCAAACTTTGCTGGCCTAACTGTGCCAGCCTAACTCCAGGTTAGGCTTGCACCCTGGGTGGAACAATTAATTCTGTATGGACAATTTATACTATGCAATCATAATGTATACTATGTGATCATAAGTACAGCAACTGGTATCTAATTAGAAAATACAAACTATTTTAAAAAAGAATGATTAGAAACGGTTTTGCGTAATTTGCCAGTGAGCGCTCACTTCAAAAACGTGAGCAATATTTTTGTCCTCTTAGACTGTGATCTGCTTTTTACAGAAAGAGATTCTGGTCTTGTCTTAAAACCATGAGAATCCTTGATATTATTATTTAGTCAAAAGGCTAATAGAAAAACATGTAGAGAAACACTTGCTCTATTTTTCAGATATATATTGTTTTCATGGCACAGTTATGAGCAATGGGACTCAGATATTTGAAACCCTTTTTATTTGTATTTACAGTGCACATATTGGCAGAGCTGAGCATATTTATAGTGGTTCCTGCGCTCTAAATCCACAGCAAGACTAAGACATTCTCTTTAGAATCCTAGTTAAGGTTGCTAGGTAACCAGTGTGGCCATGATCACATAACACAGCTGACAGAATCGGTAATAGAGTCACAAGTTACATTTTGCCCATATATTAAAAGTTATTTTAGACAAATCAAAAAGGAACCACCTACATTAGAAGTTACACTGATACATTTCCCAAAATTGTTGGGATATTTTGGTTCACTTTGCATGCTAGTATGTTTCCTTTCAAGTTTATAGAATATTGTATGAAGTTTTTGTAGAGTTAGGCCGTGGAGGGTTTTCATGCTGGCTTTTAGCCAGCATTGTCTATTTTGAGTGTTTATAGCAGAGTTGGGGGCTTGTGGACCCATTCAGCGCTTGCCGAGCGCGATCGGAGCGGAGGAACGAAGCGATCGCTACATTTCAATATCAAAGTCTTTTATTGGTTTCAGTAGCGATAGTTAGAAGGTGAGAAGTTCTATTTGCCGGTCAGCGATAGCCGGCGAAGGCTTGCCGCGTACGAGCGGCGTTTCAGCGCATGTTGTTATAGTATAGGCGCGCACACAGTAAAATACAGATATATGGGAACAAAGGGGTGTAGCCAGAGCTTATCTGGTAGGTGGATACCTGAAGACCCTTGTGCCCCATGTCGACCAATGGGGTGACCCTTTGAACACCATGGTCTCATGAGAAAGTGGGTGTTTGCTAGTCAGCGCTTCTCGTGAGAGATATTGCCTGCTTATGTTACGCTATCTAAAGGGAGTTCAGCTACTGTGTACCAGGTTGCACTAACAAGCTGGGAAGCTGACCACCTCAAGGACACGCAGGTGCTCTATCTGATCTGGAGACGGAGAGACGGAATGCCAGTTTCCACCAGTTCTGGAGTGTGTGGTGTGAAACAGCAACAAGGCCGTGGAGGGTTTTCATGCTGGCTTTTAGCCACAGGATGAGCTGGTCACATGACAGGCCCATCACATGATGAACTCAGCATAGATTGGCTTGGGCATTTGATTGCCACTGGATTTTGGCACCCAGTGGCAGCCAGTCAAAAAACAGCTGTGCTGACTTCAAGGAGTCAATAGTTTTTCAATTGACTCAGCCCATAGTAGCACAGCTGGAAGTCAGGACACAGTTTGACGATAATGGGGGGGAAAGCTGCTACTGGCTCAAAGGACCATTGGACAGCAGTACATAGTTGCTATTCAGTTGAGAAAGAAGACTCATAATCACTAGTTGGCGCTAGTGATGTTGTGCCGATAGCACAACATAGTGTCAGCACGTAGCGTCAGCGCAATGTCACTTCTAGGATTGTGCCCTGAGAAGCTGGGTAAGGGGAAATAAATAACACATTACTCATTTGTATACTAGACCAGTGGCTCTCAAACTTTTTAGCACGGGGACCCACTTTTTAGATTGACAATCTGTCAAGGCCCACCAGAAGTGATGCCATCAACCTGGAAGTGATGTAATGGCTGGAAGTGACATCATCATCAAGCAGGAAAATTAATGCCCCCAAACAACAAAACCAAATCAAATTAAATAAGTAAATGAGGGTGCAATCCTAACCAACTTTCCATCATTCACATAGCTGTGGCAATGGGGCATGTGCTTCATTCTGCAGTGCGGGGCGTGTGTGTGTGTGTGTGTCAGTTTCAGAGGCCTCCTCAAGGTGAGAGATTGTTTGTTCATTTAGCACATCAGTGCTGGAAAGTTGGTTAGGATTGTGCCCTAAATAAATTAAAAGTTTACAATAAGTATAAGTTTAAAAAATTATTTAAAATAAAAAGAGCCCTCCTCACCTTCCCACATGGTTGCTGATTTGTAAAAGGATTTCCCCAAGCATCCACACTTTAGCTCAATCGACTGTCGTTGTTAAAAGCATATGCAGAATAGTCTGTTCAAAGGACAGATAAGCAACAGTTCCCCAAATCTAGTCACATACAATGGTAGCATCACATCTAATATATTAAAAACAAAATGCAAATTTAAATCAATGGGGACCCACTGACAATTGATTTGCAACCCACCTCGTGGGACGCAACCCACAATTTGAGTAACACTGCCCTAGACTTTGAGGTCCTACTTTGTATTTGACTCGATGAAAGGGTGAAGCCAGAGATGGCGTAAAACAGTAGTTTGCACCAAGGGCTGACCCATCCATGAAGGTGTCTGAAGTGGTTCCCTCCGGCAGAAGGTGTTGTCATTTCACACCACACTCACAAGAGTTGGTTGGAATGGGC
>JAJKFI010000012.1:19589079-19612147 GCA_029204185.1 Lerista edwardsae | reverse complement strand
TCTCAAACATACAACGAGCTATGGCGAACTCCCATAGCTTCCAACAGAAGGTTGGTAGGGTTTTTCCCCCCTCTTTGACACCCCGCCCCACTCATCTCTCCTCCTACGGCTGCTCCTCCCACTTCCTGGAGATGGAAGAGCAGGATGGAGAGAAAGTAGGGCTCAGCGTGTTGGAGACTTCCTTCTCCTCCTCCTCTGTGGGAGGAAAAGAGGTTGGAACATCACAGGTAAGAGGGAGCAGCATTTATCTTCAGCCACTTCAGGTACTGGGAGCTCTTGGGCTTCAGTCGTGCTTGCACCTCAGTAGCAAAAACACCACCCTGCCCTCCACGTTTCCATTCTGAACCACTTTCACACCCCAAATGAAATGAGGCGGACTTTAAATATTTTTAAAACTTATTCTCCTCTCAGTTCCCAGCATGCTAGATACAAAACATTGGTTTCCCCCCCCCCCAGCTTTTCAGGCTTGCTGCCCTTTGCCACAAAATTCACTGATTAATGTTCACTTGTATATGGTTTAATTCAATTATGCAGATCAATGCATATTTTATCTCATCTGACTTCTTATTTCAATCACAGAATTAATTAACCTGTGCAAAGGTGTTTTTTTTTAAAATAATTCATAACCATCCATGTAATCAAGTTCAATTTTGACAGCCTCTAATAGATTCAGAACAATTTTCTTGCTGGATAGGGTACACTATTAGAAAACGTTGCTGTAGCTGGGATGTTCTGCTCTCTTGTGCTTTGAAACGTATTTCAAATGTTACTCCACGTAAGCTTGGCTCAGGTCAGTATAGTTATACATTAAGACCAGGCTAGGCCGCTGATTCTAGGCTGACCTAACATTGCATTAAGCCTTTCATGTAAAACAGTAGTTCTCAAACTGGTGGGCTGCGACTCACCAGCCAGGGAAGCCCTTTCTCTGCTCCCGTAAGAGGCGGGACAGGAGTATGGCAGTGACGCGATTGCCACAATTGTGCCATCGCTGGGGACAGAAGGAATTTTTTAAGGGAAGTGGGTTGCCAATAACTGTTTTCCAAGGTGTGGGGAGCCCTGCAGGGCGAGCTGCAGGGCTCCGTGCAACCCCCAGAGGGCAGTGCTGGTTGTGGTAAGTGAAAAGCCCCTTCTGTTTCTGTTGGTGGCATGATTGTGGCAATCATGTCGCCCTTCTCCCCCTCCCCCACAAAGAATTGGAGCAGTTCCTG
This sequence comes from Lerista edwardsae, assembly GCA_029204185.1. NCBI lineage: Eukaryota > Metazoa > Chordata > Lepidosauria > Squamata > Scincidae > Lerista > Lerista edwardsae. Next base: position 19,610,939 of record JAJKFI010000012.1, on the reverse strand, counting down.
AACTCCCACAGAGTTTGAGGGCAGCTGGTATACAAGAACCGCTGATTAAAATATGCAGCACTGTGCTGAAGAGCCCCTCAATGCCGCCCTATGACCTTGGCAAAGCCCTGCACTGTGTCCCTTATGGCTCCCCCACAGTCCTGACTGTTCTCTGCATCTTGAGTGTACTAGGCAGTCTTGACCTTGCTTCGCTACATTATCCTGAACCTAACATCCTGTCTGATGAGCATAAAGGAAGACCTGGCCACCCTTGATTATAGATTGTTCTGCTTGTGAACAAGGGTTTGTAGAAGTGGTCTTGGCGGACTTGCTGCCTAGGACTCTGCCTCTTCTCATAGTATGGACAAGAGCCTGGCTGGTGTCATGGATGGTGTTCTCCAGAATCAGAGATCAAATTACTATTTAGGGCGCAATCCACAAAGCGACATTGCACCAACACTACATGATAGTGTCAGTGCAATGTCACTAGCGCTGACACGGGGGCACTGACCGGCACCCGGCTAGCAGTAGCATCAGCCCAAGAGCATTGCTGCCAGGATGCCCTTGCGCCAGCCGAACACGGCTGGAGCAAGGACGGTTCTGGGAGGAGGGAAGGAGGGCGGGGGTGGGCGGGCCTGTGCACGTGCCAGCCCAGGGAGGAGGATGGGGCTGGGATGCGGCCAAGGCTCCTTCGCAGGTGCAGATCTGAGGAAACACATGGGGATGCTGGAGCCTCACTCAGGCAAGGGCACAAACATTTATTTTAAAAAGAGATTTGTGTAATGTTCTCCTACCTTTTTAATAGGTGTCCCAGTATCCATGGTAGCCATGCATAACTGAAACCATGGATATTGAATCAGTGGATACTGGGGCACACCCGTACAATTCTTAGGCAAAATAAAGGTAATCTTACTATCCTCAAGAGCGGTAATCAAGCCTTTTATTTTACACTGTACTGTATATACGTATGTTCTTGGCTCGAAGAGAAGAAGGAAAGAGTTGAGTAATTTATAATGAAGATGTTTCCAAGAATTGTTAGGCAATGGAACAAATTATCAAGGGAAGCTGTAGGCTCCCCATCATTAGAAGCTTTAAAAATAGGTTAGAATGGCTTGAATCAGGAACAGAACAGATTTAATTGGTTGTACAATTAAAGCAAAGCCCATGAGCTGACTGCTTAAGGTAACACTTGACGTTTCTCATTGTAACATTTCTTCAGATTTCTCCCAGTTGAGGTCTACCTTGCAGTAATGGTGCAGTTCTGGAAAAAAAAACACCTCCAAAACAAAAGGGGTCCTGATGAATGCTTGCCAAGCAGTAAGAACGATTGGAGTTCCTGGTGCTCCCTGAAAGGAGGTAGTCACCTCCCTCCTCTGTTGCAAAAGAAAGCGATGACTTGACGACACAGTTGATAATCCTGAAGTAAAGGGTCAGGAGGAGGAGATGCCACATCAATACATTGCAGCATGCATTCCCTCCCCACTTTGGCTTTGTGTGGTGTCCTTTTTCTGGTGAGGCCAACAAGGGCATAGCTAAAGAAGTGCAGGGGGGTGCAATTGCACCAGGCAACAAGATTTAGGGCGACAACCTGAGCTTGATACTAGTGACCAAAATTGTGAAAATTTTGGTATGTATAAATAATAAAGGTAAAGGTTTCCCCATGACCAAATGATCTAGTCCTGACCGACTGTAGGGGGCGCTGCTTATCTCTGTTTCTAAGCCTGTAGAGCCGGCGTTTTGTCCAAGGACAAGCTTCCGTGGTCATGTGGCCAGCATGACTATACGCCGTAGTGCACGCAACGCTGTTTCCTTCCCACTGAAGAGGTACCTATTTATCTACTTGCATTTTTACGTGCTTTCGAACTGCTAGGTTGGCAGGAGCTGGGACAAGCAATGGGAGTTCACTCTGTTGCGTAGTTTCGAACTCCCAACCTTCCGGTCATAAAGCCCAGCAGCAGCGGTTTAACCCAGCGCCACCTCGTCCCATGTATAAATAATACCATCATGTTATATACCATTCAATGCAGAATTTAATGTAGAATGCAATGAAACAAACCAGAGTGTAATATCTTAATTCTATAAAATGTTATGTCCAAAAAAACCAAGAAAATGAAAATACAACTGTTATGTCACTTCCTGTTGTGACATCACTTCCGGGGCATCATTTTGCCCTCTGAACCGGGCTACATTTGCATTAGCTATGCCAGTGGAGGCAGAGGTTCCAGTTGGGTGCTTTGGGTGTAGAGACTTCCTGGCTCAGAATACCTGCAATAAGAATTCTGAGAAGACAAGAATTAACAAACTATCTTGCCATACATGTTTTGAGAGACAAGAGGTTGTTTGTGAAAAGTGCCTTTTCACACTGGTTCCCATGACCAAAGTTCCCCTTCAAGAGCCCAGAGACGTATAGGCTCATGCTGCACATTTTCTCACCTGAGGTGCAATGCCGGCGTTTTGTCCAAGGACAAGCTTCCGTGGTCATGTGGCCAGCAAAGCACATATGTATGTGGACATATGCTGGTGTATCTCAAGGATAGGATTGGGCCTTAGGTAAGCTGGCTTTGCTTGCCTTCCTTCTCACTCATGGCACAAATTACTGCTGCACCATGACCCACAGCCCAATTCTAAACTGCATGCAGCAGGTGGCACCAGGAGCTGCCCAATTCTAAACTGCCACGGGAGGCACCAGGAGCTGCCGTTGCACCCATGGGTTCCTCGGATCTGTGCCTGTGAAATCGCGGGCGCAGAACCGAGGAAGCCGCACAGCTTGGGGACGAGGGCTTGGATGCAGCCTAACGACCGCAACCCAAACCCAGCCCCACCCAGTTCTGCCCTCCCACCCACCCCCAGTACCACCCCTGGGCCAGTTGAGTATGGCTGGCGCAGAGGCAGCTCAGCACCCGAGCTCCCAAGCCGGTCCTACTGCTAATGTCAGCCTGGGAGCTCTAGCGCTAATGTGGGGGTGCCAGCCGGCCCCGGATTGTAGGGCCCAGGATTGCGCCCCAAACCTTGCAGGGGCTTAAAATCAGTATGAGGGAATGAGCCTTTACCTAACATGGTTTCTTTAACCTGAGATGTCTATATTGGTCCTTCACATACTCTTAATGGTTGGCAACGACTTCAGACCCCCAGTTCTGAGCAATTTCCTGGTTCTTTTCCTTTTATCATGCATTATGAAAGAAGGTGGAATTTTCTAAAGCCTCGCATTTTCCCAAGATGATGTGAACACAAAACTTCAAAGATTTCCTTAATTCGATGCTTTTCTTCCCCTATCATCTAAGGGTACAAAATAATTACTTTGATTTTGGGGGAAAAAAAACCTATCTCTTTGATTAAAAAGAACAACGACAGCATAGAATGTTCACTAACTAGTCCAGAATTAGTTGTCTTGAGATGTTTGTAAACATTCTGTTTGAAAAGGTGCAGCTTAGAGGTTAAATGTAACTGTTAATATTAGACAGTCCTGTAAACATGTAATGTGGTCTGGTGCATTGTTTGCTCTTTTTTTTAAATAGTGAATCAGGGGCACATGAAACAGAGTAGAACCATGTTGAAGGGCTTATTTATTTAGTTGTAATACTCTTAACTTTCCAATCATACAAGAAAGCTACTTACAAACTGAAACAAATTATAACAGAAAATATAATTGAAATCAAAACATGATATAGTGCAGTGGTATTCAAACATTTTAGACCGGGATCCACTTTTTAGAATGGCACGTGTGTAGAGACCCACTGGAAGTGATGTCATTAACTTGGAAGTCATGTTGCGGCAGGAAGTGACATAATCAAGCAGGAAGTACTGTCATTGTCACATAATAAAATGGCACTCTTAGAATGCAGACTGGCATTCTTGGACTGCAGCAATTGTATAGCCATGAAGCATCCGTGATAGAAAGCAAGATTAGGACAAAATATGATGTAAAAGCACTGAAATAAAAACAAAATTAAAGAAAATCCTCACTTGAAAATTCAAGCTGTTAACATTCACAAAAGGAATACAGCAAGAGTAAGGTCTGCAGTTTCCAAGATGACTGCTCCCAGCTTTCCGCGACCCACCTGACATCAGGTCACGACCCACCAAGTGGGTCCTGACCCACAGTTTAAATAACACTGGTATAGTGCATTAAGGGAGGGAATGGGGAGGAGCTTTAGGATTTTGCCCCACCTCAATGTCACTCCCGATTGCACCCCCGCACATGCTATTATAGACAGAAAACAAATCAACTGAAAGTTTTTCTTCAGCTTAAAATAATGTATGGGGATTGTGATCAGGAGTGAAATTGCATTGGACACAAAGTTCTAAAGCCACCGCCCCAAGCCCTCCACTCTGGTTCTGCTCTGTTTTGTGGCCTTCCTTGGCTGTTGTTTAAAATAAGACAGAAGTAACTCACCAGACTGTGGTACCTGCTTACAGATATGCTCAATATATGATCCTGAGTCACATGGTCAGAGAATTGGAAGGGGCAACATGAGTCATCAACTCCACCCTCAACTATAGCAACCCACTCTAGACTGACACCCCTTGCAAGTAAACACAGACCTAACCTTTATGTTTAAAAGTCATCCTGGTGGTCCCTTTGGGGATAGAAGGTGTGGGTTATATATATATTTTAAACAGAGCACTGCATAATATACCCACAATTCTTACTGTTGCTAGTAGAGCTCCAAGCATCTCAGCTGGGACTCCCAGTTGCCTTTAGACTCTGCCACCATCACATCCACCAGACAGGCTCCAGTCTCAGAGGGTATTGATGCTTGTGCCCAGGCCAGAATCCCACATCAGGAGTCAGCAGTAGCGTGAGAGGCAGGCTGGAGCTGAAAGGCTGTGCAAGATACCCCTGGTGCTCACCAGGTGTTTGAGGCAGGCATTCCTGTTGTTCAGAGACCTGAAGGGGGCCCAGAGCACATGTGATGGGTTTAAAGAGACCCTGCACCTGTGATGTGAAAGAGGAGAATGGCCCTTCGAAAGCCTCTAGAGAAGGAGGCAGAAGCCCTGGGAAGAAGTCCCTGATGGGGAAAAAGCAACTGCACCTGACTGTGCCCAAAATGTGTGTGGCAGTATAAGGGAAGCACCAGTATAGGGTGAGTTCTACAAAATAAAAGTTCCATAGAGGAAACTTCACAGCTTTTCGGGGGAAACTTCTACTTGCCTTGTCTTCAAATCAAATTAAATTCAGTAGGTAGGATGTATTAGAAGTAAATCAGCTGTGATTAAGCAATGTTGGAATCAATGAGACAAGTCAGTCATTTGGAATCAATGAGACAAGTTATTCACAGAACCACTATGAATTTCAATGGGACTTAGTCATGACTAACTGCCCTTGGATTGTTGTTGTTGTTCAGTCCGACTCTTCATGACCCCATGGACCACAGCACGCCAGGCCTCCCTGTCCTCCACTAGCTTCCGGAATTCACCCAATTTCATGTTCATCGCTTCGGTGACACTATCTAACCATCTCATCCTCTGCCGCCCCCTTCTCCTTTTGCCTTCAATTTTTCCCAGCATGAGGGTCTTTTCTAAAAAGTCCTCTCTTCTCATGAGGTGGTCACAATATTTGAGCTTCAACTTCAGTATTTGTCCTTCCAGGGAGCAATCAGGCTTGACTTCCTATAGGAGTGACCATTTAGATCTCCTTGCAGTGCAGGGGACTCTCAAGAGTCTTCTCCAACACCAGAATTCAAAAGTATCTATTCTTCGGTGCTCTGCCTTTCTTATGGTCCTTTCCTTGGATACAAGGCATTAAAGTCTAAGTGAATAAGAGCACAATCCTAACCTGGAGTTAGGCCAACACAGACCACCAAAGTTTAAAAAGATAGGGGAACATTTAACCCATCTCTTTTTATTTACCTTGTAAAAAGTAGTTCCCCAGTAGTTTTTAAAAAGGCTTCCCCAGTATCCACGCTTTCAGTAATCCATGGTGGTGTCTGGAACGGAACCCCAGCGGATTCCGGGGCAGCCTGCCTATTGACTCCAGCAGTGGCACTCTGGGAAGTTCAGAAGAAAGGATGTGATATCCATCCCTTCTTGTTTTTCCCCAGGATCTCATAGTCAGGGGTATACTGCGTCAGAACATGGAAGTTCCACCTTGACATTATAGCGAATAGTTGTTGCTAAACCAGCCCTCCACATCCATTTGTCAAATCATCTTTTATTTTTCATTAGTTGAATTAAAAAAAAAAAGCTGGGCATGAAGAAAATTATGCTTGTAAACGACAACAAAAAAAAAAAAAAAAAAAAGGAAAAGGAAAAAAAGAAAAGCAAGTGAGTAAGTGTGGTAAATGTCCCCAAAACTGCTGCCTGTGACAAGTGCCTTTGGGAAACAAGAATGGTGATGAATAGAAGCAGCTGTACTGCTGATTAGAAGCAGGTCTGGGAATTGCCTTGACAGCAAGAAGTGCGATTGCTGCTTCTTCCCCAAGAATGCTCTTTTAATGAATAATGCACAGGGATTTCTGCAAGCTGCAGCAAAGCGCTTTCACTCGTAGAAGCCTGCAGAACTGCTGGTTGCGTGTTTCAGGCATCGGTTCTTTCGCTGAATGCTGGACACAAAGCACAATTCCAGATAAAACGCCTACTGTGCCTTTCAGAAATCACTGTGAAACTTTGTAGGCCTGTTTTTGCTTAAATCAATTATGTAACACAGAAAAGCAACATTCCTCTTAGTGCATCCTGTACAGTTTAGTGGGGTGGGGGTGGGGAGCAACAACTGTACTGAAACTGTGGTCTGGTGCACTTCCAGTTCGCAAAATCACAATGAAAATAATAGTCAGAAATGTCAAAGAGGCAACCCACTTCTCTGTTTAAAATGGTCTCTTCAGCAGTGTAAGCAATGTCAGAAAACCCTTCTCCTTGTGTGATCAGATAAGTTTATTAGATTGTTATCAGAGACGACGAATGAAGGTGTTGTTACCAGCTGTGACAGGCACCACATGGATAAGAGCTGCCATGTGCCAATTGACCATTGTCCTGGATTGCCTCAGGGGTGGGGTGGGAAATCAACCTGGACATTGCATCCTGGATGCGAAAAGCAGGGTTGGGGCAATCACAGCATCCCCAAACAGTAGAGTTACCAGATGCAAACTGGGACAGAGTGCCTTTACCTTTAGCCATTGTATAGGAGAGGGAATTTGGGCAGCTGCTCCCCATCATGGAAGGGCTTCAAAAGCTGCACCTGCCAAAATTCCCTCTTCTATACAATGGTTAAAGGTATAGGCACTCTGTCCCAGCTTGTATCTGGTAACCCTACCAAACAGGATGGAGAGAAAAGGCAAGGAATCGGGCATCATTGGACTCTTGCTAGAGCATGGGCAGCCCAATTCCGGGCTGCCCTAGTGTCGATACAACAGTGTTGCGTCGATGCTATGATGTTAGCGGCAATGCGGGGGCTCCGAGCGGCACCCCCCCGTCAGTACTAATGCACTAATGCCTGCAGTGCCGGTCTTGGTGCGCCCGAGCCATGCCTCCCTTGCACCAGCCGAAGCTGGCTGCCACAGGGGAGGTGCCATGCTGGCGCGAGGGAGGGAGTAGGCAGGGGAGGGTATATCTGGGTGGGTTGTGGGCGGGCTGGCAGGAGGGCGGGCATCAGATTCGGCCTTCCCAGGCCACGCGGCCCCAATTCGGGCTGCTCGGTCTCCTTGGATCTGCGGCTGCTCTTTAGCAAGAGCAGATCCAAGGAGTCCAGCAAGAGAGGTTCCAGCTTCCCACAAGCAGCGTTGGATACAGTGCAGCCCCCCCCCCCCGGCGTGCCTGATCCAGCATTACTTAGGATTGCGCCCTGAGAAATGTTCATATGAGGGACATCAGGATTAATTTGTCAAGTTGGGTTATATTGGGGGGGGGGCAGAAGGCTGATGACCAAGTTCCAAGTTGGAGATGGGTGAAACACAACCCCGCCAAATCTGAGGCATCCAGGAAGATATAAGGTGACAACCATCTAACAGGATATACTGTACATGATTTGCAACAACGCTCTACAGTGTAAGCCATTGGCATAGCCAGAGGGGAGCAATTGTGGCAATGAAAAAACACTTCTCCCCCATGTTGTTTTCATTGCCCTGACTGGCTCCAGTGGCAAGGGGGAGGGGCCGCTTACATTGCTCAGTCAGGAGCCATCAAAGACATACAGTTTTGCACCCCTTTGGCTGCACCACTGACATGAGCCAGAGGTCCTTTTGCTCTTTATGCCAAGTGTTGAATCAAGGACTACAAAGATGCAAAGTATATGCTCTTTTACTGAACCCCATAGGCCTGTACCACCTTTCTATGAAACCTGTGAAGGAAGGACATTCTACATTCACGCTAAGCAGATTATTGCTGATCAACAACTCTAGATAGAATGGTTTTTCTAATGTGTAATAAATCTTCATTCCTAAACAGCGCTCCCTCCCTTCCTCCCTCATGGATACAGTATTTCTGGTGAATACTGTGAATAAATTTTCCCACTCTCCTGTCCAAGTGCCTTTTAAATGTTTGAGAAATGTCAGCATATTTTCCACCCCCTTAATATTCTTTAGGCTAAATATGCCAAGATCCGTCAGGCGTTCTCCATATGACTTGTCTTCCGAACAGTGTGTAATCTCTGTAGGTCCTCTCTGAATCCTTTTGAATTTGTCAACATCCTTTTCAAACTGGTAGACCATACTGAACACAGTCCATATGAGGTCTTAATCACTGCAGAGCAAAACAGTCTCTCGCAGTTCTTGGGATATGATGCTTTTGTACATATGGCCTAAAATGGCATTGATTTTTCATATGCTGCACAGCGCAGACTCACATACAGTACAGCTTGTCAGTTGAATATCTACATTCTTCTGAGCAGCTTAACTTCCTAGCTGGTTATTATCCTAACCCTACTTCTCAAGCTTCCTTCCATTAACTCCTGCAGTACCTGTGGATTCTTGAAAGCAGGTGGCAAGAAGCAATTCCAAGTGACTGAAAAGTAACTCATCTTTTTTTTGTTTTTATGGACCACCCCATAGTTATGCCTGACAACTAGAATGTCGCTTGCCAGATTAAGCATGCTGCGTTTGTTGCCTATATATGAATGATCTTAGAATTAGAGGATGTTTTCTGGAAGGCAGAGAATCAGCACATATCAGGGTCTGCATCGCATCATCTTGTCAGTCCATGCTGACATGCTGAGTCACCTACACGGGTTGATGATCATAGTGTAAATCTGCACTCTATGACAATCTCTTGAAACATCTGTGGTTACGATGCGAAAAACGCTGCTCAAAATGGAGTTTGGCACACGATATTGACAATTGCCCTCATTTACACATGTATTTGCTGCGATATTATACAGTATGCTTTATTATTTGATGGCTTCTCTGGAACAAGATGTGTTAAGGGGTGGGATATAAATGTTTTAAATTAAATAAATAAATGTGTGTATGGCTGGTGTGCGTGCGCGTGCACGCGTGCGCACGCGCGCGCACACACACACACACACACACACACACCTTGGTAGCATTTATGAAAAGCAGTATATAGACACTTCTATTGCATTTTAACTGCGAATTGAGATTGAGGGCGCAATCCTAACCTGGAGTTAGGCTGGCACAGTTAAACCAGCAAAGTTTGGCTGGCACAAGGGACACCATAAAGTGTGTTTGGATGACTCTCGGAGTTAGAGAGGCCAGTGCACAGACATGCACCATTCTCCCTGACTCCGAGAGTGGTCTGAATGCACTTTAGGATGGGCCTTGTGCTGGCCTAATTCGAATTTAGGATTGCTCTCTGAGACATGTTCTGTTTTTAAGACGTTATTTTCTTATCTATATCTGATGATAGACTTACTAAAAAAAACATGTTTTTTATTCACCATTAATAAGTCAGGGTCATAATCTCACAGATCTTACCTAGCCACTCACAGCAGGCCGTTCTGATACAGTTTGTGTGCTGTGGTCAGATGCATTGTGCATTTGTATTCTCCTACAAATGCTGCTTTAAAGCTGCTATCCAGATAAATCACAGGGTTTACATAACATATGCGGCTATTAAAATAGAAAAAAAAAAAACACTGCTTGGACATTAAGAGAGGAATTCACTGGCCAGGTACACCATTGATATCAACTGGTTGGTTATTGCAGTATCAACAGTATGAACTTGGCACAAAAGTACATCGTCCTTATGCTCAAGATGACGGTATCTAGAAATGGGCTTGTCCTTAGATTTCATTAAGGACTACAGATGGTGCAACCTCTGGGGAAACCTTTCACAGTGATGTGAAATTACTTGTGGGAAGACACCATGCAAAATTTATAACTCTGTATTAGCTTTTGTGTGTGTGGGTCGTAGTGGTTCTGTTAATGACGGTGCATTCTGTGAACTTCAGCTCCCTCCGGGAGCAGAAGAAGCAATCCACTCATGCTCAGGGTCTTGAGTAAGCAGAAAGGACCCTTTGCGTGGGAAGCCTGCTTCTTCCGTTCTTATAGGAAGTTGCACTGATGGAGTGTGCTTCTGTTCAGAAAAGTGCTCCTCTGTTATTTTTGTAGCATGAAGTGTAAAAATGTATGACTAATTGCAGCTGCAGTCCACATTTCCCATATTGTGAACCATGGACCTTTTTTTTTTTTTTTTTTTTAAATGGGAGCCACTTTTCCAGTTTGTTCTGCTTGCTTTTTCATCAGGTTCTACATCCGAGGGAAAACAGTGAACAGTGCTTAACTAGCATCATACATTAGACAAATGAAATGCTGGAACGGGCATTCTGTCTGATCATATTTGCTTAATTGAAAATCAGCCCAACAAATGCAAAGCTTTCGGTTAATAACTAGTAATATTGTTCTTCTCCTGGCCTTCAGCTCTCAGGGGAAGCTGCGAAAATCCCTAAAGCAAGCACTTAATATACAGTCACAGCAGAGATTTCATTTTGTTGTTAACTGCAGTAATTGTATATATTGAGTTCTAGCTGGGAGCTGCAGTAGTCTGAATTTATCTTTATTTAAGAAAAAAAATCTTGCCATTGCCCTCCTCAGGAGGTGTCAAACGGCATCCCTTTTGTGGGCAAAAGTAATAAGTGAAGTGGTATGATTTGTGAGTTCAATATGTTGCACAAACTCTGCGCATGGAACTAGCTAAGCGAGTAAATCTGCTCTTTACATGCGAGAGTTGCCACAAAGGGGAGCAGCCACCTTACGGTACTGGCTGTTCTTATTTAAAATGTGTAACATATGCACACAGGGTTAAAAAAAAATGTGAATGCATCTGTGCAGTGGAGCTGTAGAATTTGGCAGGGAAAGGAAAAGGCAGGGAAAGTGGTGAAAGTATAAAAAGCAGGATTTATTTAGTACCAAACCAAAAAAAGGAAATTAAAACTGGGGCCTACTGAACTGGCTCACTCACATTTTAATCTAGGCAGGAGAGTTCTATGGCTAACATGTCTGCACTGTGAAGCTTTGGGGAAGGTGGTGAGGAGGGGAAACCAAGGGAGGCAAGAAGGGAGGAAATATGGGGGACAAGGGATTGTAGGCAGATCAGATGGGTTTCCCAGAGGAATGCAGGAGAATAGGTTTTTGGGTGCCGGGAAGGGGGCAAGGGGGAGGATCATTGGGAGATGAATCAGACAGAAGCTTAATCAGAAAGGAGAAAGTTTCCAAAGGTTCAGCCTACAGTGAAAGGCTGCAATTGAGACAGGCTCTCTGTAGCCGGAACCTGCTAAAGGTAAGCCTACCGACCGGCCACTTGTGGTGGTGAGCTAGACGGATGCTCTCAGCCTCTGAAGGGAGATAAATGGGAATGGGGGGGCTCTCCTTTTTGGAGTCCTGGGTAAAGCAGTTAAGGGGAATGTTTGGGAAGAGGGCTGGGTGCAACCCCTCCTCCCACAGGGGTTGGTCTCCCCCAGGTACCAAATCCACCTGGGGCACCAAATGCACCACTGAGTGGCCAGTTGAGCTGGACTCCCCTGTGGAATCTCAAGGCAGAGGCCAGGTCTACCCTTTGCTTCAAGTGGCTGGTAGACCTGATCTCCACTGGGGGATCTTGAAGTGGAGGCGAGGTCTCCTGGTGGCTTTCAGTGACAAAGAAGATACAGTAGCTAGTTTGAAGGTCAGCCGGCTTGTTCACACGCCTCCTTGATTGAGCTCAGTCATGGGGTTGGTGAGGATCACTGGACATGTGAAATCTTTCTTTTGTTTTGTACACGTTCTTTCCCCCAAACTTTGGGGTTTCCAGGAGGTGGCTGTGGTCGCAAATCTGTTGCAAATCTGTTATCCTAGCATGACTTGGAGTCAGGAGGCTCTGTTTGAATAGCAGTCTCTATACGCATTTGGAGCACTGAACTTCACATATCAGTTAACGAGAAGGGGAATGATGGCTTAGTTCAGCCAAAAGTGTGGCCTTCCTGGCCTGCAGATCTGAGGCCTCTTGCCATAAATCCTGCAGATAGCCACATTGCTCCTCTGGCTCTCACGGTCCTGGCTGGCACTGAGTGCCAAGAATAATGTGTCTTAAAATAAATAGCAGTAAAATATTTCAGGAACCCTGCAAGACTTTGCATGGGCGGGGAGGGGGGAACAATGCAATTGCTATGATCATGCTGCTGCCAGGCAGAGAAGGCTTCTTAAAACTCACCTGGGGTGTGTGATGGCTCTCTGGAGAGACTCGGGAGCCTGAGGCCCTCCCTGCGGCCCTTCCTGAGGCTTGGAATGTTTTAAAAAGGAGAAAAAATACCACTTCTGGTTTCTATCCCTCCAGACAGCCATCGTGACCCCTGGGTAAAACACAAAACACCACCTTTTTTGGGTGTTAAAAGTATCCAAATAAATACACAAAACATTGCACTTTGGTGCTTGAGATATTTTCCAGAAATTGAAATAATTAATTTTCCCATTAGAAACAATACTGTGGCTGCATCTGCTGATACTATATCACCTATATCACCCACCTTGTACTCTTTCGAAGTGTTTAAAATGAATAAAAATGTGAATTTGGAATGAAAACTTAGAATAAAAACACACATCTCTTTCTGCCCTTCAAATAATGAAATCTGCAAAAACAGATTTTTTAATAGTAACTATTTTTAATAGTACTATTAATAATAGTAATATTATTAGTAATAATAATAATATTTTAATAGTACTATTTTAATAGTAATAGAAATAGTAACACTATTTTTAAATGCCCCTAGTTATTAGTTCTGATACTTGATGTGCCACCTTCCGCTGGCTGTTTTTTTTTTAATGTTTTATCTTCTTTGTATTTATATGTTTAAAATATTTATTTTGAATGTTATACAGTAGTTTGCTTTTAATTGTATTTTAATACCGTTGTGAGCCACTTTGAGTGCCTTCAGGAGAAAAGCAGGATAAAAACTGAACAAACAAACGAATTAATAACCCGTTGTTTGCCTAGTTTTCCACAAGACCAAATGACTGCTGCCTTCCACAGGAGTGATAGCGCAATCCTAACCTGGCATTTGGCCGGCACAGTTAGGCTAGCAAAGTTTGGCTGTCACATAATATAATAATACTGGCATCCTTCAGTCTCGAAAGACTGTGGTAACGTGCTCTGAATAGAGGTCCTGGAACAGTGTCTGGTATGGCTAAAAAAGGCCACTTCGAGAGTGACAATCCCTTCCACACTGAGGGCAAATACAGTCTGCCCCCTGTCCAGCTCCCTGATTTCGCTATTTTCAGGGCAGCCTCCTTGCCTCAGCCTGTTGAGCCAGTGTCTCTTTGAATTGAGAGAGGCCATGCTGCACTGCCTGCCTCCAAGCTGAACGCTCAGAAGTCGAGGTTTCCCATCTGTTGAGGTCCATTTCTAAGGCCTCCAGATCCCTCTTGCAGATATCCTTGTATCGCAGCTATGGTCCCCCTCTAGGGCGCTTTCCCTGCACAAGGGCTGTCACAAGGGCCACCGTAAAGCGTTTTTGGACCACTCTTGGAGTCAGGGAGGGTGGCGCACTTCTGTGCGCTGGCCTCTCTGAGAGTAGTCCAAACATGCTTTACGGTGTTCCCTGTGCCAGCCAAACTTTGCTGGCCTAACTGTGCCGGCCTAACTCCAGGTTAGGATTGCGTTCTTAGTTTCACTCGGGCAGGCAGAAATTCTTCCAGTTTTCTGTTTCTGTCTTCACTGTCCTGACATCTTCAGCAGTCTGAGAATTATCCTTGAAGTAATGTATTCAGTCTCCCTCCCTCTAATTCTTGTGGGTGTAGCACTCGTCAAGTCTTCCAAGCAGCAGCAAGTGAGAGGCTCCTCCTGCCAGAGAGAGATGATGCTTCATAACAAGCCAGCCACGGAGAGGCTCAGGACAAATAGGCAGCCAAGGTGTAAAATGTTCTTACTGGTCCAGATTCAGGGCCCGATCCTGAGCTCACTAGCATGGGTAAACCGCCAGCACTGGCATCATAAAAGTGCTGTAAGACACTTTCAGTGCCAGCGGTATTCCCTTACGGCTGGCACTGGCCTCAACGCCAGTGACCACTGCCCAGAGGTGGCAACATGACACCGGAGGCCAGCAAGCGCAGGGGCTGCCAACGTTGCGCTGATTCCAGGTGGGGCAGGAGGGTGTTACTGGGGAGAGGGAGGGGCAGAGCATGGGGTTGGACCGGCATTGGCCCTTTCGTCTGCGCCGGCAAACTAGCTGAATATCCTGCCCCCTTACCACGGGGAAGGGGGCAAACATCCCTTTCTCCTAATAAGGTGTCTCCAGCCATTGCCTGGCTGCATCTGGATAGGCTGGCATTTGGCTACTGCTGCACCCCTAGCAGCCAGGCAGCTCAGGATTGGGCTGCCCGGCAGAGAGCAACTAAACCCCATTGAAAGAAGGCCACTGCACTAGCCATCTAATGCAAGAATGAGCCCATGTAGCTGAAGCAGATGGGGAACATCTATTCTTGGAAGTCTCACAGAATTTAGCAGCCTTCCCTCATCTGTGTCCATAGCATGGAGTTATAATAACAGGAGACGACATGCCTATTGAATTGATAGGAGCGAATTGAAGCCAGGGGGCGGGCTCAGCAGCCATGTTAAGTGACTCAAAACATTGCTCATCCCAAGCATTTCGAATTGGTTTGCTCGTACTGTTTAGAACTAAATAGTTTACTTCTGAAATAAAAACTTAAGAAAATAAAAACGTGATCGTGTAGAAACATCACTTATTATGATTTAATATGCAATTACAAGGTTTAATTCCTCATAATTATATTACTGAACATACCGGACAAAATGCTGTCTATTTAAACTTGGAGTGCACTGTTTTGACACACTTTATTTAAATCTACACAAGCAAAATTAAAACGGCCATGCCCCATAAAAAAAAATTCTGATGTTCAGAATTTCATAAATATTACAGTAGAAAATGAAAGGTTGAACGGGAAAATAAAGTGTGAACGGGAAGGAAAGAAAAAAAATGGAAGGTGGGGAAAAAAGTGTAAACGGGAAGGGGGAAAAAAGGAGGGGGGAAATATACATTTTGTATCCGAAAAATCACTGCTGAAGGTTGTGTGTGGATTGAGTTCCTTTTACTTCTTCGTACCTACTTCAGTTTGTGAAGGGTTGCATACTTTATGAGGTAATATTTTTCAGTATCAATTAATCACAATGACTTTAAGTACCTGTGCAAAGTAATCCCATTTTTCTGACAGCTATTCATGCACCCGTATGCAGAACACGCAGGCATTATTAACGAGGTAGATATTAACTTCTACAGACGAGCAGGGAGAGTTTTATTAGATAATTCACGGCAACCCTCCTCCTGGCGGGAAAGATCTGAGTCAGCCATATTGTCTGACTCGGAAGCTTCAAGATAATGATGTCATGTCGACTCCTGTTATCTAACCTTCTTGGTCCATAGTTAGTTACTGCGGCTTTCATTAAAGGGCGATTTTTCCTTTTAGGTGTGTGTGTTACGAATGTAGACGTTTGTTTCTCACTTCTAGGAGCTGGGAAAAGGTTCCAAGAAATAGAGTTCTGACTGACCTCTGTTTTTTTTATTTTACTAAAAGCAGATTCAACCCTAACACAACTTTTGGTTGGAACACAAAAAAGCTCCTCTTTTCATGGTCCCACAGAGCTTGCGCTGAAAGCATGAAGAGGCAGGCAGCAGGCACCTCTACCTTGAGGACATATAACCTTCAGCACATATAACCTCTACCTTCAGCACATACATCTTTATGCACACGATTTTCTGTACACATTGTGAAATAACAGTTAGGTTTGGTGGGGGGGAAAGCCTGTCACCCTGTTGCTGCTCCCCTTCCAATGTGCTTTCAAGAATGAAAAATGGCTATAGTGTTGAGAACGTTCCTTGTGCTTGTCCTGAAGCTCCTCCCACAAGCGGTTTAGGGCAGTGCTCATCAACTGCTTTCGTAACCCATCCCCAAACGTGATGATAATCCAGGAGTGGGCGGGGAGGGGGGTCTGCAGCCAAGTTTGCTGACGTTGCAACTTGAGTGCCAATATTTAGAGCAATGCTGTTTGTATGTGATTTTGCCGCGATAGACTTTCTAGGGCAGGGATAATGTGTGCTTTGATCTTTCACAACACTGGGAATATCACTGATGCCTACTTAATGGCACATTTATTTCTTGTTTTGTACTATTCCTTTGAAGAGCATTTTCACTGCTTGCAGTAGACGTTCTTTGTCAGTGTGTGAAGTCAGAGAGACATATGATTTCAGTACACGCAGCGCAATTAATGTTTACTAGCATCTTGTGAAGGGCTCAGGTCACCTTTGGTTTTATTTTTTGTGCACATAAAATAAAATAAAAATTATGTAGTGCTTTTTACTGCACAAGCCTATGCATTGAGCAAAATGGGAATTACTCCCAGGTGTATAGGATTGCAGTCTTAGTGACAGTTTCTCACATAGTTGAAAAACTAATGGCCCAATCCCGTGGGTGTGTTATGCCAGTGGAACGTGTGCTTCGCCAGCATAACCCACTTATGACAATACACACTGAGCTGACAATACACACTGAGCAAACAATACACATCTGGTGCGCTGCCTATTTATTTATTCATTATTTTGAAGCATTTATACCCTGCCTTTCCCATGCCGAAACAAATGCCCAAGGCGGCTTACATGGGCAGGCTAGTCTAAACCACCATTTTTCAATGAGTTTTTTTTACAAATATACAGTATTCTGCGATTCACCAAATCCTCAGTCCCAGATGTAGCCTTCACAGTAAGGTTCTCTCCTCTGGCCGTGTGCCATCAAGCTTCAGCAGATGATAGTAAGTCCAGCCTGGCCAGGTCCTCAAGGTTGGACTCCGTTCTTTTGCCGGCTGGCCTTCTCACAATATTCCTGCACTGGCTAATCAGCTCCACAGTGACTCATTCTGCCACAACAGGTACTGCAGCTTGTCACAGCCTGGCCCAACCACCACAATAAACAGCAAGTGGCCGGGAGGGGGTCGAATGGGGTAGGGGCTGGATTGGAGGCTATGGGTGCTGGGGGGAGAGCGGATCGGGCCCAGGAATGGGGTGGGATCAGCAGCGGAGGCACCTGCCAAATCCTAACATCTTTTCCAGGACTGACCAGCCTTTCCAGGTGAATATAGATTTGGACCAGCAGTAGAGTTGGCACAGGTTGGCGTTAACCCATGTTGGCTGCTGGAGCTTACCCCGGGGTAAGGGGACAAATGTTCCCTTACCCCGAGGAAGTCTCAACATGCTGAAACTCCTCCATGACATACAGCAGAAGTCACATTGGTGGTGCTGCATTGCCACACAGCGAGTTAGTTAGGATTGGGTTATAAAAGTGTTTTGATGCCTGTCCTAACTAAAGTATATGAAATTTTGTCCTAAGAAACATGTGTGCAGAAAAACGGCTGTTCTCTATTGTAGCCTTCTGCAACCATTTAAAATACACCGTTCAGTATCCTTTGAAGCAGGATGCAGTGTCGCATAAATTACTGCCAAAGGAATAGGGTTTAGGTGAACAGGTATTCCCACTCCCCCTGGCAAATGAATGAATGTGTCTCCCATTCAAAATCAACCTAGGACACAATCCAATAGCAGGAGCCAATCAGCAAGGAAACCTCCACTTCCTCCCCCAGGCATTGCGTTATGTTTAAATGCCCAGAAAAGGTGGGAACCTCGGGGAGGGTGGCGCAATCTGGAGTGCTGCCCCACACCACCACAGCAGTTCCTGCCTCTGCTGCAAAGCTGCAGCATAGAAGAAAAGGCTCCTTCCTTTGCTTCTCGCAGGGTTTCATGACATCTGGAAGTATGAGACTTCCGGTTTCATTTAAAGGGATAGGAAGCAATATCCCTTTAAACAAAGCCGAGAGTCCTGAGCTTTTAGCTTTATGGAAACGGCATGGGGAAATAGGTAAGGAAAGGCGTGAAAGGCAGCCCAACTTTACTGTCCCCTTGAGCCCTTGCAGACTGCCACTGATGCATCTTGCCTTGCAGTTGGGCCAGCAGTGGCGAAGCTCCTTGATGGCTTTTGAACTGGCTTAGCTACATTAGTCTTGTTTGCCTCCCACATATTTGTCAGTAATGCTCCATTGTGAACTTTAACTGTGGATCTATTCAAATGAATGACTGCACAATCTGGACTTCCAGGTTGGTTGGCGCAGGCCCTGTGCGCTGGCTCCTGTGGGTCGTGAATGTGCCGTAAAGCATGTGCCATTCGTGCCGCCTTGGAAGTCAGCTAGGGCGGTGCAGAGTCCAGTGGTGGGTCCTGGAGGCCAAATGGCTGAAGAGGATATGTTCACACCATGGGTGGGAGAGGGTGGCCGGAGGGCAGAGTGGAGGTGAGGGACTTTTGGGGGGAGGTGGTCTGTGTGCTGAATCAGGCCAGGGAGGTTGTGGGAACAGCTGTGTGTGAAGTCCGCTACAAATCCTAACCCCCATCCCTGGCCCGAACAACCTTACATGGGCTGCTCTGATTTGCAGCAGTGAAATTGCTCTTTATATCCTTTAACCCCGGGTTGCCCTCCAGCCACGTGCTAACCTGCACTGGTTAAAATGCAGGCCAGTCAGCCTGCCTGTCCTAGTGCAGGTTAGGATTGGGCTGCCCGTGTGCAGATAAGCAATAGTCAGCACTTTCTGAAAGGAACGTTGCTGTTAGAGACGTGACGTTTCTGCTTTGTTACCACATAATTCGGCTGCAATCCTATATACACCATTATATACACATTACCTGGATGTGAGACCCATTGAATCCAATGGGACCTACTTCTGAGCAAAACAGGCATAGGATTGCATTGTAAAAGTATTTTGCCCGGCTGTCTAGGGGCATCCACTAAAACTGAGGGTTGGGAGAGTTAAAACAAAAGGAAGTACTTTTTTTACCCAGCAGGTAGTTAATCTGTGGAACTCTTTGCCACAGGAGGTGGTGATGGCATCTGGTCTGGATGCCTTTAAGAGGGGATTGGGCGGATTTCTGGAGGAAAGGTCCATCGTGGGCTATAGGCAATGATGGATTGTGCAACCTCCTTACATTAGTAGTAGGCTACTTCAGAGTACTGGGTGCAAGGGAGTGGCAACAGGATGCAAGCGTCTTGTTGTCTCATGCCTTCCTGGGGCACCTGGTGGGCCGCTGTGAGATACAGGAAGCTGGACTAGATGGGCCTTTGGCCTGATCCAGCAGGGCTCTTCTTATGTTCTTAGGTTCTTATGTCTAAAACACTGGTCATTATGCAAGAGCAATAGTGTTTATCTTGCCTGTTACTCTGAGTACATTGCAGTGCAGAGTTAAAAACACTATGTCCTAACATTATCTGGCATGAAAAGTGTTGTGCCCATCTTTTCCCTGCACTGGGCTCCCTTCAAGCTCTTTCAGTGCAGATATTGGGGGCTCTATCTTCATAAGATTAGACAAGATTGGAGCCGGATTCCCAGCTGAGGGAAAGTGTAAGGCGCCAAAAGCCAGCCTAGTGTAGGAACCGGAATGACTACATTCTTTTTCATACTGCAGCAGATTTCTGGTTTGTCAAAGATGGGAAGAATCTGGTGCTCTGTTTAAAAAAGAAAAAGTAGGCAAAGGAAGACACAGAAAACCCAAGATTATGAGGCAGCACAAAAGGGCCCATGCATCTTGAGCTGGGTGACATTTTCAGTAAGGTCACAAGGAAGCAGAAAAAAATTTAGTGGGACGGAAAATCTTTAGCCACCAGCTGCAGTTAGAACCCGGCTATGTTTTAGCACTTTGATCAGATATTCAGAGTTGAGCTGAGCATGAATTCAGTCCCACTTGGAGAGAGGAGGATATAGTACAATGTCATAATTCCCTCTTGTGCAGGATGACCTGCAATATTAAATGGGCATACGCGTTAGCCAATACAAACTGGTAACTACCATGTTGGAATTGCACCTGGACTGATGGGTTCAAATCCAGTTGTAGCCATTGAGCAACCTTGGGCAACTCACTGCCATTTTCAGTGCCGTATCTATAGCAGGAGAAGAGCTGTGGCCTACCACAAAAGGGGTGTTGTGGGCATGACTAAAGCAAGGATTGTCAGGCACAGGTACTGTGCTGTAGTGATTGTGGTAGAATCTGAAAAAGTAGTTCAGCTCAAGTAAAACGTCTTTTCTTCCTGTGGCTCATGAGCAAGGAAATGGCTCCTCAGATCTTTTTTAATTCCATATCCTAATTTTGATTTGCCAGCATACAGGTGAAAGTCTTGATTGGACTCAAACTAGTGCTAAAGATTATTTTTACTGTTTTAATTCCAGGTTTGGACTCTCTAACAGGGCATGCATTTTCAGGTAAAGTTGGAGTTAGATTGGAATTATGTTGTGCGTGCGTGTTGTACTGTACTCATGCTGAATTTGTGCGTCTGTGTGTGAACACCTTGCGTTCTCCCGCAGTAACCATAACGATGTCCTGTACCGTGGCTTGCAAAATAGAACCGGAAACCTTTGTGCTGCAAAAGTCACTTTGTATCAGTCATCTGGTAAAAGAGGTGTATGTATTTATATGTTCAAAAGGCGTTTTACAGTTAATTCTGCAAGTATTCCCTTGTGCAGCATTGAATACGACCTTCTGCTGCCTGTGATCCCTACACCCTTCCCTTGCTTGAGGAAGAAGTGAGTGGCACTTCGGCTGTTCGGACTTTTTGGGCAGTCACATAATATAAAGTATGCAGTGTGCACACACAAAACCCATAGGGGTTTTAAAACATTCTAGGCAAGGGGGAAGCTCATGAAAGTGTAGCCCGGTGCAGAGGGCAAAATTATGCTCCTCAAGTGATGTCACAACCATTGTGTTTTTGTTTTCTTGGGTTTCCCATAACTTTTGAGAGAATGAAGATATTACACTTTGTTGTTACGGTTTGTTCCATGGCAATCTGCATGAAATTCTACATCAAATGATGTATCACAGGTCAGTATAATTCCTACAAATCATGATTTTAACCAACTGCCATTTTTACATGTACCACGGGGCCAGAGGCGGATCTACAGGGAGGGCAAAGCTCTAAGTGTTGCAAGAAGCCTTACCCTGTCATGTAAATCCCTCCTCTCCCTTGCTGCTGTAGCCAGTAAGCAACACCAAGAGGTTGCTTTTCCCAGTGAGGATTGGCTAGAACGGTGCAGGGGAGGAGTGATTTCCACTGCAAGGTAAGGCTTCTTGCAACACTTATATTAGAGCTTTGCCCTCCCTTAGATCTGCCTCTGCACGGGGCAGATGAGCAGCGTAGGATTGGGCTGTATATTTTCTTTTCATTTTCAGTTATATTTTCATTTTCTGTTTTTGTGGCCAAACTTTTGATAAAGGTACTACACTCTGGGGTTTTTTAGTGCATTCTGCATAAAATTACCTTTCCAATGATATATAACATGATAGTATTATTCGTGATTACCAAGATTTTGGCCAGTAGTGTCAAGCTCAGCTTGTTGCCCCACTAAAGCATGTTGCCTGTGCACTTGCACACACACACACACACACACACACACACACACACACACACACACACACACACAC
>JAJKFI010000012.1:19566165-19589069 GCA_029204185.1 Lerista edwardsae | reverse complement strand
CACACACACACACACACACACACACACACACACACACACACACACACCCGCACCATGGAAGCCACACTCCTGCATTTAGGGAATTTACCAGAAATGCATGAAAGCCGGCTTAGCAGACCAAATATGTTTTTTTTTACTTTGTTGGAAACTCCCATAAAATATATATAATTTATATTATTCTACCTTTGAGATGGTGTGGCTTGGGAGTTGGACATAGGCTTGGAAGATCCAGGTTCAAATCTCCAGTCAGACATAAAGATGCTCTAAGGCCAGTCACGCTCTCTCTCAGAGCTCAGTCCTAAACTGGAATTAAGCCGGCATAAGCTAAACCAGCAACGTTTGGCCAGCACAAGAGTCACCATGAAGCGCGTTTGGACCCCTCTCGGAGTCGGGGAGGATGGCGCACGCCTGATTACTGGCATCTCTGACTCTGAGAGTGGACCAAACATACTTTACGGTGGCTCTTGTGCTGTCCAAACTTCGCTGGCTTAGTTTATGCCGGCCTAATTCAGTTTAGGATTGCGCCCTCAGCCTCACCTGCCTCACAGGGTTGTTGCTGCCCAGGCAGTGGCCGTTGTGAAAGTGCAGCTGGGAAAAAGAAAGCGCTGGTGGGGAGGCCAGCGCCAGTCGGCACTGGGTCTCTGTGCTGCTCAGACGGCACCCACACACTGTAAGAAAACATAACAGCGATTTCACTGGTCCAACTGATGCTGAGTAGACACATAGGGGCTGCAGGAGTGCAACATGGGGTTAGGGAACCAATATTCCATTATACTCCAAGGAGTTCTCTGGCTGCTTCTCCTCCCTACAGGAGAAGGGGGTGTTACCACTAGGGGCCAACATTGTTAAAATCATGGTTTTAAGGAATAATGCCATCGTATTATATACCATTCAATGAGGAATTTCACGAGGAATTTGATTTAAAAACCAGAGTATAATACCTTTATTCTATCAAACGTTATGGCCAAAAAACTAAAAATCGAAAATACCACTTCTTATGTAAAAATTGTGGTTCGTCAAGAGTGTGGTTTTTTGGAATAATATCTTCATGTTATATATCATTTGAAGTGGAATTTCATGAGGAATTCAGAGAAAAACACTGGAGTGCAATATCTCCATTCTATCAAACCTTATGGCCAAAGCTATCGTATATAACATTATGCATGATGGCCACATTGAACCTCCAGATGCAGGAACAGTATGTCACTGAGGGCTCAGTCCTGAACAGCGCTGGATTAGCAAGGCCGGCCGGCCAGTGCCAAATCCAACGTTGTTCAGGATGGGCTGGAGCCTCCCTGCAGCAAGGGAGCGTGCACTCCCTTACTGTAGGGGAGACTCCAGCCTCCCCTATGTGCTCCTTGGATCTGCGCCCGCTAAAGAGCGGGCACAGATCTGAGGAGACCGCGTGGTCTGAATCGGGGCCACACAGTCTCACTGACGGGCATAGGAGGTAGCCATACGGCCATCTCCCAAGCCCGCCCAGGTCCCGCCTGCCTCCCCCTCTCCCACCAATCCCTGTCCCAAAATGGGATGGAGAATAATTTGTCATATTGGGTGTCAAAAATTTATGGGTCCCTGGTGTCAAAGGACCAACTATGCCACAGCAGACTTACTCTTAGAGTGCAATCCTATACTGTGCTGGATTGGCAAGGCTGGCCAGCCAGTGCCAAATCCAAGCACAGCATAGTGGAGGCTGGAGCCTCCCAACAGCAAGGACAAGTTCACACCCTTACCATTGGGGAGACTTCAGCCTCCCCTATGCACTCCTCGGAACTGCGCTTGCTA
Source organism: Lerista edwardsae (assembly GCA_029204185.1). Taxonomy (NCBI): domain Eukaryota; kingdom Metazoa; phylum Chordata; class Lepidosauria; order Squamata; family Scincidae; genus Lerista; species Lerista edwardsae. Next base: position 19,587,284 of record JAJKFI010000012.1, on the reverse strand, counting down.
AACAGCAGGCTCATGCACATACACATCAGTGAGAGCACAGGGCTCATGCACATCAGTGAGAGCACAATCCTAACCTGGAGTTAGACCAGCACAGTTAAACCAGCAAAGTTTGCTGGCACAAGGGAAACTGTAAAGTGCGTTTGGATCACAGCACAATCCTACAGACCGCGCAGCATCAGTGCTATGGGGTTGCGCCGATGCTGTACGCATAGAAAGGGAGACCCTTTCTGCCTCCACTGCCTCCACCAGTGCTGTCTCCCAGTCCCAAGGTAAATGTTTCAGGGTAGCTTCAGGCAGTGATGATGATGGTGGAGGCAGTTCACAGGGATCCAGGCAAACTAAGCCCTGAGCCCTTGTGTGCATTTGCATGCGATCAGGGCTCAGAGTATCCCGATACGGTTTACAGTAACTCCATCTGGGGAGTTCAATATTTCTAGGTCATTGAGAATTCCATGATCTGGAGAGGAATTCAGATCACAAGAACTGCCTAAGCATCCCTATCATCCTCTTTTTCCATCACAGTTGCACAGTTGCATTGCATGCACATATCTTTGTGCATTGGCTTCTGGCCATTTCTTGCATTATCCCAAACTATAAAATGAGGGTGTGTGTGTATTACTATCACAAAATTATGAGGATACAGATGTTGCACAGCCTATAATTCTTATATTGTTTGTTATAAAGATTTAAGACTTTATGCCACCATTTCACTGTTTATAAAAAGACGTATTTAAACTACAAATGGGTTCCATTTGTTATACAGCCGTGGGATTAGTTTGACAGATAGAAAGATCGGGGTATAATTTTTCAATGCTTTCCATTGCCATTCTCTTTTAGTGAGCTCAATAAAATTGCATATCATCCAATTGTTCTCAGTAGAGTTAGAACCAAAGTAGCAGAGAAAAAATACATAGGCCAGCTATAAGCATTAATAAAAGATACTACAAATGTTGCCCCAGTTGATCATTACATTTTTGTGATCACTCAGGCTGTTAATTAAATTCCAGAAAAACTTGACTCCTTAACTCTTTTACAGTTCTAAGGCTAAAGAGCACTTAGTCATATGATGTGTGGGTCAAATAGATGTCAAATTAGATACATTTTAAAAGGCTTTGACCATCACTACAAATGAATGCAAAAAAAATTATTAACATACAGCTGCCTATTTACAACATAGTACAATATAGCTGTATACTGGTGGCGCTGCGGGTTAAACCGCTGCTGCTGGGCTTTCTGACTGGAAGGTTGGGAGTTTGAGACCACGCAACGGAGTGAGCTCCCGTTGCTTGTCCCAGCTCCTGCCAACCTAGCAGTTCGAAAGCATATAAAAATGTGAGTAGATAAATAGGGACCACTTCGGCGGGAAGGTAACGGCATTCCATGTGCCTTGGCATAAAGACGTGCCGGCCACATGACTGCGGAAGCTTGTCCTCGGACAAACGCTGGCTCTTCGGCTAAGAAACGAAGATGAGCACCTCCCCCTCCAGTCGGTCACAACTAGACCATTCGGTCGTGGGGAAACCTTTATCTTTTTTTTACAGTATAGCTAGCAGTAGCGCCACCCCAAGGGTGCCATCCTGAGCTCAGCTGGCGCAAGGGCAGTTCTGGGAGAAGGGAGAGCAGGAGGGAGGGAGGAACTGGGCGGGGGATGGGCGGGCTGGTGGGTGTGTCGGCCCAGGGAGGGGGGTGGAGATGGGATGCGACCAGGAGGCCACATCCAAACCTCTGTCCCCAGGCCACGCAGCCCCGATTCAGGCGTGCGGCCTCCTTGGCTCTGCGCCTGCTCTTTAGGCTATTTAGCAGGCACAGGAAACCTATGGGGCGGCTGGAGCCTCCCCTGGGGCAAGGGCGTGAATGTGCCCTTGCCCCAGGGAGGCTCCCCAACACACCTAAGCTGCGCTGGATCGCACTGTTTAGGATTGTGCTCTCAGTGTTGATTATTATGAGATTTAATATCTCATATCTTGCTTTATTGCTGGAATTTTTCCTTCAGCGTAAAATCATCTGTATTGAATGAAGGAAAAAAAAAATACCTCATTTTTCTTTTTGAATTAACATCTTCCTTTCGTCGCTGTTGCAGCAGTATGAAATACAACGATTGTTCTCTTATATTAGCCTTTTCACTGTTGGGGTCATTTAGACCCTGATGCTTTGACTGTGCGGTGCTTTGTTTTATTTGAGATCTAAATGAGACAAACATAAAAAAGAGAAAGGGTCTGAAATGGTGCTGGCCAGAGTTTATTTTAAAAAAAATTTGCAGCTGAGCCACATTTTGAGCCTAGGCTCTTTTTCAGGAGAGTGACTTGAACATTTAAAAAGTATACTTCAGATTTATTTAAGCATTTTAACTGTTACCAAAAAGGTGTCAGACTCAGCACAAAACTCCGTCAGGTGGGAGCTATAATGTTACTCACATTTACCATTGCAGAAAAATTCATAAATATAGGACTGCATTGCATGCCCTCTATAGTGCTCCCCAAAGACAGCCGCTGTAGCTGAACATGAACAACCGGACAGAAGCTCATTTCCAGGCTAGCAGGATCTTCTCCCAAGCTAGCTTATGAGGGTAAAGAGAACAAATCATGAGGTCCCAGACGCTGACAAAGGTATTGCACGCAGGTACCATTGACTTGAGATATAGGCAATGAATGGACCAAAAAGGGATGTATTTTGGACGAGGTCAATTCAAAATGTGCTGTATGCACAAACAGCATGTTCAGCATCCGATATCATGGTAGATCTGGTGTGCCTTAACCCGCATATATTGGTCACCCGTCTAGGTAGGCATTTACAGAAGCATGAAATGGTATTGCAAACACAGTTCAATATATGTGTTTGAGTGGATTTGTGTATCTGTTTTAAACAAGCCTTAACGGTTTTTGACCTACCAAGATGAAGGCAGGAACTCAGAAAACATCTTCCTTCATTTACACACTAAACCAGGGAACTCAGTCCTATCCTTCCCCAACCCTCGCTGCTGCAGCTGCGTTAGAAATGTTCCCAGCTGGCGCAGGGGATCGAGAGAGGGAGGCTTCAGCAGGGAAAAGGGATTTAAATCTCTTTACCCCTGTGTAAGCCTCCTGACCCACAAAAGGTCTTGGAACTGCCATAGCTATTTCACTAGCGCAAGTCCAAGGAGAGGAAAGGGGCAGAGAGGCGGCAAAAATGGTGGGTATGACCTGGCATTCCACATCTCCACTGGATCCACCCCCTCCCACAGGAGGCAGGAGCCTCTTGCAACACAGGCAGGGAAGTTCCAACCAGCTGGCAGCTTCCTGGCAGTGCACTAGTCAGCATGCTGCAGGGAAGTGCTTTTTCAGCAGTGGCCGGCAGTGGTGCATGTGTTCTGTTGCTGGCTAAAGCCTGCAGGAATGGCTGTGCATCACACTGAACTACTTTGTTTGCAGCCAGTGGCTTGGGATTTTAAATTGTCCCTCCTTAGCAGATTCACCCTCCACACTCACACACACTCACTTTCAAACTTTTCCTGAATTTCAAAAAAGCTTTTCTACATCTCAAGGTCGGGATGGTGGTAACCATTATTAAAAAAAAAAAAAAAACCACACACGTCTGAAGTGTCCTTAGGTACCCATAACTACAAGCATGGTTCTTTTGTATCTTTCCTGATTGGTCTGACTCCTTGCCGATGTAAAATTTATGCTTCATTCAGTCCACCTACTTAGAGCAACAATCCTGCAATGGTTCCCATGAACCCAGCAGCTTGGGGAAAAACGTTCAAAGAAAGCCTTGTGACTGTATTTATGAATAAGCAGGATTTTTGACATATATCATTGTGACTTGTGAACAGCAAAATTGTGACTTGTCCTTTGAGACAGTGCCCACTTTCACAATTTCCCTCATTCATTCATTCATTCATTCATTCATTCATTCATTCATTCAAATAGTATTTATATACCGCTTTTCAAGTTCACAAAGCGGTTTACAGGCAAATAGTAATAATAAAATGGCTCCCTGTCCCAAAGGGCTCACAGTCTAAAACTCACAGGGCTCAACAATATCAATTAGCAAAGCGTTTGTATACTGTATATCAAACGTTCTCAGCTCTTGCAGTGGGCGTGTTCATTCAAGAGCCTAGTTGCATTGCGAGATCCATAGCAGAAACCATATTTCTAATGGGACAATGTTTGAATTAGTAATGGCTAACTCAAGGGGTATTTATGTGATGTTCAAGGAAAGGAAACAGTCCCCATCTGTTTAATCCCTTCAGGATTAAACCAGCCTGTCATATTTATAGTGATGTTTGTTCAAGTCATGCTCTGTGCTGTCATTCATAAAGTAACAGGGAGCATGGATGGTATCATTTTTTTCACATTTCCAGAGTTTAACCACAGGGCAGGCAGAGGTGGATCTAAGGGGGGACAAATCTGTAAGTGTTGCAAGAAGCCTTACCCTGTCATGTAAATCCCTCCTCTCCCTTGCTGCTGTAGCCAGTAAGCAACGCCAAGATGTTGCTGTTCCCTGTGAGGATTGGCTAAAACGTTGCAGGAGAGGAGTGATTTCCACTGCAAGGTAAGGCTTCTTGCAAAACTTAGAGCTTTGCCCTCCCTTAGATCTGCCTCTGCTTCTGCAGGAACTAATCCAGGTTCAGATTTGCAGCACAGGGGCAACTTCCCTAGTGCCCATCAGTACAGCGGCTCTGAAATGGCCACCACCGCTATATCCTGTGGGGCCAGGGAGGCCATCAGCTGTCTCTGAGGGCAGGTCATCTGCACAAAAACGAGCTTACATTTCCAGAGACAAGGAACTGCTTTCCCTGTGAGGCAGTAATGATCTCACAGTAAAATGTGACAATAAGTCAAAGTAAAATGTTCACATCTGTCAAATCCATAGTTCAGGGTCAGTATTTTACCATGTTCCTTCATGGACCAAAAAAGTCAACCCACCTAAGAGCCCAATCCTAAGCTCTTCAGTGCCGGAGGCACTTGCATGCCACCGGCACTGGGTGTTGCAAATGTGCCGTACAGCGTGTTCAAGGCACCTGGGGAATAGAGGTGAAAGCAGTTGGCACTGGGCCTCATCACCTCAAAGAAGACTGGCTGGCGTCCTTCCACCACTGGCCAGCAGTAAGAATTCTTGGGGCAGGGGAGGCAGAGAATGGGTGGAATGGGGCGGAGGGAGGGTGGAGGGAGGGGAAGATCGGGCCTGGAAGGGAGTGGGGATGGCGCTAACAAATGTCAGCTGCGTATGCTGCTTAATTCATTCAGGTCGGCTTACAATCGTAGGGATACTCTGTGGTGCTTACAGACTTAATAATGGTGGGGCTTAATAGAAAATATTAAGAGAAATATACACTAAAAGAAAATAAGTTATTAATTGGAAGAGCAACATTTTGATCAACCATTATCCGATTTTCCTGGTGTCATCTCTGCCATAATAAGAACATCTTCAGTGGAAAAAAAGTCAGTTCTGTATGCGTAGACTGTGATGACAATGGAATGCCTAGAATGGAAACTAGCAGTGTTAGCGGAAACATGTTTTCTGTTTCTATGGGAACTATAGTTCACAAATGTTTTATGCAAGAGCTTGAGCTGAAATGTATATATGTGGCAACTTTAAAAAATATTAACATGTCCTGCAGCTTCTCATTCAGGAGCTGCTTTTCTTTCTTGCTTGCTTTCTTGCTTGCTTTCTTAATACATACAGTGGAAAGATATAGCTTTAGCCTACTTAACGGAAATGTAATAGGAAAGTGGCTAAAGTGGCTTTTAAATTTAAAATTGTATATTGCTAGTGGCTAAAAGCTGTTTATTTGTAGGCCTGTCTCAAATTGCAAACAAGAACACATTCAGCATTTGCTCTCCACGTTCCAAAACAACATACCATAGTTAGTTCCTTTGTTCTTTCGTGGGCAGGAAGTATCCTGTGCATAAGGTGTTTCAAAATGTATTAACATCCCCTTTAAGAACCAAACTTCAGCCCAACTGGCTTCCAATTAATGTTTAGATTTCAGTCAAGCTTGTACAAGCTGTGCCCCACCAAAGCAATATCAGACCTGCAATCATTTACGGGTTACCAGATGCTTCATGTCTTTTGCAGTTTGACGCAGGCAATAAAAAACAGGAGGCCTGTTACACCTCTTGTGGGATGCTTAATATGTTTGGTGGTCTGTGTTCTGCTTGGACAATCACGAGGTGTGCTGGCCAGATTTTAAATAGCACAGTACCATAGGAGCCTACCTACAGACAATTAAAATGATTAATACTAAAACGAAAGAATCAGTGTTGTTGATATAATGATACAGCCATGAGGGAGCTGTGTCACCCAATAATTACATTTTGCAGAAGAGTAGGCAATTCTGGCTGAAACCATTCCTGAAGATTTTGTTTTCTCCCCCAACATTAACTAAAGCAGCAATTTTAACCACTGTTGCAAAGCCCCACTGCAAGTAGTGAGACTTAGGGTGCAATCTAGAAGACACATTGTAAGGCACATCTGCGCAAGCGAGGAAGGGCCAGGGCAGGGAGTTGTGCCGACCCACAGATACCTCTGTGGACACCCAGTAAGCCGGCCCTCCACCAGCAGTGTTCACCCAGGAAGCCAGCCATGCACCAGAAGAATTCAGTCAGTGAGCGGGCTTGGGGAAGAAGGTAGGAGGAGGTGGAATGAGGAAGGCAGAGAGAGGGCAGCCCTGTGGGTGGGCTGACCCGAGGAGGGAGGTGGGGCATGTATCTGGCCATTAGGCCGCAACCCCTGTGCCCAGCTGGTCACCCCCAATACGGGCCTCTTGGACTTCCACCAGCAGTTCCGCTGGCAGAGATACAAGCAGCCCTTTAGGGCTGGCTGGGGCTTACCCCCTACCCTGAAGTGAGTCCAGTGGCCTCCCAGCCTGTGTTGAATGCAGAGTTAGGATTGCATCCATGCATAGGATTACAGTCTCAACCTTGCTTTCCTTCAAGTTGGTTCATTTCTGGAATGGAAAAATCTCTGTTAAAATAGGAAGACATCCATCTCTCAGCACAGTACAGTACAGTACAGTACATTACTGATGTACTTCCATCAAGGTAAGGGAAAGGGTGTGGGGGTGGGGGTTGCTCCATGGGGGCAGCTCCACTTTTAAAAATCTGTGCCATAAGACACCCCCCCCTTTTAAAAGGAGTTATGGGCATAATGATTATGGGCATGAAGAAAAGGGGATGCTGCTTTCACACATTTTCAAGTTCATTTGAGTCTGTATGAGGCAGCAGAATCTTGGGCATTTTTCAGTAGGCTTAGCTGGCCAAGAATTTAAATTCTTCTTTAAATCCTGTGAGCTTTCTTAACCTTTCCCACCCCCTTCACTGATCCAGTGGATCAAAAGTCCCTGAAAGTACACTTCTATTTTATGTACAAGCATTCGTGCAGGGAACAAATGCCTACAGTAAATAACTACACTCCTTGGTGGTGAAATGTGTGTAGTAGCCTGATGGGCTGCTCCTAAACTGAGAGCACAATCCTAAACTGGAGTTAGGCTGGCATAAGCTAAACCAGCAAAGTTTGGCCAGCACAAGGGCCACCACAAAGCGTGCTTCGACTACTCTCTGAGTCAGGGAGGATGGCTCACGTCTGTGTGCTGTGTGCTCACGTCCGAGAGTGGTCCAAACATACTTTACAGTGTGCCTAGTGCTGGCCAAACTTTGCTGGCTTAGTTTATACTGGCCTAACTCAGTTTAGGATCGCGCCCTGAGTTGCTGCATCAGCACGTAGGCTGGATTTCCTTTGCACAAATTCCATGTGACCCCAAACCTGGGATTTTCTCTAGACTTGTTTGCGTGATTTAATAGGCAGGAAAATACTTTTCTGATGTGGGTCAGCACTTTGAACAATAGCTTCAGACACGGTAGCTTTTAACACTGAAGAGAATGTTACTTAAAACATGAATGTCTGACCTGACAAGTTCCATTCATAGCCAGCTTTCTTCCTGAAAGTTTCCTTAGACCCATGATTGCTCTCATCTCAGCGCTATCCTTTTTGAGCCAATTTTTCCTGCTGCTGGCTAAAAAGGTCAGGCATTTGGCGTAACATTTGTTACATGGTGCTCACAAATCCAGATGTTCTGTTTTAGTTTGCTTTTATGTGGGGCACTGAAATTCTGGGAGTAGAGTGCAACCCAAAGATAGAGGAGTCTTGACTTTTTGGTGTGTTGGCAAAAGTTTTAGTGTTATAATTGGCATCAAGTGCTGCTTCCCTGTGCCCTAAAAATAAAAATGAAGACAGTGAAGATGGTGTGTCATTGGCATAAAAGAATAAAAATTGGCTGTCACTCTTTATTCTTATGTAACCAGAGTGGCAATCCTAAGTATACTTATTAGGAAGGAAGTTCCACTGAAATCTATATAACTTCTTTTTCAGTAAACGGGTTTAGAATCTCATTATAAAAAAACAGTCACCCATATTAAAGATGCTTATTTCACAACAATAACTCTCCCCGAGGCATTAAGAAGTACTCTTAGAGATTAAGACAGCAGCTGAATTAAAAAAAAAACCCCTCACATTAGACTGTTCATTTTTATTCCAGTCTCCATAGAAACTGACTGTTCAGATGTTAAGTTATTTTTGCCTTTGCAATCTTTATGTATTTCAAAATTTGGACATGTGTTCAGAGAAAGAAAGTCTGTGAAATCCCAATTAAATGATCTTGCCATATTACAGCTGGCAGGATCTGGGGATGTTTTGGAATGACAAAAATGAACTTCACAGAAGGGGAGGAGGTTGCCCTGAATAGCAGAATAGCAAGCCAAGTTCTCTCTCCGTGGCTAACGGCTGTCCAGAGAGCCATGAAATGATCTGTGATGAGCATCCTGGAAGGCAGTGGAGTAAGGAGAAACGTGCTACAGATTGAACTGCCAATTGACTTTAAAGTTTCCCTTTCAGTTGAATGCTAATGGGCAGGAGACGTGGGCTAATGGTTGAGCTGCCAGCCCGCCTGAAGCTAATCAGGAGAATCTGTGGCCTTGTTTATGTATGGGAAATAGACAATAGAATAGGCTGTGACAAGCTGCTGTACCTGTTGTGGCAGGATGGAGTAACTGATGAGCTGATTAGTCACAGCAAGTGAGAGTTGTGCGAGAAGGCCAGCAGGTAAAAGAGCAAAGTACCAGCTTGAGGATCTGTCCAGGCCTGACTTATGATTGCCTGCTAAAGTTCAATAACATGCAGCCAGAGGAGAGAACCACACTGCGAAGGCTACATCTGGGACTGAGGTTTCGGTGAATCACAGAATACTGTACAGGTCATGCCTCATTATCCACTGATTCTGTATCTACTGATTGGACTCACCACTGATACTGGGGTCCACTTTTAAATGCTTTGTAACAAGGAAAAAAGCACCAACATCCCATTTCCTATCTCTTTGCTTTTAAACTGCACTGGTTGCAAGCTTTTTGAGGTTAACGATAGCTTTAAAGACCCACCGTTGCTCCTCCATTGTGACTCCAGCATAGGTGGAAAGAGTCTTAAAATCTATTTATTCACTGATTTAGTATCCACTGGTGGTTCTGTAGAACCCCAGTGGATAACAAGGCTGGAACCAGGGTGGGAAGAAATCCCCCAATGAGGGGCGATTACTGTTTCACCCTGGCACTACTGAGTTTGTAGCGGCTGAGTTGCTGTACCACTGAGTTTGATCTGGTGGCCGGAATGCTCTGGGCAGTCATGTCTACCCAGATATCCTGTTGCACAGCCTTCTGGGATGTCGGGCGACAGATGCGACTGCCCAGAGCGTCTCTGCCACCAGATCAAGTTGAAAACTCAGTGGTGTAGCCACAGAACAGTAATCACTGCTCGGGACAGGAGGGATTTTCTGGAATGCAGCACTGATCTGGATCCAGTGTCACAAAGAACAAATTTCCAGTAGAACTACTGGAGGTGAAGCAGCTGGTGTAGTGGCCATCACTTTTTTATGGTGGCAGATGTTATTTCCCAATACCTCATGAGGATGATGCTTTATCCTTGGGTAGTTCAGGATTTTCATGATAGCGAAAGACTGCTTTCAGTCTTTGCTGTCCAAGGAGACAGCTATACACTGGGACACTTATCTCTGCCAACACTGATGGTGGCGAGAAACGAGTTAGAGCAAATTTTCCATCATTTATTTCTTTTTTTTCAAAACAAATGGGGGTTCTAAAAATGAGCTTCAACCATACCAATGTGGATCCTCTTTAAGGATAGTGTTGATTCTTGAGTGCGTGCAACCAAAATCAAATGGGCCCTTTTATGAATAACTTCATAGCTGTCGACTAGAATGGAGCCTAGAATCTTTGGCAGTTATATCCAGGCAGATATACTGGAAGAGAGAGATCTGAATCTTCCTTGGAGTCACATCTCCTAACCTAAAATCCTTCCTCCCTAAAAATTTAAATCTCAGGGTCTGACTCTGGGCACTCAGTGGTTAGGAATACGGCTCTTCATGTCCATTCCCAAACTGCACTTATTACACGTGTTCTAAGTCCAGGCTCAGGCACTGAAGGTTAGTTTTGAGATGTGTGCCTACAGCATGTATATTAAAGCTTAGTGGCAGCAGTCTTTCTCTATGGCTTTCTTAAGCACTACAGTATTGTGGCAGGCCATTGGAGAACTGCATTGAACTGTAAAAAAGGAAGCAGGGCACTCTAAACATATGATTAAAGCCACCACCTGGAAGCAGGGATAGATGACACTGGGCCAAGTATAAGGAGCACTTTGCTAGCCAGGACATAAACCCCACACTTGCTACTTCCTACAGATACAGTGCTCTGACCAGAACAAGAGCATCTGTCTTATCTTTATACCAGGGATCTCCAAATACCACATATTTCAGTTCGAGGGCCACATTGTATATTTTACACAGTTTCACAGCCCCTGCCCCCCCCAAAAAATATTTATTTATTTATTTGAAGAATTTAAACCCTGCCCTTCCCATGCCAAAACAAATGCCCAAGGCAGCTTACAGAGAACAACAAAATACAATGTAACCACAATAAGTAAAGCATATTTAAACAACAGCAACAACATTAAACATTAACGGGAACACAGAGAGTGAACAAGAATGCAGCTAGGCCCAGTTCTCCATATCAGGTCATTTGGAGGGTGGGAAAAACAATTGACCAGGGGAGTGAACAAACTATGACAATATATCAAAGGGCAGACAGCCACACAGTCATCCGAAGGCCAGACGAAATAGGAATGATTTGAGCCCTCTCTGAAAGGCCAAAAGGGAATGTGTAGTTCTTAATTCTTCCGGTAGGGAACTCCATATTTGTGGAGCCGTTACAGAGAGGGCTCGTCCCCGAGCTGCCATCTCTTTAACTTGGGACAGAGGGGGCACTTGCAGGAGAGCCCCTTTAGATGATCTAAGAGGACGAACTGGTATGTATGGGAGAAGGCGGTCCTTTAGGTAGGCTGGGCCTATATAATGAAGGGCCTTAAAGGTCAGTACCATGATTTTAAATTGGGATCGGAAGTGATTGTCAAGGCGTGCGCCATATTTTAAAATGACAAATATTTTAAGGGCACAATCCTTACCTGGAATTAGGCCAGCAAAGTTTGGCCAGCACAAGGGACACTGTGAAATGCATTTGGACCACTCTCAGTGTCAGAGGGGATGGCGCACATCTGTTTGCTGGCCTCTCTGACTCCAACAGTGGTCCAAACATACTTTATATTATGGTGTCCCTTGTGCTGGCCAAACTGTGCCGGCCTAACTCCAGGTTAACACTGTGGCCTAAATTGCTGTGGGCTGGATAAAATCTTGTGGTGGGGTGGATTAGGCCCCTGGCCATAGTTTGAAAACTCCTGCTTTATACCAACAAACTTTGCTGCCTCAGAACCCCTGCATATATGAGCATCTAATTTCTCTTTAAACCCAAGCTTGGCATTAACTGAAGCTCAACAACATGTTTACTCTGCATGTCGTAAAAATCCACAGGGTTCTTTAAAAGTACAGCTTAAGGGAAAGCAAGTTAAGGAAGGTTTAATTGAGGGGAACAATAGCATAAGAAAATAGGCTGGCTTTTAAAAAGGGACATGAGTGCTTCAGCAAGGAGTGTGGAATAATTCTCTGGGTCTGTCAAAGATAATGGTTTTAACTGACTTACTTTGTTCTTTGTTCACCAGTGATAAATCTGATAGGAAAAAGGCCAGAGCTATGCACTTATTATTAAGTCATCCTTTTGTGGTGATATTTTTTGCTGTGAGAAAAGAAGAAAGCAGCCTTCCTCTCTAAATTTACAAGGCTATTTATACATGCTCTCTAAACATTGTGTAGAGTGAACTCATTAAGCTCTGAGCAGGATATTTTAACAAATGAGGTGTTAGAAAGGAAATGGGCAGCTTGTGAGTGGAATGTACTTGAGCTCCTTTCCATTCTTGATTTGTAACATGCCACCTTGTTTTGCTAACCTAAGCTGTATGACCAATGTGCTACGAAAGAAAAGTAGTTAACACTATAAGTATTAGGGTGCAATCCTAACCTGGCGTTGGCCTTGCACAGGTAGGCCAGCAAAGCTTGGCTGGCACAAGGGATACTGTAAAGTATGTTTGGATCACTCTCGGAGGCAGAGAGCCCAGTACACAGATGTGCGCCATCAGTGGTGTCATCTACTCTCTCGCAAGCCGGAACGCTGGGCGGGACTTGAGTGATTGACAGCCCGTCGACTCACTTCCTGTTTCTTCGCGCGCCCCGCGCGGCTTTCCCTCGCCTCGGAGGGAGCGCCTGCTCGCCAGGGGGGATGGGTGGGGGGCGCGCCGGGTGCCTTGGCGAGCAGGCGCCCCCTCCGAGGCGAGGGAAAGCTGCGCGGGGCGCGCGAAGAAACCGGAAGTGAGTCGACGGGCTGTCAATCACTCAAGTCCCGCCCAGTGTTCCGGCTTGCGAGAGAGTAGATGACACCACTGTGCGCCATCCTCCCTGACTCCGAGAGTGGTCCAAACATGCTTTACGATGGTGCTTGTGCCAGCCAAACTTTTTTGGCTTAAGTGTGCCGGCCTAACTCCAGGTTAGGATTGTGCCCTTAGTGTCTTAGAAAAATATTCAACATCTGCAATCCAAATACAGTATAATTCTAAAATTATAATCCATTATAATCTATAATCCTAATCCAAATAATTCTAAAACATAGTTGAAAATGTTTCTCGAGTCTTCAAGCTATGGATGAAAATACTTCATAGGATTTAGTCCCAATAAATCCTATAAATGAAAATGAAAATTTAGTTTCATTTTCAGCTATGAAAAGCATCTTCAGGGGGGTTGACTAGTGAAAGTGAAATGTTGCGACTATATCCTGCAATGTGTTTTGATGTATGACTTGAAGACTCGAGCAACATTTTCAATGATGTTTTAGATTTAACCAGCCATGAAAGCCTCAGAACATTTGTACAGTGTAATTGTTAAGTACATGTGCATGCTCGCACACACACACACACACACACACACACACACACACACACACACACACTCAATCTGATCAGTAATGTCTAAAGCAGTGGTTTCCGGTGGGTGGCAACCCACCACCCTGGGAAGCACTAGCTTCTGCCCCTTTAAGGGGCAGGGAGAGAGGGAAGGCAGCAACACAATCCCAAGTAGCTTATTTTAGACTTACCCCTTGCAGTGCTGATGTCTCGGGTGTGTGGGGAGTCCTGGGGAGCCCCCACCCCAGCAGGGCTCCCCAAGCCTCAGGAAGTGAATGTGATCGTGTTTTAAACATCATGACCCTCCCAGGGTTTTTTCTCTCTCCAGAATATAGTCCCTTTAAGAAACAGCCATGGCTCAGCCATGCCTGTAGCACAGAGCTGCATCACAGCTGTTGATGATTAAATAAAAAAAAATCCTGGCCAAGTAGAACTGCTGCTGCGAGATGGCTGAGCCAGCAGCTTGCTTGGGTGCTGACTGCTGAAGAAGGTCGACAGCATATAAATTGGAAAGAAACAGAAGCAGGGAAGCTGACATGTGGTTTGTGAAACAGAGGCTGCTGTAGGATTGGTGACCCCAAGAGAATGTAACCTTCCTGGAAAGAATCAGATAACACAAACGAGTCTAGGCTAGAACAATATGAGTAGAGTTGGTTCAAAAATTGTTTTATTGCAGTTTTTAACAGGGATGTGCTCCAGTCACTGAGCCAAGTCACAAGTCGAGTCATGAGTCAGCAACCCTGCAACCTGACTCAACTCGCGAGTCATAGTGCACGCACATCATGACTCAACTTGCTGAAATGTTCGAGTCATTTTGACTAGAGTCCCGGGTCATTTTGAGAATTGAGTAAAGTCCTTGAGGAAAAAAAAATTAAGCCTTCCTCCTCTCCTGGAACCCAGCCCCGCCTCCTGGAATCACCTACCTTCCTCTCACCATGTCTGCTGCTGCTGTTGGTCTGAAGGAGTTTCCTGATTGCACACGTGGTCTTTCGAGTTGATGAGGAAGTGACAGGAAAGAAAAAATAAGTAAGCAAGCAAGCACACTCAGACTGAAGGGAGTCAGGACCAAAGTCAAATTGGTGCCATGACTCTTTTCCAAGGCACTGGCCCCGAGAATCAAGTCGGGTCAGAGTCAGTGACATCCATGACTGGAGTTAACACAAGTCATAGAAGTTGTGACTGCTTGATTGCCCATCCCTGGTTTTTAACAGTGCCATAGTTGAGCAAAAAGATTCAGGATGCAATCCTAACCTGGAATTGGGCCAGCCCAGGAATGTCACAAACGCACTGTAAAGCGCATTTGGACCACTCTCGAATCAGGGAGGGCAGCACATGTCCATGTCCAGCCTCCCTGACTCTAATATAAGAGTGGTGTAAATGTGTCTTAGAGTGCGTTTGGGCTAGCACAAGGGTCTTGTCCCGGCCTAACACCAGGTTAGGATTCCCCCCGGCAGCACAATTCTAAATTGCACTGGGTCGGCAAAGCCGGCAGGCCTGCCCTGAGCCAAATCCAGCATACCTTAGGGCACGTTTGTCTCTTTGCCCCAGGGGAGGCTCTGGCCGCCCCCATGGGGCTCCTCGGATCTGCGCCTGCCGTATAGCAGGCACAGATCCAAGGAAGCTGCACAGCCCGAATCAGGTTCACATGGCCTCCCGACGGGGCCTTGGATGTGGCCTTGCAGCCTCATCCTGGCCCTGCCCCCTCCTTAGGCTGGCCCACCTGCCAGCCCACCCACCCCCAACCCAGTTCTGCCTTCTCCCAGAACCTCCCGAGATTGGCTGGCGTGTGGGAGGCTCCCCATCAGCACTCTCGGGCTGATGCTACAAGCAGCGTTGGCCCGAGTGCTGTAGCGCCAACGCGGGGGGGGGGGGTTCCGCTCAGTGCCCCCCCGCATCAGCGCTAATGACGTGGTATCAACACAACAACATTGAGTCAGCGCTACGTGAGGTGCAGGATTGGACCCTTCGTCATAGTCATCACTTGCCCCCGCCCTTTTGTCTGTTTTCTTTGTCCCAAAGCAAGCAAGTAGGAAGAGTAAGCAGAGGGATCGGAGTGAAAATGACTGAAGCCAATCATATTTCACAGCTGAAGAGAGCTGGGGTCGGAAAGTAGTTTTAAAAGAATAAGAGGTAAACCAAGACTTAAACCTCACCTCTTCCATGAACTCACTAACACGACTGCTAGTGTCGGCCCAAGAGCTACAGCACCGATGCAGGGGTGCTGGTCAGCGCACGTTGCATCGGCCCAACACGACCTTCTGGATTGTGCCCTGAGATGCTGCAAAGCACTTGCAGGGATGCTGCAGGGTGCCCGCAACCCAGCAGGGAGATCTCATGGCTCTGAACAGCAGATGAAGGCTCAGCACAGTCAGAAGAGCTCCAGTGAGTGACAGCTGTGCCCTGGGGGAAGCCCTCCTGCCCTGGCCCTCTTACCTGTGTTTGTGGCAATGTTTCAGGCCCCCTGACCCAGTAGCACCTGGAGATGACATCATTGCCAGTCACTTCTGGGAGCCGCATGATGTGTTTGCAGCGCGAGGGGCATCATGGGTCCCGGGAGTTTGGGAACCGCTGCGTTAGTGTGTTACATACCACACTGCCATGGCCTCTCCCCCAATGACTGTTCCACATTGATGACTTCTTTCATATTGTGACAGCACAAAAGATTGAAAGGAGTGCCCATTAAACTAATGGCCATCCAGTCTGAAATTCTTCACTGACCTCACCTACGAGAGATGACTTTGTACTATACTGAACAGCAGCTTCCTGTTGCTACTGCTGTAGCTTCTTCTCCATCTGAAACGATCAGCTGAGTATAGCGCCTTTATAGCGCTATGTAGCGTCTTTCTGCTTCAGCAGGACGTCTCTGAAATAACCTTTTTCCAAACTGAAGCCTGTATCATCAGAAATGGACTGCTCTGCTTTTGGCTTGTCAATTTGTGGTGAAAGCTCTTTGTTCTACAGTCCTTCCCATTGGTAGAAAATGGGTAACTGAAGCAACGCTTGTACCCAAGATGCTATTTTATTTTTTTTATTTTTTTGCCCTTTGGGGACCCATAAGAACCATTGTGCTGTGTCGCGTAAAAGATAAAATCCATCATTGTCTCAGAGACCTTGTTATACTGAGGTAAGAAATACATCTACTACTGTAGGAAACAAAGAACATAAAAAAGGACAAGATAATGACAGAAAACTATTTTAAACTATGACTAATTTTTTGTCTAATTTTTTGTTGTAGCATTTCTGTGGAAATACACCTCTGACAAAAAAAAAAAATGAAATGTCACGCCTGTTCCCTTTACATTGTGTTTCTTTTGTGAATCTTCAGCTTTTAGAAATTCCCATTGTGTTTGGCTCAGCTTAACCTTATGCTGAGATACAAACTACCCTTCTGAGAGCAAGACTTTGGGGGAAACCAAAACAACTTTAGGTAAATATTGCTAAGTTTGTGAGAGCTCATTTCACGTACAGCTTTTAGAGGATTGTTCTTGATTCATTTGTCACCTGTGCAAAGTGAAAACAATGCCTTTGTTCATCATGAAAATAGAGAATAATTCTGAAGATGTTTTGGACAAATTAAAATAAAATTAAGGGCCCAATCCTATCCAACTTCCCAGCACCAGTGTAGCCGCCATGCATCCTCAAGTTAAGGGAACAAATGTTCCCCTACTTGTGGAGGTCTCCCTGACTCTACCCCCACTAGTGCACATCTAATGCGGCAGGCAGTGCACTAGTCCCACTAGTGCGGGAGGCAGTGCACATCCCTTTGGCACAGCTGCATCAGCGCTGGAAAGTTGGATAGGATTGGGTTGGATAGGAATGAAATTATAAGGTTTACAGACATAGGTTGGAAAGCGGAGAATTGCCCCATCTTGCTTGGCCTTTGGGCTTCCTTGGTTGAAATTCTAGTTGGCTGGTTTGAACAGACAGTCTTCCACTTGTGGACTGTGGTCAGATCCAGCCTTATGGTCATTCTGTCTCAGTTGTTTGAAACAGACCAGTATTTCTTTGTTATCTGGCATCTACAGTAGATTGAAATTGAATATGGATGGCAAGCCTGTGCCACTTACCTGGGAGTAAGTCCTGTGAACTCAGTGAAGCTTACTTCTTGAGTAGAAATAGATAGGGGTGATCTGTAAGACAATATGCTTTATAATATTTGAACTTGTAACCTGAATCTGATTGAGAGCACAATCCTAAACTGGAGTTAGGCCAGCATAAGATAAGCCAGCAAAGTTTGGCCAGCACAAGGACCACCATAAAGCGTGTTTGGACTACTCTCAGAGTCAGCGCGGATGGCTCACGTCTGTGTGCTGACCTCTCTGGCTCCAAGAGTGGTCCAAAATACTTTACAGTGGCCCTTGTGCTGACCAAACTTTGCTGGCTTAGCTTATGCTAGCCTAACTCAGAGCATAATCCTATACTATGCCAGCCTAGTAAGGCCAACATAGCAGGGCTGTATCCTAAAGCCCATTAGGAGGCGACAGCAGCAGCAACGTCCTGGAAAAGGAGAGGTTTTCGCTTTGCACCCGCGTAAGCCCCGGTCGCCCCTATGGGCCTGCTCAGCTCTGTGCCTGCTGTTTTGCAGGCGCAGAGGAATGTGCACGGAAGCGGCCCAAATTGGGACCGCCCTGGCCGGGGACGGGCATTAGGGTATGGCACTACCTGCGTCACAACTGCTGTCTCCACCTACTGCGCCGCCCAATTACGCCCCTGGAACACCTCTGGAATGCCTCTGGAATGCCCTCGTGGAGGCAGTGCCACAGCATGGACCTTGGCATTATCTAGGCAGGCCAACTCTTGTTTGGTACAGAACTCAAACATCTCCTTCCTGAGTAGCAAGAGGTGAGCTGGTGGGTGCCACACCTTGGTGCTGGGGGTACCTCCAGCCATTTTCACACCTGGAGCACAGCTGCCTTCTGGCCTTTACCTGCTTGTTGCCTGCTGACACTTCAGGCCTGGCACCTGCTTTACACCTGACAACAAGCAGGGAGATGGGAGAGACTGCTTTGAGAAACTTCCAGCAAACCCTGAGAGAAGTGCCCCCCTTCCCTTCCCAAATGTGCCACATACCCCAAGTCACAACCCCTTCTTATGCTCCTCTTATTCACTTGGTGGGTTGCATTTCCTTCTCTCCTCCCTCC
The DNA here is from genome assembly GCA_029204185.1 of Lerista edwardsae. Lineage (NCBI taxonomy): Eukaryota > Metazoa > Chordata > Lepidosauria > Squamata > Scincidae > Lerista > Lerista edwardsae. The sequence continues at coordinate 19,568,763 of JAJKFI010000012.1, read as the reverse complement.
CTCTCTCTGTATACTGCCTGCTAAATAAATTCACCGGGGGCCCAATTTGATGCATGTCTACTATAGTCAATGGAACTTACTCTACTGTGGATAGGACTACAGCTTTGGTGGGCTATCTCCCCTTTTCTCTGCAGCCTGTTGGGTTCCACCAAGTGAATTTCATATTCTCCCTAGCTGGTGGGAAGGGTAGGCTTGGTCTTCTCAAATATCTTACCTTGCAGTTTTTCAGACTTTGAGTGATTCTCGGGGGTGGTGGCAAGTTTTTCTTGTGTGTGAGTGTGTATGTGTGTGTGAGAGAGATGGGGGTTTGGGGGCAAACACATACCCAACAAACCAAATTGCCTGACAGGGGCGTAGGTTCCTCCAACAGGGGTCTCTCTCTCTCTCTCTCTCTCTCTCTCTCTCTCTCTCACACACACACACACACACACACACACACACACGCACGTGTGTGTGTGTGTGTGTGCGTGCGCCCGTGCGCCCGTGCGCCCCATGCCTGGTGATACTCCAATTGGTCCCAGTTTCAACTTTTAAAATTATGATAAGTCTAGGTATATGGAGATACAAAGTTTCACAAACAACTATGAGCTATGACCCCCTCCCCCTTAAATCATATTTGCAGGCAACAGAGCAAATTTCCAATGGTATTGAATAAATAGTATTGAATAAATTTAAAGTAGGCAAGTCTTCAATTATTCTTCAAGTGAACATTTTAGTCATCATCACCCTCCCAAGGTGGAAGCTCGTCCTCAAAAGAATTGAAAGCTGGGGAAAAAAATGAGGCGCTATTTCTTATCCAGGTTTTTAAAAGAAACAAAAGTTACCAATTATTGTAGCTGTTGATTGACAGTTGCTTATTTCTTAGCAGGTTGTATAGCTGCTGCGTTTTTCAGTTCTCTTCCCATTCAACTCAAAGTAAAGAAAATTTCACAGCTTTTCCATGGCAACCGTTACATCACTTAATGGTTGTTCTATTTCCAAGGTGTCTAGAAAAAAACAGCACTAAGGGTGCCTTCCTACCTGCGCCCTAGGCCAACACATGCTGCTTGCGTCAGCCCAGGGCTGTGGCAAATGTGCCATAAGGTACATTCACGCCGTCCCAGGACGAGGTCAGGGTGAGGACTTGCGTCAACCCAGCCAAGCCACGGAGGGTAGCAGGTAAGCTGCCCCTGGGCTGGCTGAACTCGGCCAGCACAGGGCTTTGGAGGGTGGGGAGAAGGCAGACGGGGGCAGGAGAGGTAGAACAGAGTAGAATGGAGTGAGGGCAGCCCTGTGGAATAGGCAGCCCAGGGAGGGTGGAGGCCACTCCAGATTGTTTGGACCTGTGCCTGCTATTTGCATTGCAGATTGTGCCCCGTCAGGCTGCCTGTACTGGGCTTAGCCCAGGGTTAGGGGACAAATGTCCTCTTGCCCCATGGTGAGCTCCAGCTGCCTCCTACCCTGGCTGGGATTCAGCGCAGGCTGGCCAGCCTGCCTTCTCCTGTTCAGGTTAGGATGGCGCAGTCTGTTCTGTACAAAAATTGAAGGTGGTGGCGGTACGATGGGATTGATACCATGTTTTCTCTGGCTTCAAATGTACGCAATCGTTCCCCTTCCACGGACCTTTCCATTTCTTGGGAAGCAGGGCAAGACCATCACCTTTTTTCTGGGGTTGCCATTTCATTCTGTCTTTCTGCCCAGCAGCATGTGAAGTTATGTTCGGATAACATAGCTACGTATCAACAACAGCAGTGAAGTAGTTTCCTATGTTCCATTTTTGAACAAAGCCTTCGGGCTTTGTATTGGGGCTACATTTTCTATTTCAGTACAGGATGTTATTCATCACCCCACCATGCCAGCTACACCCATATAAGCAGTGGTGTCATTCAGATGATTTAGGAACAGGAACTCACTTTTGATTGGCACTTGTCCGGAACCCGGAACCAGCCACGGAGCCCGTTAGGATCCGGAACGCCCGTTCTGGTCCGTTCCCCCTGAATGACATCACTGCATATAAGTCCCCCCTCTCTCTTCAGTCTCCTCTTCTGATTCCCCTGTACTGGTGCCTTGCAGGATTCTGTTTGTGCAATAAAGAGCGCAAGCGAAACTGCTGCCTGAGCCAAAGCAGCTGTTCTTGCCAGGGCTCAAAAGCATTGCAAACATGCCTGTTTGCGTGTTGAGGCATGTTTGCAATGACTCAAGGGTCAGCAGTGCCAGTGGGAGGCTTGTGCTGTCCTACCAGTGCCACGTTCGAAGCCCCAGGCTGCCAGTGCAGGGCCATGGGGAGGGTGAAGGTGGAGGGTGTAATGGGTAGCAGATCATGTCTGGGAGGGGAGAGAATCAGCGGAGGCCTCCTCTGCCATGCCTTAACTCTCTTCCTGGGTCCACAGCATTGCACCAGGATTCCTGGATTTGCACCAGCTATATAGTTGGCCCGGATCCAAGAAGCCCCATAGGACAGGCTGGGCCATTACTTGGGGTACGGAGAAGTATATCCCCATACCCCAAGGAGACCTCCAGCCACCTCCTAAGCCAGTGATGGCAAACCTTTTGGGCTCAGTGTGTCAAAACTTTGGAAAATGCTTAACTTGACTCTGCTGGTGTGTCAACCCCCCCCCC
>JAJKFI010000012.1:19543791-19562857 GCA_029204185.1 Lerista edwardsae | reverse complement strand
ATAATAATAATAATAATAATAATAATAATAATAATAATAATAATAATATGTAATATTTTTGAAATTCTGAACATTAACAGAATTTGTTTTATGGGGGGGGTGAGTGTAGAAGTTTAAAAAAAAATACTCTTAATAGCCTAGAAGTAAAAAAGAATTACTCTCATATTGACAACTACTTGTGTTATACATTGAGAGATTTTAATGTAATTTTCCTACATATTTATCCAATTTTTGCCCACCCTCCCCTTTTTTTCTTTCCTTCCCATTCACACTTTATTCCTGCTTGTGTAGATTTCAAAAAATAAGTCTGTCAAAACAGTGCAATCCGAGTTTAAATAGACAGCAAGTGGCATTTCGTCCGGTGTGTTCAGTAATATAATTACGCGGAATTAAACCTTGGAATTGCATATTAACTCATAATTAGGTTACCACTGATGTTTCTCCACGATCACACGTTGTTATTTTGGTAAGTTTTTACTTCAGGAGTAAACGATTCAGTCCTAAACATCACGCGAAAACCAATCTGAAATGCTTGGAATCAACATTGTTTTGAGTATAATTACGTCACCGCTAAGCCTGCCCCGTAGCTTCACTTCTTCCCTATCTAACTTCATAGGCACGGCCACCCCCTGGTTCCACCAATGGGCCCTTCTCCCTTCCTCCCCCGCCTTGCCCCGTCCCACTCCGCCTCCCCTCTGCCCTCCCTAACTGCCTGTGCCAGTCTCCCTAGGCTGGCCCTACCTGGGCTTTGCAGTCTCAGAAAGCAGTGCAGGGAAGCCCCCCCCCTCCTGAGTCATTGCAAATGTGCTTTATGGCCTATTTGTGACACTTTTGGGCCAGCGCAGGAGACGTGCGCGGACCCAAGGGCAACCTAGGATTGCACTTGCAGGGGACCTCTGCGCTCCGTTGCTGAAAACTAAACTATCGTTCTGTTAAGTAGCTCATGGTATGTTCTCCTTTGCTTCATTTTATCTTCGGTTTAAGATTTCGGGTCACATGATCATGGTTTCCTCCTCTTTATGCTAGTCTTGTATTATGACTATTGTGACATTAGAGTCTGTATTTCTGCGTTTTAACATGTAGACTGATCACATGTGCCATCTCCATGGAAACTGCCAGATTTATGTTTGTGTTTAATTCAACTTGTCCGTTACCTCTCCAAATAGAATTTAATTTGAATACATGTGCCAGTCTCGTTTAAAAGATTCATTGTACCTAATCTGCAAGTTGAGTCGCTGGAGTTTCAGAAGGTTGCATATTATATGCAAAATGCACTTAACAGTTTCAAGCAGAAAAGGCAAATGCTTCTTTTTTTTCCAAAAGATTTGTGAAATTTTCTAGTTCTTTCTTGTACGAAGTCTGCACAGGGTTTCCCATTGTCATCATTTAAATCATGTTAGTTGACCTTCAGGGTATGTCACAGCCAGAAGCAAAAATGTGTGAAGTAGCATTCACAATGGCATTGTTAAAATTTTTGTTAACTTCAGCTAAATCAGAAGCAGAACTTGTGTTGTCATGTAGACTGACATACCATGGCACTCTTCATGTAGTGATTAAATATGGGGCCACTACGCCTTCAGGAAGGGAAGGAACACTAATTTGAGGCCTTGCTAAGTGTCTAATACGTAGGGGTGGGTTATTTTGGTGATATTTTCCCCAAAATTTCTTGATTAAAATAGCAAATTGCGGTGTTACGTGTTTTTATCTATTTTTTTATTACAATATTGATTTATTACAAGTTGTACAAACAGTGCAATAAAAAAGGGGTGAATGGCTCTACAAAGGCAAGCAATTATTGGCGCACACACATCCCAGCCTGAAATAACCTGCTCAGAAATTCCCAAGCTGCACGCTGGTCGCTGCTTGGAGGTTCACTATTTCCTGCTCACTATTTCCACATCCATTAAAGTTGCCCCAGCACGCACTGTGAACTATAAACATGCATGTTCATGCAAATTTAAGCAAGCTTCCTCCTGTTTATGCCACTCCTCCTCCTGATCCCTTGCTGAATACTATATGTGGATTCCTCAAAACTGTGTCAAAAAGAAACAAAAGTGGCATTATTTTTGTGAAATTGATGGTAAATTTGTGTCAAACCCTGTCCAAATAAGCCAAAGTGGTGTTTTTCGCATTTCCACAGACCTAAATTTTGTCGTTATGTAGCATTTTCAGTGGAAATTCTCATTGTTTAGCGTTCTGTGTTGATCACCAAAAAAACTCCATCCCTACTAGTAGGTATTATGCAATGAGACCGATGGCATTTTATAAGGGAAACAAACGGATTGTTACATAAGCTTTTGTGGACTTGTGCCCCCTTTATTTACTGCTTTGTACTAAGAAGTATGTGAATATTTGCTACAGAGAAAAAATGGTGGCAAACAGTGGTATGAAAAAGTATGAAATTGCAGGGTAGAAGCAGCAGTAGGGGAGTAGACCCTGTAAGTCTCTCTGTTATATGTTTCCCTGTATTTAAGTCCTCATCTTTCTGAAGAACCAGGTAGAAATATACTCTTCACTTATGTCCTTTCCTGCCCCACCAGCACATCTTCGTACTCCTCCAAGGTCTAAAAAGGTTATTTAGCGTTTGCAGTGGTCTAACTTTCTAACTTGGTTAGATTATTTCCCATTAAAATATCTCATGTTACACCAAAAGCGTAGCACGATAAAAAGCAATGACCAGTGACAGAAGCTAATTCAACCTTTTTAAATCACACTTTGGGGGTGCAATCCTAACCTGGAGTTAGGCCTGTGAGTTAGAACATCTGTGTGCCAGCCTCTCTGACTCCAAGCGTACATGCTTTACAGTGTCCCTTGTGTTGGCCAAACTTTGCAGGCCTAACTGTGCTGGCCTAACTCCAGGTTAGGATTGAGCCCTGAAACTCATTGGTCCCTTATAAGTAACAGAGTATAAGTCAGAAAACAGTGGTAGTCGTTACATTAGCAAAGCTGGCAATAAATTCTAGATTGCACAAAGTACAGAATCAGTGTAACCCCAATTGGTTAGCAGATTGGAGAGCAAAGTTATACAAAAATCCCACCATTAGATAATAGATCATCTTCCTTTTTTTTCTTTTCAGAAGCTGCAAATGAGACATAGCCAAATCAGTGTGAGCACAATCCTTACCTGGACATAGGCCGGCACAAGAGACACCGTCAAGTGTGTTTGGACCACTCTCGGAGTCAGGGAGGCCAGCACACAGACGTGCGGCATCCTCCCTGACTCCGAGAGTGGTCCAAATGCACTTTATGGTTGCCAAACTTTGCTGGCCTAAATGTGCCTGCCTAACTTCAGGTTAGGATTACGCCCTGTGACTGCTAGCAAGACATGAGCAAGAAGACTTCATGTTCTGTTTTTTTTTTTTTAAGTTAAATGAATAGGCAGTATCTGGCATGATGAAGAAATGTTGAAAAGGAGTGTTAGGAAAAATAGCCTTGGAGTGTTAAAATAGACCCAATACAAATGTCATCAAGAACAAAAGTTTTCTTCTGCCTTGTGTACTCTTAAGGAACATTGAGCTTTGTGGAAGCAGATAAAGATCATGTTTTTGGGATCCTGATTAATATCTATGCTGCTGACTTTGTTTCTGTCTTTTCAGAGGAAGACGGTGGTGACCTCCTCAAGTCAGGGATCAGTTTTCCAGGGACGCCAGAGGAAGAGCTAGGTACAGATGTTATTTCTTATGTAAACAAAACTGGATCTAAATAAGTGTTACCGAGACCTTACCTTTACACTTTAGATGTCCCCAACTATATGGAACCAAGGGCTGCCTGCATGTAACCTTTGTTTCCTTCCTTTTCATTTGGTACAGGACTTGTACCAGCTCCAGGCTGTAGAAGGCCCTTGGGCCATGGTTCTCAAACTTCTCCTCCAAAGTTGGGAGCCATGTATTAAGGGGAGGGGGAGGTGTGAAGGCAGCTCTGTGGTCCCCAGATGGCACCCCTGCCGGAGACAAAAGGGTTTTTCCCGCTGGCCTCCACAGGGCACAGGGAGCCTCTGCAGGGCTCCCCAAGCCTCCAAAAGGGTAAAAATAGCAATCAAAATCCACTTCTGGTTTTTTGTCACAAAACCAGAAGTGGATTCCAGGTGCTACTTTCGGCTTTGTGGAGGCTTGGGGACATCCTGCAGAAGTGTCCACGGGGCTTCCCACACACCCCCGAGATTGGCGCTGCCTTAGGTAAGTGGGGAAGCCTCCCTTCTGTCCCCAGCAGTGGCACAATCCTGGGGTCGCATTGTTGCCTTCTCCCGCTCCTTAAGGGGGCAGAGACAAGTGCCTTCCTGGCTGGTGCCAGGGACCACTTAGGGCAATGTTTCCCAGCCGGTGGGTTGCGACACACATACCCCCAGGGCTACTGCAACACTGACGCCCTCCTTCTGCGGAGTGGGGATGGGTGGGGATGATGGCAATGGCACTTCCGGTACAAATGGCAGTTGCGCTGCTGCCAAAGTAAAAAAAGAAAAGAAAAAGGTTTTCCGATTTACCTAGCAGCAGTGGCATCATCTGGAGATGCCACAAAGACTGAGTTCCCACTGTCACCATCACTGCTAGGTCAAGTCCAAAAAAAACCCCTTGTTTTTATTTTGGCAGTGGCACGAACAGGAAGTGCCAGAACCACCATTGCTGCCAGGTTGCCACCCCCATCACAGTTCACAAAGACTTTGTGGTTCCCCAATATTTGAGTAAAGCTTGATAACCATTGCCCTAGGGCAATGCCCTGCACTGTGCCCCATGGCATGTTAGACCCCCATCCACCCCCAAGCTTATGACACAAGAGGATGACCATGGATTGTGGCTTCTGTCATTGAAGCATCCCCCTGCCTACAGGCCTTAGAGGATCTTAGCCAACCCACATCACCAACTGTCACCTTTATGGGATGTTTTAAGGCCATGTGAAGGCTCAGATTATATGGGCCCTCTGATGGTATGGCCCCTCAGACTTGGTTGTCCCAAATGCCACCCCTATATGAGACTGTCCCAGTGTAGACTCACCTAATACAGACACACTTAGGGCATCATCCTTGGCACCCTGTAGGGTCGACACTACTCTACATGGTAGCATTGATGCTACATGCAGAGTGTCGACGCGGGGGCGCCAGGTGGCACCCCCCTGTCAGCACTCTTGCTCTGCACTCTTGTCTGGCCCTGCAGGCAGCGCTGGCCTCAGAGCACCCGCGCTCGTCTTGCTCTGCACCAACTGAGCTCAGCTGGCACAGAGGCGTGACAAGCCGGGCCAAGGGAGGGAGTGGTCAGGGTAGGGTGTTTCTGGGTAGGGGGAGGGTGGGCTGTGGGTGGGCTGGCAGGCGGGCCTTGGACTCGACCATAAGGCAGAATCCCGAGGCAGCACGATCTTCTCAGATCTGCGCCTGCTGTTTAGATCTCCTGTTTAGATCTGAGAACGTGCCCTTGCACCAGGGAGGCTCCAGCCTCCCCAAAGCAGCGTTGCATATGGCGCTGGCCAGAGGGCCTCGCCATTCCAGCGCTGCTTAGGAATGTGCTGCCCGAGTGCAATCCTAACCTGGAGTTAGGCCGGCACAAGTTAGGCCAGCAAAGTTTAGCCGGCACAAGGGACACCGTAACGTATATTTGGACCACTTTTGGAGTCAGAGAGGCGAGAACACAGATGTGCACCATCCTCCTGACTCCGAGAGTGGTCCAAACGCGCTTTACAGTGGCCCTTGTGCTGGCCAAACTCTGCTGGCCTGACTGTGCAGGCCTAACTCCCGGTTAGGATTGCACCCTTAGAGAGACTACCATTTCAAGTATGACTTGCATGCTTTGATAACTTGCTTCGCAGTTTACTGAGGCCACCATTTTCCTATAGTGTGAGCACAATCATAAACTGGAGTTAGGCCGGCATAAACTAAGCCAGCAAAGTTTGGCCAGCACAAGGGCCACCATAAAGCATGTTTGGACTACTCTCGGAGTCAGGGAGGATGGCGCACGTCTGCATGCTGGCCTCTCTGATTCCAATAGTGGTCCAAACATACTTTACGGTGGCCCTTGTGCTGGTCAAACTTGGCTGCTTAGCTTATGCTGGCCTAACTCAGTTTAGGATTGTGCCCTGTATGGGGAAAACACGTACTGTACACCCCAGTATCTTTAGTGTCTATTTTACTTGTGCCTAATGAAGGAACCTGCCAGCAGTCACATCTTTTGCATTTGTGTTATCAGATATGAGAGGATTGGAGCACAATATTGATATCCGTGTTTCCTTCACAAAAACAAATCCACTGTGACCCTTACTTTGTTGAGCTCACTTACATCTCTGTTAATGATTTGAAGCATTATAGACACCTTTTTTAATTTGAAAAATAACCATTAAATGTATGTTGTATCCACGGAAGTATTACAAGACATTCCCTGTTTGTCAGCCACATGCATGTACATGTTGTTACATAATATTTCTGTGAGTTACCTCTTTTCACTCAAAAAATGTGATGAAAGGGAGCAGCATAGGAGACTATAGGATATCCGTACAGTCACCTTTACTCAAGTAGTGAGCCCTTACTCATGAAAAGCGTATTCTGTTAGCTTACATGTGTTGTATATTTGCAAATATTTTGGTTTGTGTTTTCTACACTATATGTCACTCACGTGAAATCCTGATTATTGGCTACTGTCTTGCACATTGTGGTTGGAGCAAAATGGTATGGGTACCTTGGACAGTGGCGTCACTAGGGTTGGTGTCACCCAGTGTGGCACTGGACGTCCTCCCCATGTGCAGATGCTCTTCAAGGTGAGGAAGGGCTATCCTTCCATGACGAGCCTCACAGGACCTGGGGTGTGATAAGCCCTCTGCCCATCGTTTTGATGTCATTCCTGATTCTGTCAGCCCATGTGATCCACCCTCCCCTGCACCTCCCTACATAACACCACTGAACTTGGACATAATCAAGGCAACATTAAGCATGTTTAGATAATGCAAGACACAAGGGGGCTTCACTGGTTGTAGCAGTAGCAGCTGATGAAGAGCGCGATCCTAAACTGGAGTTCGGCAGGCATAAGCTAAGCCAGCAAAGTTTGGCCAGCACAAGGCCACCATAAAGCACGTTTGGACTACTCTTGGAGTCAGGGAAGATGGCTCACGTCTGTGTGCTGGCCTCTCTGACTCCAAGAGTGGTCCAAACATACTTTACGGTGTCCCTTGTGCCGGCCAAACTTTGCTGGCTTAGTTTATACCAGCCTAACAGCTTAGGATTGCGCCCGAAGTCTGACAGCAACTCTTTATGCCTCTTTATCACAGAGGAACTGGGCAACAGGCACGTTTCTGGCTATCCTCTAATGCTTTGCACTTAGCTTAAGCATTACCATTCTGTTTTTCAGAGTCTCTCCTTCCTTTTAGTTCCCTTTCTGATAACGAAAGAAGGGCAGGCAGAAGATCCTAGGAAAGAACGGTTTATGATACGCAGGGGCCTTGGAAAAGGAGGGTTGGAGAAGGGAGTGATCCAGAGTGAGAGGAGTCTGAAAGGGTGGACAAACTGATTGTGAGAACGGGCAGAGGTGAGGAAGCACATACTGCAAGAGGCACGCAGGGCTGGGATCTGCAGAGATGAGGAATGGCATAATGATTTAGAACAGCCAGCCAAGTGTTTGGCTGCAGGCTTCTATTTTAATATGAGAGAATTAAGCACATGTTTAACTTTTTAACTGAAATCAATTGGATATAAAAGTTCTTAGCCTTGGAGGGATAATGCTGACACTGATTAAAGGTTGTGTAAAATGCGTCTCTCTTAACTGAGTGTACTTTCCAAAGGAGAGGGCTTGTTCATGTTAGATTCCAAGAGATGCCTCCCGCCATCCTTGTTGTCCATTAGAGAGAGACTCCATGCGACTGGAGGCATTGCATTCAAAGGACGGGAACAGTGGAAGACATCCGTCATTATCTGTTCGATTGCCCTATTCATAAGGAGACCAGATATGAGATCTTTTTCCATCAATCCCCATTTTGCTTTGACTTTTTGGTCTAGTCAGCAGATAATGAGAGAGAGAGAGAGAGAGAGAGAGAGAGAGAGAGTAGCTTCATTTGCACTCACAGCAGAGCAATCAATACAACATGAATATCGTGAATATTCACATAATGTTGCCACTCAGTAGAAGAGCACCTGCTTTGCATGCCGATGGGCCCAGATTCAAATCCTGCCATTTCTAGGCAGGAAATGTTGGGAAAGACCCTTGACTGAACTCTGCCAGCCATGGAGACAATACTGAGCTCAATGAACCAGGGTCTAAGGCAGCTTTCAACATTTCTGTAAAGCAAAACGAGTCCACCATGCTTGGCTACTCAACAGTGGTATAGCTAAAGTGGGGCTGGGGTAGGTCAATGGCCCTGGGTACCATGCCTTGTGGGGGGTACCATGCCTTGAGCATCTGGGAGATGTTCTGAGGCACAGGGGGGCTGATGTGACCTTCCCGGGTCTCAGATGGTCTCCTGGGGGCCTTAAAAAGGCAGTTCTGATTTTCCTGGGGTGGGGAGATAAGAAGGGTGTGGAGGTGTTAATAATTGATGGGCTTCAGGTGCCAGAATCCCTAGCTACACCACTGCTATTCAGAAGTAAGCCCCATTGTTTTCATGGGGCTTACTTTCAGGAAAGTGTGCATAGGCTTGCAGCCCAAGACAGCATCAATAACTGCTTGGCATTTAATAATTTTCCCTGCTTGTAACTTTGTGCGTTGTCTGATTTATCTTATACTGTGTTCCGATCTTGTGTATGCTTGCTTTTGTTATGGCATATGGTCAAAACAAAAACTGTGAAATGGTTGAGACACACGGAATCAGGTTGCATGCGTTCTTGGGAAATAATATACTCCAATTGTTCAATTGATACTCCAATTGTCCTTTGTTTGGTGTTTTGAATTCAGTCCGATTTCGTGGAGAAGTCATTTGCCAAATTCCTTTTCATAACCTGATGTCTAGAATTGCAACTTGTATAATTAAGGATTGCGGGAATCCTCATCACTCCAAACACAGACCATAAGAACATAAGAATAGCCCCACTGGATCAGGCCAAAGGCCCATCTAGTCCAGCTTCCTGCATCTCGCAGCGGCCCACCAGTCCAACCAGTCATGTTTAAGATCCACCTGTTTCAAAGGGAGAGTTAAGCATGTGTTTAATGCTCCTTTCTGAAACCAATGGATCTCGAAAGTGTTTATCTTGGACTGGACTGTGCATACTATTTTTAAAGAGAGAAATAAGATAGGAATTTGCTGTGCCACTTGAAAATGTAAATTATAAAGAATCCTTGAATTTTCTCAAGAACTTCTATAAAATCATGATTATGTGTTTTTTCTTTTCCAAAATTGCAACCTCTTAATTATTTGGTACTTGAATATTGTGTCCGTGTGGGGTGGGGGCTCCTGCCTTGCCTTGTAACTTGAGGGGGGGCTCCTGTTTCAGTCCCTTCACCCTCTGTTCTTTGGCTGCTGAAAAAAATCTAAAAGGTATGAATAGATAGGGTCATCTGCTTTTGTCCAAAAAAACCTTTTGTCAAGTTTAGAGAGCAATCTAGCAGAGCGTGAGGTATGCTTATAACTCAGTGAATGAAACGAAGGTGTTTTTAATCTTGGCTAAGACTCAGCACTAGAAATTTTTCCACATCTACCTTGCAAGTTGTTTTTGTATAAAATCACTGTAATTACAATGCAATCCTATACATGCTTACTCAGAAATACAGCCCATTCATTTCAATGGGACTTACACTCAGGTGTGTATAGTTATTTCAGCCTTATTCAGCCGGTACGCTGGGCGGGACTTACTTTTGAGCGGCAGTCTGCCTGTTGCGTAACGGCGCGTTCCACCGCTTTCCCGCCCGCCGCGTACCGGCTGAATGCCGCTGCTGCTTATGGCCCAATTCTTTGAGTGCTGCCACCACCTGAGTGTTCAGGTGGCGGAGCAGGCTTTGTGGCATCGCAAATTCTGGAAGTGTACATTGCCCAGAAACGAGGGCCCCATGTGCGGCACTGGTGAAAAGAACCCGCATCGTTGTCGGTAAGTCAGCAGGGTGGGCAGAACAGGACAAAGGTGGGAGGATCAAGGCAGATTGAGGAAGGGATGAGGGCATGTCAGAGATGGGAGGGTGTCAACCAGCACAAGTGATGTATGCAGGATGCTATCCTCTCTACAGCATCCTAAAGAGCTGGTGCAGATCCGAGGAGACCCATTGGCCATCAAGGGGCTTAGGGAAGGGCAAGGAAGAATATTCTCCTCCAAGCCTCTTGATTCTCCCCATAGCACACAGCACAGCCTGTTTTGGTATGGCTGTATTTTATGGCAGGGAAAAGGACAGCACTGGGCTGCTGTTCTTGCAAACTCTGTCACTTAATATGCATGCAATAGTTAGGCCAAAATGGTTTAAAACACAGGATTTACAGGTTCCTACCACTAATTCTTATGACTGAGGAATTCATTCACACGTGTCTTTGCCTCGGCTCCTTCTATTCCAAAAAGCAAAGGGTACTGGGTTTTTCTGAGAGCTCAATCCTAACCTGGAGTTAAACTGGCACAGTTAGGCCAGCAGTTTGGCCAGCACAAGGGACACCATAAACTGTGTTTGGACCACTCTTGGAGTCAGAGAGGCCAACACGCCGACATGCGCCATCCTCCCTGACTCCGAGAGTGGTCTAAACATACTTCAGAGTGTCCCCTGTGCCAGCCAAACTTTGCTGGCCTAACTGTGCCGGCCTAACTCCAGGTTAGGATTGTGCTCTGAGAGTGAAATAGTCCACACACCTTGCATATGAAAAATGTGTGCATTTATTTAAATTATGGGCTATTTTTCTAGTCAAACAATATGCAAACTAGTGAACACATTCCAGAATAGGACCTACTGTCTGGTGCACAACACTTGATTCACAAATCAATGTAAAAATATGTGAAAGCAACAGGCAAACCATTGGATGGACCAACCATGTAACATAATAATTTTTTTAAAAAAAATGCTTGTAGGATTGGAGATATTCTGGGTGCCAACAAAGGAGGAGGGTCAGTCATCTGAGGAACCAGGAGACCTTCAGTTGGCTGAGAGTGATGGAGTTGGATGAGCAGCAGTCCCAGCAATGGCTACTGCAGGAGAATCCCTAGTGCTAGATGTAAGTCATGCCTTGTCGCATGTGTGTGCTTCAGCACAGGGGGATCTGGAATGCAGAGAGAGCAAGGACTAAGCGGGAGGCCAATTAAAGGCGCAGGGCATGAATGGAAAAGAGAGCCAAGTGTGCGACGCTAGCTAGCCCTGCCTCTCTTTCCAGCTTCGTTTGGTTTAAACGCTGCTGAATGTGCATTCTGAATGTGCAGAACTGCACAGTGACGGAGTGCACCATCTCCATGGGAATTTAGTTTTTAAAAAAATTAGCGTGAAGCGGTGTTGCTTCCTCAAAGCAAAGCGCTGGCTGCCAGTGAATCGGGACAGATAACGCTCCGAATACCTGTTTAGAGAGATGCTCCGTTCTGGCACTCTCCTCTCAGCAGAGAGCTGACGCATGAGGGGGCAGATGGGAGCGAACGGCCGAGCCTCATCCCATGCTCTGCAGCACTCCCTGGCTATGCTCCAAGTATTGAAAAGGTATTATATCTAAGAGCTGCTTTGCAGTAGGGGTGCGTGCCTGTGTTTTAAAAAGGGAGGAGAGAAGCACTTCCACAGTTGCATTCCCTGTGCCAACACTTAGGGCCATAAGCCAGCAAGTCCATTTACAAGTTCACAAAGCGGGCTGCATTTGCAAGGAAGCTTTTTGCCGTCCGTTCCGGAGCCTCCCCCAGCATGCCTTACTGAAAGCTGCTTTTGAAGAATTTTGTGTAGGCTGCTGTGACAGCGAGGAAAAAAAAAGGAAAGCCACTTGCATAAGAAACTGACCTCCCCATGCTGCTTTGTAAGCTGTGACCTCACTTAGATTTCCTCAAGCAATCTCATTAGTTGAAAGCCCATAATTTGCACAGTTTCTCCGTTTATATAATCAAGTGAATTTTAAAATTATGCGACATAGTAAGGTGTTTCTCCCTTTTAGAATGTCGAGATAGGAATAGCCTTCCTTGGCCTCTGGGTATCAGGCTGATTGCTTTCACGGGAGATGCTACTTGGCTGCTAGCCTTCATTGGGCACATGGAGTTGAGTCTCAAAATTCCCCTAAAACAGCGGTTCCCAAAGTCCTACTTGGATGTTGGTATCTGCGAGGGTTGGGACTGGGTTTAAGGAAGGTGTCCTGATGTCACCACAGCAATCACGGCGCCATGGGCACACTTGTCCTTTTTTACATACCTGGTGGGGTGGGCTCTCAGAAGGGTTGAGGAGGCCCACAGCCCCCCCCCATGGGTCTCCCAGAGGCACAGAAAAGCCCCATTTTGCACTCAAAAGCACACTTACAGGTTTTTCTTTTTCCACGGCACCCTGATCTCTGTGGTGCCATCAGGATACCGAAAACTGGGCCATGCAACTTAAGGGGGGAATGGCCCAGTTTTGCTTCCCAATGGTGGGTCGCGACCCACAGATTGGGAAGCACTGCCCTAAAACAATCTAAAATAATGGTGGCCTTTGCCAGTTGTATGGATTTTCTGCTCACGAATAGGTTGGGGAATTGAAATTCCTTTTCTTGAAGGGGCATAAGAACAGTACCACTAGATCAGGCCAAAGGCCATCTAGTCCAGGGTTCTGTATTTCACAGTGGCCCACCAGATGCCTCAGGGAGCATGACACAAGATTCTTGTATCTCACTGCCACTTGCCTGTATCTGAAGGGCCTCTGTCTCATGTTAGAAATGGGTGAATCAGAAGCATGGAACTCTATTTTGCCAACATTAATAGTCTGGGTGATGGTGTAACTGGACAGTTCAGACACTGGAAAATCTTCCATATAGAACAGCCTCATGATGTAGTGAGATGGAAGAAGTGAGGTCCGGCTCAGCATTTCTCAGGTTTCCATTATTGCGCCATACTAGGTGCATGAACACCATAGCTAAAAAAAAGATTATCAGAGATTATTATTCCTGAAACCAGGAATATCAAACACCAGGGGTATCCAGGGGTGTCAAACACAAGGCCCTCAAGCCAGGTACGACCCACAAGCTTAATGACATCACTTGATGATGTCATTCATCACTGCTTGATGATGTCACTTCTGGACCGCAGCAGACGCCATGAATGCTACTTGACCTGCTATATGAAATGTGTCCGACACCCTTGGGTTGCACCTTACTTCCACTATTTAGCCGCCCTGATGTGGAGAATTTTCAGCATCTGAGCCAGCCTCCCATGGTGACTGTCCTAAATTTAAAAGGGAAGTGAAAATGTCCTTGGAAAGAACAGTGGAGATAATACACTGTTGATTAGACTGTCATCACTTGACCTGGGAGATCAATAGAAACAAACAAAAGAGAGCTGGCTTTGAAGCCCCCAAAGGAGAATGCAAACTTGCAAAGCCTGCAAACTAGGGAAGGGCAGCTGTGGAATGGATTGGGTCCAAGAGGGGGTGGGATCAGCGGTGCTGACACGTGCCAAATCCTGTTCCTCCTCCAGGGCTTGAAAGCTCGATATGGGGCTTCTCGGACTTCCACTGGCCAGATCTGAGTAGCCCCATGGAGCAGGCTATTGCTTTACCCAGGACAAGAGGACATTTGTCTCCTGTTCCTGCCCAGCCCTGGATACAGCATGGGCTGAGCAACCCCACTGCGCCAGCACTGATTAGGATATGGCTGTTAGTCCCATTCCCTATTAGTTAGGGCCTAAGGGTTATTGACAGCATTTCCTAGCCTTGCCAGGTTTACTGAAGATTTCACTGCTTTCTGTAATTGTTTTTCAGCAAGAGTTCACAGGACTTTTGATCATTCAGCCTGTCTTGAATATTAGCAATGGTAGGCAATGCACATGGTCCTTGTAGATCAGTGTCCTGAACTCAGCAGCAACTTGTTTCAGATACCGTTGCGAGGAAAAAAAATGTTTGCAAAAGCTCCCAGCTCCCAGATTCTAGCTATGATAGAATCTGTTCCCCAGTCTCGCTACTTTCAGAACTATAGTAATTAAACAGTTGGTAGGCATGGCTGTCTTTTGAGATTTTATTGGGGGTGGTTTTAGCCTTTATTTTAGAACTTTTGAACATAAACATTCCCTGAACGAACTAGCAAAGTACTCGTGTCAGTCAGACCCATGCGGTAGGGCAAAACATTTACAAGTACATGAAGATTTTAATTTTCAGCATTTAAGATTCAGGGTGCAATCCTAACCTGGAGTTAGGCCAGCAAAGTTTGGCAAGCACAAGGGACACCGTAAAGTAGGTTTGGACCACTCTTGCAGTCAGAGAGACCAGCAGACAGACATGCACCCTCCTCCATGACTCAGAGTGTGGTCCAAACACGCTTTACAGTGGCCCTTGTGCCAGCTAAACTTTTATGACCTAATTGTGCATAACTGCAGGTTAGGATTGTGTCCTCAGTAACCTTTTTCTGTCTTTTTATGGAGAAAAGGATATTAGGTTTCCCAGATCAATTATCATTGAGGTACTGCATGACAAACTCTAAAGCACCTGAGATCTTACTGCGAGCCATCGCTTGTGACAAACCAGTTTTATGCACCGGTAGCAATATGCAGGCTTCAACTTTGGTCACGTTATCAAAAACAGTGGTGGTGGTGGTGGTGTTTTTAGCACTGGCAATACTGTGCCAAACATCGTGCTTGGTAGCAGATGTACATGGTTGGTTCAAATGCTACAGGCTTCTCGCGTGCACATTCTGAGGTTTTGTCTACACTTGTAGGAGAAGGAGGTGGAAGCCATGGATGTGGCAGAATGGACCATATCAATGCAGATTGTGAATAGGAGATCAAAGTTTAAGTGTTTGAGTGTTGTCCTTCCAAAATAAACCCCACTCTGCAATTAGAATTCTACAATTCTATATTGTAGAATTGTATGTATAGACCATATATTGTAGAATATATGGTCTAGCCATATATTGTTTGTACAATATATGGCTAGACCATATAGGCACCTAGGCTGCCCAACTCTCCAGTTAAACTATCTTTCAGCCTTCTGGTCATATCAACTTATTGGTAGTCATTCCACTAATTCGTTTCTAGTCTTTAAACACACTGTTGAATGTGGGAGTGCTTTTATTTTGTTTGTTTTTTTAGTATAGTTGCATGATTTTTTCCAGATGAGCATGAACTATCCATTTGCAGAGCATTATATTTCCTCATTTCCTTGCATAATTGTTATTTATGTCTTACAACTTTATCATCATGAGGCCTAATGATTTGTTGTGCTGTCCAGAATAGGGACTCATGGCTCCTTGGTGTAAGATGACAAAATAAACTGTCACAGCTAAGGTATAAGGTTTCTAGTTGTCTTTCTAATCCTTTGTCATTACTGGAAGCTAATATTATCATTGTTTCCTTTCCTATTCATTCAATGCCCAGTTCAGACATGGTTAGGGGTGGGTTTTTTTGGTGATCAACACAGAATGAGAATTTCTACTCAATGAGTAAACAATGAGAATTTCTACTCAAAATGCTACATAAAACAGAATTTAGATCAAAATGTGAAATAACACCACTTTTGCTTATTTTTGACACAGTTTGACACAAATTTAGATCAATTTCACAAAAATAGCCCCACTTTTGTTTGTTTTTGACACAATTTTGAGGAATCCACAAATAGTTTTCAGTAAGGGGTCAGGAGGAAGAGGAGTTTGCTTAAACTTGCATGAACACACATGTTCATAGTCAACAGTGCACACTGGGGCGACTTTAATGGAATGTGAAAGTGGTAAGCAGCAGTTTCTTGACGCTCCAAGCAGCAACCAAGCAACTCAGGAATTTTTAAGCAGGTTATTTTGGACTGTGATGTGTGTGCCTGTGATTGCCTACCTTTATATGGCCATACACCCTTATTTGTTGTGCTGTTTGTACAATTTGCAAATTAAAATTTGGATAAAACCACATAACACCGCAATTTGCTATTTTAATCAATTTCACACACACCCCAAAAAAACCCCACCCTTACACATGGTAAAATCCCCATTCAGAGTTACCGGGGGGAAATGCAAGATGAACCAACACTACGCAGCTTCATGTTGGAGATTAGCATGAGTGCAACAAGTAAAAAACCAAAAACTTCTCACCACAACTGCTCAAATTGTCCCTAGGAAGTTGTATGGTTCCATCAACTAAAAAGTTTATTCTTCTACATCGGGCAGCGCAATCCTAAGCTGCACTGGAGCAGGTAGGCTAGCGGGCCTGCGCTGTTTCCAGCGCAGCTTCCGAGAGACTGGAGTCTCCCCAGTGCAAGGGCACTTTCATGCCCTACACCAAGGGAGTCGCCAGCCTCCCCAATGTGCTCCTCAGATCCGCCCCCATGACATTGCCCGAATTTGGGGCCATGCGTCCTGAGGATGAGGCCTTGGATGAGGCCTATCTGCCGCATGCCAAACCCAGCCCCTCTCTGCCCCGTCCCACCCACTGGCCCGTCCAGTTTGGCCCACCCGCCCCCCAGAACCACCCCTGTGCCAGTCGGGTTTGGCTGGTGCACAGGCAGCTCTCCACCATGCTACCAGACTGGCACTACAGCTAGCACCAGTCTGGGAGCATTAGTGCCAATGCAGGTGTGCCTCTCGGCGCTAATGACTTAGAACTGATGCAACAACATTGCATCAGTGCTGTGCAATCCCCAGGATTGTGTTCTGAGGCAACTCCATGTGAGATATTTCGGCACTTCGGAACTGGATCTTTGTCTGAAGCAACAGTGAACATGGTGCACAAAAAAACCTCAGCTATTAAATTTTCATTAGCTGCAGTCCAACACAGAGCTACAACTGCAATCCTGTACGCACTATCTGGGAGTAAATTCCATTAAACTCAATGGGACTTTTTTTCTGAGTAGATTTGTGTAGGACTGCACTGTAAATGTGCTTAACTGACCTCAGTAGACCTAACATGCTGGTTTGTGGCCCTTTTGTGTACACATGGAACTAGCATATTATGGAGAAAGTTCTAACCACCACTATTTCCTGACATCCTGACTTTGAATGTGCAAGAAGTCCTTTTTTTGGAGGGCCCATTCGCATATGAGATTTCCTGTTTGAAGCCTAAAGTGGTACAGGCCAGCATCATGCAAAATATGATCAGCAAACTTATGCCTGTAAGAGAGGGGGGGAGTGTCTCTGCAGTGATTAGATTTTCCTGGGTGATTTTAATACGTGCATGTTTTCAGTGAAAAGAAGGAATCCTAATCCAAATGTTGGGGACTTACTGTTCTGATGGGAGGACTAGCATGAGTGCAACAAGTTTTGTTGCCCACCTCAAACTCCTTTGAATTATCCCTTTAAACTGTGTGTTGTGTTCTTATTGTTTATATTTTATGTTCCCGCATTTCATGATCTGTTTTACTCATTAATGTATTTCTTTCAATCACATGCACGTTGTGGAATATTCACATCCATCTTATGTAGAGTTGCTGCTCCTATTGTGGTAATTGGGCTCTTTGAGTAAGGCAGCTGAAATTCTCCTTGATAAACTCTTTCCTGGAGAGCTATAGAGTAGTTCTAGGCTTTGTCACAATTCGCCTGTGCTTTTTTTTTTTTTTTTGCATAGTGAAATTAATGAATCCAACCACTCAAATTAATTGACATCAATAAGGTTGCAGATGTTTATTCCAGGGTTCCATTAAATGCATGCAGAAGAGAAAAAATATTATGAACTGCACAATGGAAGCTTCTCCAGCTCTGTGTTTGGACAGAGCAGCTCACGATGCTTGTATTGAATTGATGAATCCAAGGGAGATTATTCTTAACCATTCACATCAGGACTGTACATTTTGCTGGTCCTGTAGTTTTCATCTCTGCAGATTCATAAGAGGAGAAGCTGTTCCTGGCAAAATTCTCTTCTTATGAGTTCAATCCTAACTTGGAGTGAGGCCGGCACAGTTAGGCCAGCACAGTTTGGCCGGCACAAGGGCTACCATAAAGCACTTTCGGACCACTCTCAGAGTCAAGGAGAATGGCTCATGTCTGTGTACTGGCTTCTCTGACTCAGAGAGTGGTCCAAACATACTTTGTGGTGTCCCTTGTGCCAGCCAAACTGTGCTGGCCTAACTCCAGGTTAGGATTGTACCCTCAATAACCTACAATGCCATGAGAAACCTGTCAATTTGTCCCCAGCCTAGATAGCTCTTTTAGAGCGCAATCCTAACCTGGAGTTAGGCTGGCACAGTTAGGCCAGCAAAGCTTTGCTGGCACCAGGGCCACCGTAAAGCACGTTTGGACCACTCTCAGAGTCAGAGAGGATGGCGCACGCTTGTGTGCTGACCTGTGTGACTCTGAGAGTGGTCCAAACATGCTTTATGGTATCCTTTGTGCTAGCCAAACTTTGCTGGCCTAACTGTGCCAGCCTCACTCCAAGTTAGGATTGCGCCCTAAGAGTTGTTGAAGAAGTTCCAATGTGAAAGTTTAACCATCTCTAATGTACTTAAATCTTCTTTCAAAAGCAATAAGCAAACGTGTCCCAAGAGAGCATGATATATTCTTTCTTTAACCAGAAAGTAAGTTCTGTACTGTATATTTTTACATAAATTTGGATAGTAGAATACTTATCTCCCTCCTGCAATCCTAACCAATTTTCCAGCACCAGGGTAAGGGCAGTGCAACTCCAAGATAAGGGAACAAACATTCCCTTGATGAAGCTTCCAGGACTGCCCCCAGGACACAGCACCTGCCCCATTGGCACAGCTACATCAGTGCTGGAATATTGGTTAGGATGGTGCCATCATTCACGTTCACTTCAAACTTGCATGGAATAGTTGTGTACCAAAACCAAATTAGAGATCAGCCCAAGCCTTTTGCATTCTTGCCCCAGAAACCAATTTTCCAGGTTCCACTTAACACTCCATGTATGTGGAATGTCCACAGTCCTTTTTGGTTTGCATTTCTGCTTTTCTTTGCAGTGTTGAAAACTATGTAGGTTGATGAAATGTTTATAGTTAGCATGTTGAAAATGCAAGTCACTGTCCAAAGTGCTAAGCATTAAGTATTATTATTACTTTCACAGATTTTGTTGTATTCTATGGAATCCAATTTTTCATATAAAAATGGAGTTTGGGGG
>JAJKFI010000012.1:19517765-19535267 GCA_029204185.1 Lerista edwardsae | reverse complement strand
CCCCCCCCCACACACACATTTCTACATGTAAGCTGCCACAACCTATTTGCTGCCCTCACTGATTTGAATGAGGGTTCAATCCTAACCTGTGCTGGAACAGCACAGGCTGGCGGGTCTGCACTGTATTCAGCACAGGTTGGGATGGCACTGGAGCCTCCACAGGGACACATTCACCCCCTTGCCCTGGGGTAGGCTCCAGCTGCCCCTTATGGGCTTGCTCAGGTCTGCACCTGCTATAATAGCAGGCACAGGTCCGAGCAACCTGTGCGGCCCAAATCAGGCTGCACAGCTTGGAAATGGGGGTCTGGATGCAGCCTAATGGCAGCATCGTGGCTCTACCCCCCTCCCCAGATTAGCATGCCTCCCAGCATTTTTTTTCTACCTTCAGCACTTTCAGAAATGCTCCATGCTTTTTGCTGGAAAAATGTTGGTACTTTCAAGGGGACACAACTGTACCAGAAATGTTTGGAGGACTAGGAGAGTGGCTTACCAGTCGCAATGGCGAAGTAGTCCTTTCAGTGCATTCCAGGGAAATGGCAGATGGCAGCCACGGTAGCAACTGGCAGAGATCGCACTATTTTCCTGTATGTGTGTGTGTGTTTTTAAAATCTAGAATCATGGAATCATAGAGTTGGAAGTCACCTACAAGGCCACCTAGTCCAACCTGCTGCCTGTAGCAGGAAATCCTCCTAGAGCATCTCCAGCAGGTACCTGTCGAACCTTTGCTTAAATGTCTCCAGTGAGGGAGAATCTACCACCTCCTTCGGCAATTTGAGAACTGACATCCTGCCACCTTATTAATAAGTTCAACCTAGTCTTGATTGGTAACGCAGGGTGAAATCCTAACCTGGATTTAGACCAGCACAGTTAGGCCAGCTACGTTTGGCTGGTACAAGGGACACCATAAAGTATGTTTGGACCATTCTCGGAATCAGAGAGGCCAGCATATAGATGTGCCCCATCCTCCCTGACTCTGAGAATGGTCCAAACGCACGTTATGGTGGCCATTGTGCCAGTCCAACTTTGCTGGCCTAACTGTGCCGGCCTAACTCCAGGTTTTGCACCCTCAAAGAATATACTCACAACTAAAATGCCCAAAGTCTTCATACACTGAGCAAGATCGTTCACTGGAAACCTTGGCTATTCAAAAGTATCTTATTCCTTGTGTTTGCTCCTTACTTAATGGCTCCTTACTTGAACAAAGAGCGATTTTTAAAAATATGACAAGATTAATAGATCTGGAGTCCAGGCCATTAAAAAAAAAATCAACCAAGTTGTTTTAATACTTTCTACTGTGCCCAGTGGAGTAAATCAATGTATTGATCAGGCTTGCGGTATGCATACCCAAAGGACACTTTGTTTGCATAAACTTGATTTGATGGTTTAGTTTATTTTAAGAAATATGAATCAGACGATGTTCTGACTATAGATGATGATCGCCAACTCCTAAACCAATGATCAGAAATTTAACACAGCTCCTTTTTTTCTGTGAATGAAAAATTCCCTGATGAACCCATGATCTTTTGTTTAATTTCTGTTTGCTTGCTTATGTTTGTGCACTACATCAAGGCCTGTCATGGTCACCAAGGAAACATTCTAGCATCTGTCAGGTATAGCAGCGAAGGAGCAACCTCCAAATGTTTAATAAAACGATTTCAACTTAGCACAGTATATGGGGACCCCCAACCTGTTTTCAAGGGCAGGTTGAAGGGCAGAGCCATTTCTCCTAGTCTGGGGCTACAACACCTAATTTCTTTCTTCTTGCAGCCCCCTCTTTGCACCTCACATAAAGTGGTGTGACACTATCCTGCTCTTCTGGTAATACAGTGCAACACACAAGCAGAATTCTCAAGGGTGAGCAATTTTGAATACATAGGGTAGAATATCAACCACAGCGTGGCTGCCTCTGACTTTGGTTGTAGAGGGCAGTTGCCTGTTTGTGAATCCAATCCACGCCCTTCTGGTCCAGTATCAGCCTCCGAGGCATTTGAATTACTTTAACCACCCAAGCAAAGCAGGGGTAGATATGAGCCAAATTGTTTTCCAAAAGCTGCTTATTCTTTGAATCTAGTAGAATGTGAGTGGATCTGTGATGTTTTTAGACTAGATGATTTTCAGAATTCAACTGCATTTATAGTCAGTAGTAGCCTCAATTATACAATGCTAATGCATAGGTTATACTAATGACTACTTTGGGGGCAGGGAGGGAGGAGTCAGTATATTTTCTTATTTTTTCTTATTCTTGAGTATAAAAAATCATTCTCCAAAATCGAAAGGCAAGCCAAAATCGGAACTAACTTGATAGGTCTTAGCACACGATTAATAGCAAAGCAAATTATGCACAGTTAAATTATGTTGATGCATTTTGCTATCTGTTCGAAGTGTCAAGAGAGGTGGGAGCCTATTTTTTAATGACTGCGTGGTGCTTGTGTTTGAGGTGTTGAAGCCGAATCCGTTTCAGATAAAGCGAGCCAACCAAAAAACCAAATGCAATGTTGTTGTTTATCTAGATGAGTGAAGCAGAGGTCAATGGGCAATTTGAATCTGTTTGTGAATCAGTGTTTAGTGAAGTTGAAGCTCAGGCAATGGATGCCCTCGACTTGCCAGGATGTTTCCGAACCAGAAGCCACAGTTACTTACGTGCCATTCAGGCAGGTTACTCTCAAGATGATGAATGTATCCCTGCAATGGCATCTTCCAATATCACCTCAACCATCAGGTCAACAACAGGTAAGATGATCTACACTGTTCCTTTGCAATGAGCAGCTTGACAGATGGAAAGGTGCAAATGTAAAATCTGGTGCATGAACTGAAAGTAACATATATTTGTACATAAACACACCATATTACATAACGTATTTATTTTGATGCCAGTATTATTTCAGAGTGTTGCAACCCAAGCCTGGGCATGTCTACTCAGAAATGAGTTCCATTGAGTTCCATGGGGCTTTCTCTCAGGAAAATGTGGATAAAAATTCACTTACATGAACTATTGGAAGCAAACAAGCCGTTTCAGAAAAGCTTACTTTCATGTAAGCAAATTTAAGCTTGACGTCTTACAACCTTCAGCCCTGGGATTGTAACAGGCCAGCTGCTTGAAGTAGGCATCTGAATGACCTCGATTTCTATATAGTCCCTGAATTCCTTAAATTGTTTACAGCAAGTAGTAGGGGAGAAGGATCAAGTGAAAAGCCAATGTTTAAAAGCATTGCCCGTTCTTAGCAGCACACATACAGCAATACTAAACACTGATGGTGGATGTATCATGTTCTCCATATTAATCATAAATCATTAACTATCATTATTATGCGGTTCACTGTGGGCCTTTAAATATGCCTGTGGCTCCCTTTCCCCTTAGAAGCTGCAAATAGAGGGTATCGTAATGATTGTCATTATTTTTAAAACACCCTACTTAGAAGGAAAAGTGAATTTTCTGTGTACAAGGAAATTATGAACTATTATAGTTGAGATCCTTTAAACCAATTTGTCTTTCCAAATACATGCCCTTTGTTTTCTTATTGCTGTTAGGAGAGGTACAGACTTTTAGGGCGCAATCCTAACCAACTTCCCAGCACTGACTTAGCTGTGCTAATGGGGCATGAGCTGCATCCTGTGGTGGAATACTAGTCACGGAGGCCTCCTCAAGGTAAGGGAATGTTAATTCCCTTATGTCAGAGCAGCATTGCCTTTTCCCCAGTGCTGGAAAGTTGGTTAGGATTGTACCTTTAGTGGTGGTAAAAATTCACTGCAACATCAAGAGCACATACATGCACTGAGTTCAGGCCTTAGTCCCTGGTGCTTCCACCCTCCACTCCCACATATGGAATGCACAAATTAGGACATGCTGTGGTTATTTGAACGCTGATTCTTCCCTCACTGTAGCTGTTGAGACAGAAGTAGAAAAAGTACATGATGAGGGAAAAGGCCACACTCCAGTTGCTTGGAATGTCCTGGTTTAGGCATTCATTTCCAGGACCAGCGCAAGGTTGTGGTGGGCCACCCCACCCAACCAAGGTTTTCCCTACAACCACCTGAGCAGGGTAGAAGCCTACAAGTCAGAGGTCTGCTCCCAATTTTGACAGAGAAGACTAAGCTAGGGCCTTTCATCTTGTTATCTGTGTGCATGGGTTTAAAGGGGGGAGAAAAAGAAGGAGCATTCTATCAGACTCAAAGTGGGATGTGCACAGAGAATCAATCAATCAATCAACAGGTACTTATATACCGCTTTTCAACACGAAGTTCACAAAGCGGTTTACAGGCAAATAATAACGTTAAATGGCTCCCTGTCCCAAAAGGGCTCACAATCTAAAAAAAAGGCAGACCGCCAGCAACAGCCACTAGAAAGACTGCGCAGGGGTGAAGAGGGACAGTTACTCTCCCCCTGCTAAATATCCCCCCTCAATCACTCACAGCATCCCTGTCCAGGGAAAGAAGCATCTGCAAATCTGCAAAACACACAGTTCCTAGCTTCTGGTCATCCCATCTGTGTAAATCCAACGTATATATGCGGAGGATAAACTTTGCACAAAAGTATAGATTCAAGTTTACCATATCAGCTGCCATTCATGAGAACTAGGTCTTTGACCCAAACATAAAACAAGTGTGTTAAATGCTAAGAAGCTTTATAAAGAAGGCATGTTGACAGCCCAATCCTAACTTGTACTGGAACAGCCTGTGCTGTATCCAACACAAAATCGGTGCTGGCTGGAGAGCAACTCAGGATAAGGGGATATTTTTCCTTCACCCCATGTTGAGCCACAGCCACCCCTATGGATCTGCATGGATCTGCATGATAGGGCCAGGAATGGGGTTTAGGACTCAGCCTGCACTATCACAGTCAGCCTCACCCCCCTTCCCGGGCCTGATCTGCCTCCTGGACCACCTCCCCTCACCCAGGGTGACCAGACATCCTCTTTTTCCAGGACATGCCCTACATGTCAGCCCTATGTCCTGGCTAAATTTCAAGATGTCCTACACTTCAAGACAGACGGGGTGCCAAAGTCAAGAGGGGCTGCCTGCATCACTTGCTTGCGTGTTTGTCACAATTGTGTGTGCCTTCATTCGTTGGGTTGCATTAAAGGAGGATAAGATACCCCATATATATAAATTTGGTAACATCCCACATTTTTCTTGAACGTCCTACATTTTGGGGTGCTGTGTCCTCCTTTGTGGTTTTGACACCTAGTCACCCTGTCCTCGTCCTGATAGTCACCCGCTCACACACCATTAAAGAGTTTAACCTGGACATTTTTCAGTGAAGTTGATTATCCCCGGCCCTTCTTGAGAGTGGGTCCTGCTATTAGAGTTTAGGTTGATGGCTGCTAGAGTGGGAGCCCTGTTATGGTTGCACATTTATTCCATCCTCAGGCCAAACTTCCTGACTCCCAGTTTACAAACAGTGAGAAGCTCCACTAGGGACTGTTCTCTTGAGATTTTAATCACAGTGACATCTAATTACTTGTCTCTGCCTTTTAGCCTATGGCGATGATAATGACTTTTCTAATTGTTCTGTTCCTTATTTATTTTTAACTATTGCTGATGATTTGATATTATTTTGTTTTGTAAGAAACCTTTAAAATAAATAAATGGTGGATACATCAAGTATTGTTTATTGTCTCGTGCTGACATCATGGATTAGTGCTTGGGTGCAAGAGCCCTGGGTACTTTATCCAAATTATTATAGGAAAGAATATCTCACTTTAAAGGGTTAATCTAATATATTAATTGCTATATAAAGGAGCCACAATATGTAATGCACTCCAGTGTTTCATTGTGCTGTAGGGCAGAAGAAGCACTCAAAATCGTCTAGGGCACCAACTAGTCAAAGTTGAGCACATTTCAGTTCCATTTATTTCTCTGTCTGGATGATTTTTCTTGCATTATGAAAAAAATGGTTTGCCTTGATTAGCCGTCTTCCAGTTAAGTGAAGTGATTATGACTGTTGAAAATGTCTCACTCTCATTATCCACCTAAAAGAAAACATTCTCCTCTCTTGAACTGATCAGGTAATTTCTTGCTCTAATATTCTCTCTCTCTAACTCAGTGGTCAGGGAACAGGGGTAAATTACCCCAAATGGGGTAAAAATGAAATTCCTGAGGGCAATGGATGGCAGCCAGGCATGCATATGAATCTAAGCGATTCCCTGCAAAGACTTGTTCCACCGCGCGCCCACTGTCTGCGCCTCTGTCTCTCTCTTTAAACTCAGGCGATAAGCCCTGCAGCGTGTCTCCGCGCTCTGATCAGCTAAGCCACGCTAATTGGGTAGCCAATGAGGAAGCAGCCTGAGAATTTAGCAGGGCCTTCGGCTCCCTCATTGGCTGGCCAGGGTGGCTGAGAGGCTGAGTGTTCCATAGCAGGACTGCAGTGTACCCCGCCTGCCTCGCTGCATTGTGCACTCATGGGATGGGGCGGCTGGTTGGAGGCAGGGGTCTGGCCATTGAACTGGTGAGTAAAGGCTTCTGTCTGGGTTTTTAAGCAAGCACAAAAGGAGAAGGAGGGTCAAGTATAGAGGATGAGGCACAGCGCTGTCTGAGACCAGGGAGCCGAGGACGAGGCTTTGTTGCATGCGACGTTCCAAGCGTTCTGATCTGCAGCAACAGACGAAATGTTTGGGTGATTGCCTGGCGCTTCCAAGTGCACCTCCGGAGTGCGATCGTTTTCCCCGTCTGTGTCTGGTATTCAGTCCATGCTGCAATAGTGTCATTGGCAGCTCCTGGCTCAAGGTGTTGATCAAGTGCAGGAGAATTTTAAAAGGCAGGAAATAATACACGCTTTACAGTGGGAAGTTTGTGGCTGGCGGCTTACAGTACAAATGAATAAGGGCTGAGCCCACCCCGAAGTAATTCCACCGAGGAACTGCAGATTTGTTACAATATTAAATAAATTGGGCTTAACCCCCCCTGCAGTGTCTTCGTACTACAGAAGCCTTGTGCATTAATTAAGCTCATTAATTAATCAAATAAAAAGCAATGGGTTCCAATATGTAATTTTTTTTCTTTTGTTCTGGCGGGGGGGTGGGGGTGGGGGTTGACACACCAGCAGAGCTGAGTTACGAATTTTTCAAATTTCTGACACACCGAGCCCAAAAGGTTCGCCATCACTGTTCTATATGCATGCCTGGCTGTGTGTGTTACAGTACTGTAGTGTACAAGGACCTGACGCAGTGCAGTGCGTCAGGCCCTTGTGTATAACACGCTTCCCTGCGTGATGCCCCGGGCCCCGCCTCCAAGTCCGCCCGCTTCTTCAGTAGAGTCGACTAGTTGCTGCGCCACTGAGAGAGACAGGACAGTTCCTCTCCTGAGAGGACACCTATCTTTCACTAGTAGTTTTAGTAAGTACCTGTATTAAAAATCAAATCAAGGGGGTAACGTCGGCGTATCTAAATATATTTTGGGGTAAAAGGTAAAAAGGTTCCCTGACCCCTGCTCTAACTCGTACAGATAACAGTGCAATCCAAACTTGTGCTTGAGCCGGCTCAGACATACCCAGGGCTCAGAGCGTTGCAAACTTGCCATAAGACATGTTTGCTGCTAGTCATGAGCCAGCTGGGCCAGTGCAAATGCCCAGGCTGGCAGGGCAGTGACACATCCGATCCCAGCACCAGTCGACACAGACAGAGGTGTTTTTGGATGGGAGAGGGCGGCACAAGGAGAGGCTTGGGACCAGGAGGGGGCAGGGGCAGGGGCAGTGGCACAAGCCAGGGAGGAAATACATCCCCTTACACTGAGGAGACCTCCAGCCACCTCCTGAGCTGCACTGGATGCAGCGTAGGCCATGCAGCCTGGCTGCACCAGCACAACTTAGGATTGGGCTGCCAGTACAATAACTCAGGAGAAAGAAGTGAGACCATCATTCCAAACATCAGCAAAATTAGAAGGCTGGATTTTCTGAAGGTGCTGTAACTACTGAAATTAGCTGTAGCAGTGCACAAATCCGTGTCT
This sequence comes from Lerista edwardsae, assembly GCA_029204185.1. Classification (NCBI taxonomy): domain Eukaryota; kingdom Metazoa; phylum Chordata; class Lepidosauria; order Squamata; family Scincidae; genus Lerista; species Lerista edwardsae. The sequence continues at coordinate 19,527,326 of JAJKFI010000012.1, read as the reverse complement.
GGCTTCTGTGTTAGAATAAGTAAAATGTTCAGATGGAAAAACATAGGAGATCAGCAAACGGGTTTAACAATTGCATAATACAGTGCTAAGTGAAACTTTCAATTTACAAAGCAAGTTATTAGCCCCTAAATGATGGCGCATTTCTACATTTCAAATGCAGCAGGCAGCAGTTTTCATTTCACATTATTTTCACACTTCAAATGACCATTGGCGTATTAAATTTAAAGCAACCCAAGTTAAATATAGTGCAGCACGCTAGAAATAATTGGATATGTATATGCTCTTTTATGTAAAAGGCAGAAAGGTCAGGCTTTAATTTTAGAAGTGATTGAAAATGGACTGCTTTGAATATTTAGGAAGTTAAAATAAAATGTCAGATTAATTAATTTTTGCTAACATGGCAAGGCATAAAAGTGGCTTCTTGGAAAAGTACTATTGTTTCTTGATGAAATTAGATAACCCTCACTGATGCTGAGGTTGTAACCCGTCATATTTAATTAATTCTTATGTTAATCTACTTACTAATAGCAAGCTTGCTCGGTTTCATGATATGAAGGCACTTACGAGCCTTACAGGGTCACACAAACCAGTTCAAGGAAAATACATGGACATCTCTAGTCACAATTACGTGCACAGAAAATAGGATGTAGAGGCAGAATACATCCAAACAGACCCCAGAACACAGACCGTGTGTCACCCAGGTTTGCAGGGTAACCAAAGAAAGCCAGACAGCAAGATATGGTTAGAAAGGATGAGATTTAGAGCGCAATCCTAAACTGGAGTTAGGCCAGCATAAGCTAAGCCAGCAAAGTTTGGCCAGCACAAGGGCCCCCATAAAGCATGTTTGGGCTACTCTCGGAGTCAGGGAGGATGGCGCATGTCTGTGTACTGGCCTTTCTGACTCAGAGTGGTCCAAACACACTTGTGCTGGCCAAACTTTGCTGGCTTAGTTTACGCCGACCTAACTCCAGTTTAGGATTGCGCCCTTATTGATGATCTACTGTACAAAATAGGAAATAAGTAAACCTTCTGAGAACGTAAGTGAAAATGAGTATATACAGGTCGGCCAGTCGCACGCAGCCTCAAAAGGCCTCCCTCTCTTCTGGTTGCTCCGGGAAGTACAGGGAGGCCCTCCTGATACGTGTTCTGTCAAATCCGTGGCTCCAAACCCATGACTAAGGATGGTCAACCTGTGTGTAAGTGCATTAGGCAAACAACACCCTTTCAGCTTGCTGGGGATTCTGGACAGCAGTGGATGGAATCCAGTGAGACAGGTACTGGGGCACACCTGTACAATTCTTCTTCCACTGGTGAAATCCAAAGGGCATTGGTATTTCTGAGGGTTATATAAACCTGCCCCAGAGACAATTTTAGGAGCACAGAATCATAGAGTTGGAAGGGGCCTACAAGGTCACCTAGTCCAACCCGCTGCCTATAGCAGGAAATCCTCCTACAGCATCTCCAGCAGGTGCCTGCCAAGCCTCTACTTGAAGTCTCCAGTGAAGGAGAATCTACCATCTCCCTCAGCAATCTGTTCCACTGTCAAGCCACCCTTATCGGCAGCTAGAAGCTTGGCTTTGGTTGCAACAAATATAATGTCTTACTCACACAGACGTGTCTCCCTCTCCCCCTACCGCACCCCTGGGCTTTGCCTTATTTAAATCATGCACTGTGATAACTTGCCAAGCTGGCTACAATATGCAGTTCATACGCACCAGAAGTCCTGACCGTGTTTTGAACACTAACATCACCTGCTATTATAACGTTTTGGATATTCATGGCATTTGATTGCCTGCCACTGCTTGACTCTTATCCATTTCTTATAGTGGAATTAATATCTAGTTTGTCACAAGAGGCAAAGGTCAGCCTTTGAGAATCAGAAATTGTATGTGACAGGCATAATCATTTCTATGTAATTTTAACTGAGACTAGGCTGAGGGCGCAATCCTAAACTGGAGTTAGGCCGGCACAAGTTAAGCCAACAAACTTTGGCTGGCAAAAGGGCCACCGTAAAACACGTTTGGACAACTCTCAGAGTCTGGGAAGATGGCGCACGTTTGGATGCTGATCTCTTATTCTGAGAGTGGTCAAACTTTGCTGGTTTAACTTATGCCAGCCTATCTCCAGGTTAGGTTTGCGCTCTTAGAGTCTGCATAGCTCTAAAAAGGAATTACAGATTCCTGCATTAAGGAGTCCTAGATGCCTGAATCCATCTACTTCAGGATGAAAACTGGTGTGATTCTTGGAGGCTGCAACCATTGGAATCAATTGCCTTCCTTTTATGGAAAACCACAGGACTGGAGCCTCTAGTGTCCTCCATCTGGAGAAAGGGGCTTCCTCCAGAGGAAGGAAACTTTAGAATCCAACTCATAGTACTTATATACACAATTGTTATGGCCAGCCTATCCATGATGTGACCCATGACATTTCCATTGGGTGGAGGAACAGCAGACACCTGCTGCCTTTCTCCAGTCTCCTGCCCCCAGACCTGGCCCCCTCCCTCCCTCCCTGTTCCATGATTGCTTATGCAGAGGAAGGGACAGAGTGAGAATATTGGGGGGGGGGCTTGATCGCCATGCTCCCTTACCGCTCCTCTGCTCAAACTCTAAACAAAGCAGAAAATGCAGAATACTCTGGGAGCAATCCCAGCATATTCCACATTTCTTGTATTGTTTAAAGAGCCCACCTGCGGGGAAAAATGAGGTAAAGGGTGCACTATCTTTTTAGGAGGGCAGTGTAATGGCAGGGTAGAGAGCCTCAAGCAGGCTAATAGCTTCAGCCAGCCCTGACACCTCTCCTTGTGACCTTGTTCGGTGGCCTTCGTTATCTCAGTAGGGTGAAACAACGTGTTCAGCAATATGGAGTCCTTCTTAGACTGCACCTTGCCAGGTGCCATTGTGTTTGAGTCCTCCTTCACATTAAAAACACTCTCTGCATGCTAGTTTTCTATGTTCAGGGAATTTTGTATTTGGGAGAGCATTCAAAGAAGCAGGCCCTTTGTGATACCATCAGTCTAAAGTGGCGCCACACTCTAAAGTGGTATTATCGAGGAAGGACTCTGCCACAGCTAAAACTTTTTAAAAAGAGTACATCTCAAGGAATAGAAGCCAGTGCAACTAACATGTGATCCTCAGGGCCCTGAAGTAACCTCCATATTTTACTTTTTGTTTAAAAAAATCCTATACCCCATCAGAATAAGGACAGTCTTTAGCTCAGAGTGACCTTTTCCTCACTGACCTTATCTAAATTTGAGAATGTTTGCTGTCCCAGAAATTCATGTGGTCAAAATGAGTCAATAGTATACCATTTCAGAGCTCCTCCAAGGTCAGCTTGAAAACTGGGGAAGAGGAAGGCCTTGTGTTCCTTATGGAAAGTCCTGGCCGCCCAATTTCCTACAGTACTCACCACCTGGAAATATTTGATATGAGTGGTTCAACTCAGAAAACCCTTAGATTTTCTCCTCTCTTTCATCCCAAACTCATGTGCATTAAGTGCACTCTCTTAACTCAGTTCTTAATTCCAAGTAAACCTTCTCCAGACTGCAGCCAAAATCAAAAAATAAAATGCACAGACCAGCTCCAAGCAAACAACATGCAAAATGTAGTCTGAAGTGCACTCCTTAGTACCAGAGGAAATAAATGAGCCTTGTAGTGCATCCTGAAAATGGCCAAAGAGGTCCTGGCAGACCATCAACATGAATGAGTCCCAAAGGAGAAGTCCAAAATGAAAGAGCTCAGCTTCTGGCCTCTTAAATTTTGATCCTGGGAACTGGTAACAAGAGCTGTGCGGTCGCTTCCAGTTACATTGGCAGAATGCAACTTGAAGGGCTGTCTTTGAAAACAACCCTCCTTGGCTGTTCTGACTCCGGTGAAAGTTTATTGCTGCCGAGTGTGAACTTTTGCTCTTGAGGCAGATAAAGTGAACAGTACCAAGACAGCAGCCTGGAAGCGGCATTGAAGTCGTACCCTGTGGAATTATGCAAATCAGTTGCAATCAGTCGTCTCACTGACCCCTTAACGTCAGCTGTTAGGAGATCAGTACTTTGGGGGAGTTCTGTTCCGCCAGCTGCAGGCAAAGCGTAAAGAACAATTTTTTAAAACGAATCAAAGCAGCCTTGGTTAGTGGATACTTTTAGCTAGCAGTGACTTCTATGCATGTAATTATATATTTGCCCATGATTCTAAATGGAATTGATTCAAGCCTGATCACACAGCAGGAGGAAATTTTGATGTTGCTAGAATCAAAAGCCCTCAAATATTTCCTTCAAGGTTACTTGAGATGCACAGTGGGGAGTTGTAGATTCATCAATACTTACTCCTTCTAATTATGCCAGAGGTGTACCCCTATGGAGGGCAGGATTAATGATTAGTTTGCTGTGGCATAGGCGGTCAACTAAGCCGTGAGCCATGATGTTTGAATTTTTCTGAGAGTGTGCTGACCATTCAGCATGGTCATCCTAAATTACAGTGAAATGCTACTCAAAAGGTGCTACGTTAGTAGGCATTGTCAACATTTACACAAGCAGAGTGTGACATTTTACACTGTCCATGCAATTCCCTGAGTGTGCCATATAGTTTAGTGCAGTGTTCTTCAAATTGTGGGTCTGGACCCACTTGGTGGGTTGCGACCTGATCCCAGGTGAGTTGTGGAAAACTGGGAGCAGCCATTTTGGAAGCTGCAGACTTTACTCTTGCTATATTGGTTTTATGAGTGTTAATAGTTTGAATTTTCAAGGGTTTTTAAAATTGTTTTTAATTCAGTGCATGTACATGATATTTTGTCCTAATCTTGCTCTCTGTCAGAGATGTTTCATGGTTGTGCAATTGTTGCAGTCCAAGAATGCCAGTTTGCATTCCAAGAGTGTCATTTGATTATGTCAAATTGATGGCACTTCCTGCTTGATGATGTCACTTCTGGCTGGTGGATCCCGACATGAGTGCCATTCTAAAAAGTGGGTCCCAGTCTAAAAGGTTTAAGAACCACTTGTCTAGTGTGTGAAGATCATCAGTTTCCATAAGGCTTGTGGAGTTGAGATATGAGATTTCTCTAACAAATGCTGTAATTGCCAAGTTCCTCCTGAACTGAGATGGGAGGAAGTCATCCCATCACTCCAAATTGCCTAGTTGGCTGCCCTACTGTTCTGCCAAATTCCCTGCTGGGCCTCCCCAAGGGCCCCAATGCCCACACTAGGCTAACTAGTTTCCCATCCGGAGCAGCCTCAGAGATAGGCAAGAGGGAGAAGGTTCGTTCACCCACTGGGCCTCCTCTCGTCCAGCAGCTTTGCTTGGAATCCCTGGCTGGCCAGCCTCTTCCAGACGGCCCTCATCACTGGCTTAGCTCAAAATACCCTAAGTCTAGCACCAACAAACCCCACCAGCAAACAATAGGCAGTCAGCTTGCCTAAACCACAACTGCCTCCTCCACTTGGTGGCTCCAGGGGCGTGGCAGACATACAACTGTTTCCCACAGTTATTCCCCACAATAAGCTTACCTTCCTTTATCCAGTCCTTCTTTTATCCAGTCCAACAATCCATCAGTCCATCCAACAGTCCTTCAGGCAGGCAGCACTCCAGCCAGCACTCCATCAGTCAGTCCATCAACCACCTTCCTTCCTTCCTTCCTTCCTTCCTCCCTACACCTGCTAATCACCCTTCCCTTAGCAATCCATCCAGCACCTACCTGGTGCCCTCCTCCAGCACCTACCCAGGTCCTTACTGTAGCTCCTGCCTCCAACTTTATACTGAGGTCATCCAATCAATGTCTGTGGTTGGGCAGGCTTTACCATCAGCCACACCCATCTGCACCTGTGCTAACCTCCCTTCATAGCCAGGGGCCTCATCAGCCTGCAGCTGTGCTCCTGCTGCAGGCAAAGACCTGAGGGGTTAACCCTGTAATCCCTGGCTTATCTGGGACAAGGGGCCACTGCTGATACCGTTCCTTATCTCCTCGGGGTATCTCCTGCCTTTTCCAATACACCTACACATATGGAGAGCCACCCTTTCAGCTTCTTCTTTCTTTCAGAAAATGCTGCTTTCCATTGTCTTCACATCTTAAAAAATTTTATATCAGAAACTTAACGTTTGAATGCTTCTGACTTGATGGCAATTCTTCATTATTTTGGAAGGCTTCAAATATGAACTCTCATGAGCTGGCAGCTGTCAAATACGGCTACAATTGCATATTATCGTTCAAACGCTGGCAGATAATATATACCATTATATGTCAACTATCAAATACTGTTAAATATTAAATACTACTGCCTGCCAACCACCAAATACTGTTGAATGGCTAGGGGCCCAATGCTATTAACTTCGGCCCAGCAGCGATGCCAACCGGAAGCAAACTGCATCCTGCAGTGGGGCAGCAGTCACCGACGCCCCCTCAAGGTAAGGGAACTGATGGGGCTGCAGTAGTGTTGGAAAGTTGGAGAGGACTGGGTCCTTCGCTCGTCTTTTGAGCAATCCTAGATTATTTTTCGGAAACTTGTCAGGGATTTCTGACCAGCAAGAGTGGGCGAATTTCTCCATAAGACACTTGCCAACTACCTGTACTGCTGATTTTCTTTTGCCATGTCCTGCCTCAGGAAGTTGGAGTCGACTTAGTTCATAATGGGTAGCTGTGAAGCCCAACAAGGTGCTGCATGAGTTGTAAACCTGACCCAAAAGCCTCTGCAACACACAATACTCATAGGGAACATGCAGACATTCTTCGTAGAGAAATAGATGCATAAATGGTTAAGGTTTAAAAGCTTCCATCAAGTATGAACTAGAAGCAGCGATGGGATTCACAAATTGACAAGGGGAACGCTGGGCAGGACTTAGGCGGGACTTCCACTTGAGTGGCAGCCCGTCTGCAGCGTTCCGCAGCTGTCCTGACCTCGGGGGGGCTCCCGCTTGCCGCGGGGGACAGGTGAGGGTCGCGCCGGGTGCCTGGGCAAGCAGCGGTGGGGCGCGCTAACCGGGGGCAGTCCCCCCGAGGCCAGGACAGCTGCGGAACGCTGCAGATGGGCAGCCAATCACACGGAAGCCCCGCGTTAGTCCCGCCCAGCGTTCCCCTTGTCAATCTGTGAATCCCATCGCTGATTAGAAGTACTGTCAGAGAATCACCATTGGCTGCTGCCTATCATGTCATGTCAGATATCAACTGCTGCGCATCAAATATTGAAATCAAATCTCAGTGAGAGCTGAATACAGTAAACTAAAATTTGATGAATGATCAAAGTACCTGGACATGATATAACATAGAAATTGGCAAAGAAAAATGTGTAGAGTTTGTTTAAGATATTTATGCCCTGACAGGAAGGGGCTTTAAGTGGCTAACAACATCATAAATGAACACTACCATAAAATACAATAAACTCAGATATAACAACAAAACATCCAGCAATAGCAGCAACAACCAAGCCATCAAAAACAATACCCATACCGAGATACTATAAACTAAGGGCTCAGTCCTGAGCCTTCCAGCGTGGGTGGCACACTCCTACCACCTGTAGCAAACATGCCTGAAGGCACGTCCAGTACGGACAGTATGGATTTACTGCCCACGTTGCAGCGGCACTGTCCTCACGCGCCGGGAGGTGCCACGAGCGGTAGGCTTTACTGTCGTTGCTGTTGCAGGGATTCCAGTCGGGCAGGGAGGGCAGGAAAGGGGCAGGGGGTTGGGGGCAGCGGTGATGGCCAGTGCTGGATCTTGTCCCCTGCCTCAGCACGAGCAGCCCGACATGGCTGCTTGACTCTCTGCCAGCGAAATAGATGGTGGAGAGTTGAGAAGCCCCATTGTGGGAATCGGGACTTTCCTGGGGGGGAAGGGGACAAAAGCTGCTTGGCTGCCACTGGATGCTGCAGTAGCTGTTTGGCCAGGCAGCTCAGGATTGGGCTGTAACACAAAAAAAGAGTGACAACCCAACTAGAGTGACAACCCAAACACTGAAGCTTTGCCGGGTGTCCAAATCTGTGGGAGCAAATTCATTTCAGCTCTTGGTCTTCTATAAATTCTGTATTCAATTCACAAACAAGCTAATAGGCATGCATCACACACACACACACACACACACACAGAGAGAGAGAGAGAGAGAGGGAGGGAGGGAGGGAGGGAGGGAGGGAAAAAACTGACATTGTGGCAATCACCATGTCTGTGCATTTATACAACAAGCTAATAATATAAATATATACAAGGCTCTCCACTCCTACAATTCACGCTGCAAAAGCGCAATTAGTACTGCCAGAGCTCCTAGGAATTATTTGACACTTCATGCTCTGCAGAAAGTATATGTGGCACGATATTCCCAGATTCTGACATTGTGCCCACATTCGTCCAAAGAATGATAAATCCTATTTCCTAGCAGAAGGAAAAAGGGGATTGTCTAGAGAGAGAAAAACAATGAAGCTGCTGGCAGTACTTAGTTGTCTTCAGGATGCTAACTGCTTGCTACACTATAATTTATTGTTAATTAACAGATCCAAAATAGAACCTTTTGTATGCAGTCCATCAGCTTGCCCTTGATATTGGTATTGCCCACGTGGCTTTCAGCTGGAATGAAAGTATTCAAGGGGATGACCTTCGAGTCTTGTGTGATTTACAGCTTCTGTAAAGTAACATTAACTACATTGTACAAAGAAATCTTCACCTTTACATATCATAACTTGCCTTGTCTCTCGGGTTTCTCTAACGTGGACGCTGTGGTTGGTTAGTTTCCAATTACCTATGCCACTTCTGCCCTCAAAAGGGTCCTCAGAGCAGTTTACGATTAATACTACTATATCTAGACTCATTAGAACCAAAACTGTGGAACAGAATGAAAGCCACCAACTGACTAGCACAGAATAAAAACTGATTGTCTACCCAGTCCTTTCAAAGACACTAAAACAGTGGTTCTCAAACTTTTTACCATCAGGGCACACTTTTTAGAATGACAATCTGTCCGGGACTCAGCGGAAGTGATGAAGTGCTGTCATTGTGATACAAGAGCCTGCTGCTTTCCTGAGAATGCAGCAATAAGTTGGGTTATTTTTCAGCCATTTTCCAATAGCCAAGTGAATCAGAAAGCAAGCGAGCAAGCTTACTTACAACCTTGACACAAGCAAAACAACCACACAGTCCTCCCCCTTTCCAATGTCTCATCTTCTCATTTTTTCAATACGGCTAGGTGCAATTCTCTAGGTGCTTCACAACCCACCTGAAATTGGCTTGCGACCCACTGGTGGGTCCCAACTCACAGTTTGGGAACCACTGCTCTAAAAAGATGCGCTGACCACCAGTGGTGTCATTCAAATGATTTAGAAACAGGAACTCACTTTTGATTAGCACCTGTCGGGAACCCGGAACCAGCCACGGAGCCCGTTAGGATCTGGAACGCCCGTTCTGGTCTGTTCCCCCTGAATGACATCACTGCTGACCACCCCTTGAAACATGAACCTGCATGAGACATATTTTGCATGAAGTGTTTCACCACCTTCTTATGCCCCTAGAGATGCTGAGGCTAACTACACACACACACACACACACAGAGAGAGAGAGAGAGAGAGAGAGAGAGAGAGAGAGAGAGAGAGAGAGAGAGAG
>JAJKFI010000012.1:19476550-19502515 GCA_029204185.1 Lerista edwardsae | reverse complement strand
AAAAAAAAAAAAAACCGAGAGGAATGTACTTTATTTAAAATGCAAAAAATTACACAATTCCCACCCCACCCCATAATAATCCTAAACTATTCTTCTGTAATGATTAGGATGCTCCCTTCTCCAGAGTGCTCAAATAATTTCTGTACACGGACAGAGCCGGTTCCTGGATAGTGTCACAATGTTAATGCTGCTTATTGTTCTGTTTTAAACGTTTTAAGTGCAAGCTTACTTGCAGATGTAGGCGTCTTTAAGGATGACAGTTTGTTTCAAGTGGAGCTGCTAATTAGGAGGAACTATGTTAAAATGAAGGAACAGAGGATGCATTTTGTAAAGGTGGCAGATTTGAAAGATCTTCCTTCTCCTTCTTCTCATCCCACTCCCATTCCTCTTTTGGCAGCTGATCTGTGTGGGGTTTTAAAAGTCTCATCTTGTTCATGAGATGACGTGTGCTTTCTTCATTTCAGTACGGACAATAATAAGGTAATCTGCATTTGGGTGCTTCATGAGGCACCACACACAAAGGCAAGCGTTGTAAAGAGTCCGTGCCTTGTCAATGAATGTTCAGTCTGTCAATCATGAGTTGAATCTATACCCCATTCATCTCAGTGCTGCTCCATAGATTGCACTGTAAGGGTCCTCCTGCATGGGCACATAACACTCGAACACCCTAAGCCAGACCAAGCAGAGTCTGTGTGCAAAGCAAGTTGGCATGTCCTTTTTCGTGCTACACTGGCCCTTAAGGGAAGCTATCTTCCAGCAAAGGCAAGACCTTTGTTTTGAAACCGTCCATGATGATTTTTTACTCATTTTTTTTATACTCTTATTAATAAAGGAAGGCATGAAGCATGAAGGGAAATGGGCCAATGGAAGCAAGTTGAGCACTAATTGCATGTTGCTCATGCAGCGATGTACGTCCCCGTTTGTCCCACTTCTGTTCCAAAGAAAAATGTTAGAAATGTAAACCAGATGCCTTCTGCTCATTCTGATAAAATGTTACCTGTTCGCAAGTCAAGTTTTTAAGTGCAATATATTCCATTCCTTGTGTACAGGAAAGATTGGATCAGGAATGGCAGATAATAAAGGCACAATCCTATGCATGTCTACTTGGAAGTAAGTCCCTCTGTGTTCAATGGGGCTTACTCCCAGGAAAGTGTGCGTAGGATTGCAGCCTCAGTTGTGCTTCTCATGCGCTGTACACTGAATCTGTTGGGGAGGGGAATGTAATCTTCATCTTGCCAAGCAGACAGCCCTAGTCTAGAATAAATGCTAAAGATAATGTCGAATGTATGACTTCATGTGCTTCAAAAACAGTCGTTCAAAGCCACTTACATGATAAAGATACAAAATATAATTGTTTTGTTCCGGTATTGAAGATCTACCGTTTTCAATTAAACTTCAAATTGAAAGACATGAAGCAGTTACCACTTTGGGAATTAGATTCTGCAAAGCAACCAACTATATTAAACAGATTAGCTAATTGTTATTCCATTGTCTATAAAAACACAATTCTTAAGACTATTGCATTTGACTCACGCAGCAATTCTAAGCACATTTAGGGTGCAATCCTAACCTGGAGTTAGGCAGCACAGTTAGGCCAGCACAGCAAAGTTTGACTGGCACAAGGCACACCATAAAGCATGTTTGGTCCACTCTTGAAGTCAGAGAGGCCAGCACATAGACATGCGCCATCCCCCCCTGACTCCGAGAGTGGTCCAAACATACGATACGGTGTCCCTTGGGTCAGTCAAACTTCACTGGCTTAACTGTGCTGGCCTAACTACAGGTTAGGATCGCACCCTTAATCAAGGAGTCAGTCCTATTGAACTTACTTGCTTATAAGTAAACAGACCTAGACGAGCATGGCAAACAAGCAATTTTATGCACTCATACATGTGAATGAACCCTGTTGTAAACTTTAGGACTTACTTCTGAATAACTTGCTTGGGCTCAGAAGGCAAGATACAAAAAATTCTCTGGATAAAGGCAGAAAGAATTCTAAACTTGCTTTTGAATGTTCTGGATTGTGTTTGATATAATTTGTAACCCTTTGTATGTCAGCTACACATTATCATACATTTTATAGTTTGCTATCTGATTGTCCATCAGAATAGCCTGTCTTGTGTAAATGTATGGGGATGAAAAATGTCATTGAGTTTCAAACCAAAAACAGCGTTTTAATTTCATTTTTGTTTATCCAAAATATTCTGAACGTTTATCCTTTGTTGAAATTAAGGCTACTTTGAGAATCAACTAAACTACAGAGGAATGTTGTGGGTTTCATGCTGAAGGTTCACAGAAAGCATTTCAAGTAGAAGAAATTGTTGTTATTCGAAACTGCGTTATTGAGAGAGATAGTTTCCGTAAGGTGACCTACACTGCAATCCAGAGGCCTGTGCAGGCGTTCTGGAACTTCCCTGCTGTAAAAGCAAGAAAACATTTTTTGTCAGCAAGAGAAAAAAAATCCTTGGGCCATATGGCCAGTTTTTTGCCCCCCTCCCCAAATCTGGTAAACTGCACCAAGGAGAGTGAGAGTGCACATTCCCTCCCCACCCTGCTGCCAGCAATCAAGCCCCAGCACGGAAATATTGGAAAGCTGCATAAGCACATACAGTAGTCTGAGGGCAAAATCCTAACCTGGAGTTAGGCTGGCACAGTCAGGGAGGATGGTGCACGTCTATGTGCTGGCCTTTCTGACTCTGAGAGTGGTCCAAACATACTTCACGGTGGCCCTTGTGCCGGCCAAACTTTGCCGGCCTAACTATGCCGGCCTAAGTCCAGCCGCAATCCTAACCTGGAGTTAGGCCAGCAAGGTTTGGCTGGCACAAAGGACACCGTAAAGCACATTTGGACCAGTCTCAGAGTCAGGGACGATGGCACACATCTGTGTGCTAGACTCTCTGACTCCGAGAGTGGTCCAAACATTGAGCTTGGGTGTCCCTTGGGCTAGCCAAACTTTGCTGGCGTAACTCCAGGTTAGGATTGGACCCTGAAATTGTGTAATTGATTAACAGCTCACTCCTAGCCCCCACCACACTCTGCCATAGTGGCATGTTATGTGCTATATGCTAGTGGCTGATCAGGAGACCTGGGAAATGAAAGGAAAATATGTTTCCCTTACCTCTCTGAATTTTCCCTTACCTCCTGAGGGCCTATGGGTCTCTTGGGCCTACGTTAGCCTATAGTTGGTTAAGTTCAAGAGAAAAGACAAGGGACCAAGTGAAGGAGAGGGGATAGGATTTAAGTGCACACAGGTGCTGCTGGAATCCTCTCCCGATCTGCCCGGTCATCCTCTTTCCCTGCCTTGAAACTCCCCCAGGCCTGCCCTGCCCATGATACCCACCACCACCAACATGCTGAGAGCAATAGAGTCCGCCATTCACATTACACAGACTGGCCCAGAGGTGGCAAAATCTTTGCACTGGGCCTTTTATGACAGCTGAACATTCTTTCTGCTGTTGTAAAAGGCCCATAGGATTGGTCCATAAAGTAAATGATGTACTCAACCATGTGATTTTAGCCTACAGATGTAGACAGCATTCCAAACTGCATCCCTTTGTGTACATGACGGAACAGTGGGTGGGAGAACAAGCACTCTTTCCTTCATGCAATGGCATGGATCAGGAGGGTCATGTCTTCTACTCCAGCACCCTGCATTCATGCAGGTACTGGTTTTTTTTCCATAATACAAATTAATGGAAGGCCCAAGATATGCAGGTCTTCAGATCATGCAGTCAATGGTCTTGCCAATATTCTCAGTTGCCATAATTGCATTTCTCAAAGGCTGGGCACTCAAGTTGAATTGCCAACAAGGAAAATGTCATCATAACACCTATTTGCTGGAGTTTCTTGGGATTTTGTTCTTCCTTTTGAGAAGGTGTGCCAAAGAAGATCTTCAGTTTTTCAATTCTCCCTCCAATACAACAACAAAGAAATGCAAGAAACTCTTAAGCTTAATGGCGCTGTAACTTGTACGGTATTAAAAATTAAATTTTTAATAGTCAGTACAAGAAAAAAATTTAAAAGATAAGACCCTTTTGAAGCTTTTATTTCTTATTAGCTATCAATTTCCTTTACATCAACAGCTGTTGATAAAATTAGTCTTAGTAGTGGAAGGTATTTTTCTACCGAATGCGTGCAATCCAGGAGGCCCATTGCTTAATGGTGGAGCTCAGGCTTTGGCATGCCGATGTTTCCATGCTTAATCCCTGGCACTTCCATGTTGAAAGGCTCTTCGGAATACAAGCGGAAGAGACCCTCTGCTGCAATTCTTGGAGAGCCGGTCAGTCCGAGTGCCTAGTACTGGGCTAGATAGACTGAGCCAGTCTCAGGCAGCTTCTTGCATTCAGAGAAATTTAGCTGTATCCAAATCCCACCGCAAACTGGTCAACCACCTTAATTCCATTGCTTTCAGTGGGATTTTGACATCATGATGTTTCACTGGATTGAGTTCAAAGTGCCTGTGCCTTCCTGAAGGCTTTTGCATTTTTCCTTCTTTTTTTTTCCTTACTCACCTTGATCCAGCTAGAGACATCTATGGAAGTAGGCTTCCGCATATGTAATCCAAGTCTAATTCAGCAACACACATATCACAGGTGCTAAACCTGAGGCTCCTCGGGCTGCAAAATCTCATCCAGCAGTTCCAATCATATTGGTTGCTGAACCAATTTACCAGCTTCAGTAGTGGGAGGGGAAAGGAGAGGGATGGATTCATTGTCCTCCAAACTTCTTCCTACACCCCACCCCCGCAAACATATGATAGGCACAATTGTCAGCCAATTACAGCTTCAGCTATTGGAGGAGTCTTTTCAGACCCAGAAAATGGTGCATACAGCCCCATATCTGCGTGTGGTTCCTCTTGCTGCTTGAGATCTACTGGGTGAACGGCAATGGCTAGGTTAAGATGTCACATTAAACCAGGATTAAACCATGATTTATTGTAACTATTTGAAGGCTTAGCCTTCAGCAGCTTCCGTTCTGGTGCTTAGAATAAGATGGGATTTGCTGGGTCTGGATACAATGACAAATTTGGATTTGTTTTAAAACTAACCATGCAACCAACCAGTTTCGTCCTATTGTGCACAAGGGGGAGCAATTGAGGCTAAAGCTCACAACTGTAACATTAAACCATGGTTTAATCCTGGTTTAGTTAACACCTGAACCCAGCCACCCTGTGTTAGTCTCCATCCTTTTCTTTCTTTTTCCTTCCTTCTGTCTTTATTCGTGGTCACCTTTTCAATGTTTGCTATGCTAGCATATGTGCCATTTTTCATACATTACTGCTTTTTCCTCACTTCCTCCATTTCTTTATAATCCCCATTCCTCTGGGCCATGCCTAAGAAACTGCTGCTTCTGCTCAGCCAGGCCTAAGTGATAAGGGGCTCTCCAGAGCTGAATCTAGATGATTCCTAAGCAAGGAATCAGCAAAGAAACTATGTAAGGAAGCTTCTTTCCTCAGAGTGCGTCCCCTTTTTGGATTCCAGTAGCAGACTCTCAGCAAAGCACTTACAAACCACTCTACTCGGTCTTTTCTTAAGTTGCTACCTCGGAGGTGACGTGAAGGAGCAATGCTTTCTAGAATATGGAATGTAAATGGAAACAATAATGCAGATGAATTGAAAAGCAGGGGAGGTACCCATTGAGAACTGATGAATTAAAATTGAGGCAGGTTTTCTATTCACAAAAGCTGCAAGGATGAGTGTATAGTCTACTGCCCCAACTGCCCTTTCCACTGCTCCTACTAGTGAAACATTCAGTGGGGATGAGAGGCAAATTCTTGATGTGGAATTCCTTTTCTTTTTAAATGGCAGCTATACGAGATGCCTGATTGCCACTTTTGCAATTGGCATCCACAAATATTCAGCCTTAATTCTAATCCCGGTTGTTCCTAAATCCTAGGAGGTTATTCCTAAATCCTAGGAGGTGTCAAATACTCAGAGGGTATCGCACTGGGTGTGAGACAAACAGAAGCCAGTCAAGGACACAAGTGCACATTGACTCCTTCCAAATAGGGCCGGCCCTCACTCAGACGATCTGCCAAACCACAGTTTGGAGGGTTAGGAATGAATAGTGGGGCGGTTTGGAGTTCCATGCTCCCTCCCTCTCCTTACCTCCCTCTTCATGCAGGGAAGAAGGGCAAGAGGTCGAGCATGGATCCAGGGCACGCCGGGTCTTGTTCTCTATGGACTGGTTGCAGCCAGTGGTTTTGCAAAGGAGACTAAGGGCGCAATCCTAAACTGAGTTAGGCCGGCATAAGCTAAGCCAGCAAAGTTTGGCCAGCACAAAGGATACGGCAAGTATGTTTGAACCACTCTGGGAGTCAGAGAGGCCAGCACACAAATGTGTACCATCCTCGCTGACTCTGAGAGTGGTCCAAACACGCTTTATGATGACCCTTGTGCTGGCCAAACTTTGCTGGCTTAGCTTATGCCGGCCTAACTCCAGTTTAGGATTGCGCTCTTAGATCTGTAAGCACGGCTCTTCTCAAAGTCAAGCACTATGTTACTTCCAATTGTAAAATTGGACAATATCTTGTGCCAAACTCCCGTAACGTACTCCCATCCAGTCTGCGTGGATGAAATGTATTGCCAAGCCTTCCTAATCTACCTAACCAGTATTCTGTTCCTGTCCACTGTCACCATTGTGTGGGTTCCTAAGGGCAGTTGGAATCTGCAGTCATATCTGCGCGTCAATTTCTCTTGGAGGTTTTATATTTGTCTCCATTTCACTTTTAAAGGGCTCAACATGTATGCATTATTCCCACATTGATTTTATTTTGTTTGAATAAAAATATCCCTTTAAAATAGTGCAACTAATACTGCTCTAGACAAAAAATTTTCCTGTAAAAAACACAAAGCCACTATACCTGTACAGCATCTTCTGTACAGAAATAAACTCATAGGTTCTCATAGTATGTAACGTGCCAAAATATTCAAGTGTGGCCTAAGGACTAAATTAAATGCCTCCTATAGAATTTCAAGGAATGTTAGAAACAGGAAACTAGCTCTTTAGTTTATCGTTAAGGAATTATATATATAAATATATTAAAATATATATATATATACACATAAGAAATCATATCAACAATGAGGATGAACTGAGTGCCAAATATTTGCCATCTGTATAAATCTACACTTCACTAGAGTTAAAAACTATTTTATGTAATTGTCTTTCTCATGCTTTTATGGTTCTTTTGATAAGTTCTGTTTAGTAGCATGCAGGATACCTAAACCGAATGTACAGTATAATGTTTCATTGCTACAATTATTTCTTGCTTCTTGGTAATATCTTATTTACCAAAAAAAAATGTTGTTTGTTTGGAACATCTTTGCCAGTTGTTTTATTGTTGAGTTCCTCTTTTTCATGATCCTATATTTGCCTTCAGCTAATTATAAGGAACAACAACAACAAAAGTGTGCTTCACTATTCCCTCCCCCCCCCACCCACGCACCCCCTCACCCACCCCCATGGCTTTTTTATGAAGCTGCCTCTTTCAATTGGTTCCTGTATGGTTTATGATCATCTTCTGTAAATAATTCTGCAATTAAATTTTTTGAGAAAAATGGCATTGCTGTTTATTACCACAACACTGACATGCTGAAAACACAACCAGAAATTGGGGACAACTGTTTGGAACGTGTATCACTCCTGCTCTAGTCGCTTCAGACTAAATATGCCGACTGTCTTATGGGTATGTGTTGTGCCTAAAGAAGAACCGCAGGCCAGAAAGGTAAAGATGTCTCAGGGGGTAGGGGGGAGCATTTACCTGTATTCTGGACATAAAAAGCAAATTGGCAGCCTAATCTATTAGATCAGTGTTACTCAAACTGTGGATTGGGACCCACTTGGTGGGTCGTGACCTGATGTCAGGTGGGTCGCGGAAAGCTGGGAGCAGCCATCTTGAAAACTGCAGATCTTCCTCTTGTTGTATTCCTTTTGTGAGTGTTAACAGCTTGAATTTTCAAGTGAGGGTTTTTTTAAACATTGTTTTCAGTTCAGTGATTTACATAATATTTTGTCCTTTCTGTTAGGGATGCTTCATCGTTGTACAATTGCTGCAGTCCAAGAATGCCAGTTTGCATTTCAGGAGTGTCTTTTTATGATGTCACAATGGCAGCACTTCCTGCTTGATGATGTCACTTCTTGCCACAACGTGACTTCCAGGTGAATGACATTATTTCTGGTGGATCCTGATAGAGTGCCATTCTAAAAAGTGGGTACTGGTCCATAAAGTTTGAATACCACTGTATTAGATCTTATTTTTTAAAAAATTTAATGCTAACAACACAATTATATCAATCAATCAATCAATCAATCAACAGGTACTTATATACCGCTTTTCAACACGAAGTTCACAAAGCGGTTTACAGGTAAATAGTAATAATAATAAAGTTAAATGGCTCCCTGTCCCAAAGGGCTCACAATCTAAAAAAAGGCAGACCGCCAGCAACAGCCACTAGAAAGACTGCGCAGGGGTGAAGAGGGACAGTTACTCTCCCCCTGCTAAATATAAGAGGAACACCACTGGAAAAAGTGCCTCTTGGCCAGTTAGCAGGGGATTATATGCTAGTGCAGCCAAGACACATGGCCTGTACTGCATCCACAGCAGCTTAGGAGGCTACTGGAGGTCACCCCAAGGAAAGCCCCAGCCACCCCTGGCTTCTTAGATCTGCACCAGCTATTGAGCTGATGCAAATCAGGGGGTGTAAAGCTGCCCAGCCTGAGAGTGGATGCTGCAGAGGAGGCCTCTGCCAACTCCACCCCCTGAGCCTAATCTGCCCCATTCCATCCTCCCCCATCCAAAACACCCCCTCCTCGCCTCCCAACCACCCTTCTGCCACCTTCTTCAGGCCTGTGCTGGGACAGGATGTGGCACCAACGAGCAGGCACAGGCTTCTTGGGCCAGCGCTGCCAGCTTGTGAGTAGCTGCAAATGCGCTTTTTGGCACGTTTCCTACACTTGGAGCTGGTGCAGGAAGGGCAGCACCCATTCAATGGAACAATAGGATTCCCCTGCCCAGAACACTGGATGAAAACAGGAAGTTTACTTCTTAGTGAGTTGGATGCTACCTGGAGATTTCTTTGTATCCCCAGATGCAAAAGCACATCAGGCCTCAGCCTGGTACAGAACCAGGTTTCCAAGCAGGCTGGGTGACAGGCACAACGATACTGCCACATCAGGCAGAGGTTGATGTCTAGCACAGCAAACTGTTCTGGGGCAGAGGGGGAGCGAAGGGATGCATGTATTCAGTCCAAGCAGAAAGTTGGCGGCCCTCAAAGTGGTGTAGCAAGAGAGTCTATGCAGCTGCTTATAGAGGCAAATTGTGCAGACTAAGGACCTAAACTTGATACAACAGCCGTAAAGAGCTGGACAGGTCCTACTGGGTCTCTCAATCTGAGCAGTACCTTCGCTGGTCATTGTCTGGGTGACACGGCAGCGCAGCAAGGGTAGCTCCTGCCGTGCAAGGACTCAGGGGCGTATCTCTTTGAAAGGGCGCCCATGGCGCCCAATGAAATCGCGCCCCTAGGGGCACGCAACGTCATGACGTCACATCGTGACGTCATGACATTGCGCCCCGCCCCTTAGGAGGCGCGTTCTCTCCGCTTGTGCCGGCTAATCGAGGCACAAGCGGAGAGAAAGAACGAGGCGGCGGGGGCGCCCGCGCCGCGTTCTTTCTCTCCGCTTGTGCCGGCTAATCAAGGCACAAGCCGACAGAACACGGTGGGGGCGCCTGTGCCACGTTCTTTCTCTCCGCTTGTGCCTCGATTAGCCGGCACAAGCGGAGAGAAAGAACACGGCGGCGGGGGAAAGAACGCGCAGGGTCTGGGCGGGAGCGGGCGGGCCATGGGCGCCATCTTGGGGGGGGCGGGTGCCATGCGAACGGCGCCCCCCCCGCAAGATCGTGCCCATGGCTCGTGCCACCCCCTGCCACACCCTAGCTACGCCCCTGCAAGGACTACCCTAAATCCGCATGAAATAAGACTCCTGGGCTTGGCTGCCAGAGGCCCTGGTTTGGGAGATGCCTTACATCCCGCAAACCAAGGGACCAGTCATGCCTTACAAAGGGCTGGAGACTTGCTTTCTGAAATGAAGGCTGAGCATCCAGGGAATAGTCTGTTATGGGATCCAGATTCCCAAAGGTCTCCCTCTCCATGGCTATGGTTCTCAGGAGCCTATGCACAATCTACAGAAATAGGAGGGGCCCCAGGCTTCACTTCAATAATTGGTTTTAAGAGAGTTGAAAACTGCTGGAGTGAGGTTTTGCCTCCTATGGGACAAGCTTGCACATGAGCACATACACACTTCCTACTTCCTCTGTCACCTTTGGGCAAATCAGTGGATGCTGGAACACAACTGCACAAAAAATGTGCCATGAGGGACAAAAGTTGGATGAATGTGCGTACGATGACCCACAAGCCCTCTTTCAAGTCCTTTCAACAATTTGGAAAAAACAACAACTACAATTCTGTCCTGCCTGCCTGCCTCCTTCTTATCGCAGTCTTAAAGAGTATTGAAATCCCTGGCAAATCCTGCTTAATCAGGATGATTGTGGATTGGGCTCATACTGTAGCAAAATAGCAACTAATGAAACCAATTCCATTTTTTTTTAAAGGTATGCCATTTTATTGATATCATTGAAGGAATATAAAAACTTATCTGCACTGTGCCTCATTGCACAGAAAGCAATCTATTTAAAGCCAATGGATGCCCTATTATGTGTAATTAGTTGTTACAGTATAAACAAATTAACATTTTATTAGTTGCTCGTGGTATTTTATTAGTTGCCCATGGTAAGTATCATTGTCCTTTTGGAAGTATTCTATCTGGTGCAAGCTTAGATGGTTAAAAAGAAGAGTTTATGTTCATTTCCGCATTTGGAGAATTCTGCTAAATCATCTAAATTTGGGGGTGGGGTAGGAATGGCTTTGGAGAACAGTCTTTCAAGGGTGAAGAAGCCTGGGTTTGCAGCAGTTCTTGGCTTTAAGGGCCTCATCGAGTGCAAATGATAAAGTTGAAATGTCTGAGCCCCATACAAAGACCATACAAGATTACCTATATAAACTGATTCCTGGAAATTGCAGGGGCTAGAGCATACTACTTGTAGTGTGGAGGTAAGTTGGCAACTCTAGCACATTCTTGGCCAGCCAATGTCAGCCAATCTGTATTTAAAGTAAGGCTGCGCTGAAAGTTCTCCTAGGTGAACTTTTAGGTGAATGCTGGGAGACTTTCAAGGGCAGAAAGGCTGGAAGAAACAGGCCTGCCCTTCTTTGGGCATTTTCCTGGCTCTTTTCTGGCCTTCCATTTTACTCTTCAGAATGCCCAGGAATGTGGCTGCCTCATTGCATGATGGTTTGAGAGGAATTACAGCTCCCTCCAAAAATTGCACCTGCCATTGGCAGCCTCCTTTTTTTTTTACCCACAATTCGCCTTGGAACACCACTACATAAATAACATTGCATCATTCTTAGAAGCATTGAAGGAGGAGGGGGGGAAATGTCAACCAGCAGCCAGCTACTGCAGAGGCAGCCACCACGGTCACAGCAAAGCCCCCTATTTTGCCACTCCACCCCAAATTCCCAAAATGTCCCCTATTTTGCCACCCAATGGGTCAATGAAATATAAGTAGATTTCAGCTCAGCTCTATTTATGGCACAATCCTAACCTGGAGTTAGGCTGGTACAGTTAGGCCAGAAAAGTTTGGCTGGCACAAAGGACACCATAAAGCGTGTTTGGACCACTCTTGGAGTCAGAGAGCTGTGCACCATCCTCCCTGGCTCTGATAGTGGTCTAAATGCGCTTTACAGTGGCCCTTGTGCCAGTCAAACTTTGTTGGCCTAACTGTGCTGACCTGACCCCAGGTTAGGATTGTGCCCTTAAACAGATCTGCCCCAAGGACATGTAAACAGGGTGAGGTGGACGCTATGATTTAAATGTGTGGCCTAGTTCAGCCATGCCATGTGCCCCCCCCTCGCCCACAGGAGCCCCCCTCTCCGGCAGGGCTCAGTTCCAGGACTAGAAATAGTACCTATAGTTTTATTTTCCTATTGGAGAAGGAGCTGTTATTGTTAGCAGTTGAATTACAGCATTGAACTGCCAACAAAATGACTTTGAAGTCTTAACCTGAACTACTTTTCATAAATTGGTAAAACTTCACGAAAAATAGTTAATGCAGGTAGCTTACGTTCAGCCCATCACTGAAAGCAGAATTGCAGAGTTGCACTGAAAACAAAACTAGACTGTTCCATAATGTATGGAACCATAAAGGCATCCATCATGCCTTTGAGCAAACATTTTGCCAGTATTCTGGATGATGCCTTTTTTTTTTTTTTTTACATGTGGTGGTGCTTCAGAAATATTTAGAGCACAATCTTAACCTGGAGTTAGGCCAGCACAGTTAGGCCAGCAAAGTTTGGCCGGCCCCAGAGCCACCGTAAAGCACATTTGGACCACTCTCGGAGTCAGGGAGGATGGTGCATGTCTGTGTGCTGGTCCAAGAGTGGTCCAAACATACTTTACAGTGTCCCTTGTGCTGGCCAAACTTTGCTGGCCTAACTGTGCCAGCCTAACTCCAGGTTAGGATTGAGCCCTTAGCCACATAGGGAAATCACACACAAGGGCAAGTGATTTGCCAAACTGTTGTTGAATTTTCAATCTTGATAGATGGTTCTAGTCGGCTGCATGGTTTGTAATGCATAGGAACATTTTCTGGCAGTGACTGTGAGCCAGTCAAGCAGTCGGGTTCAATGGACACCTCCTTAGCCCTTTTCAAAGACCAGCAGCAGCCCAAAAGGGAAGAGAAACCACTGAGCTTTTCATAGTGCCAATTGTTTGGAAAAAAAAACATGAGAGCTGTGACTGCAAAACATTTCAGCACAAAGAAATGCACTAGGCTGTATCGGAAGGAAGAGGAAGTGCTATAAACTGGCCCAGTCCATCTAAAATGATTTCTTTAGAGGGGTTTGTGGTGTTATGTTGTTTTTTTGCTTGTTCTATAAGTGAATTTTTTTAAATTACATAATAATGCCTGAAACAATAAAAAATGATATTGCTCCTCTACACAAAGCAATGTTCAGCAATGTTCAATGACCTGCATGTTCAGCTTCAGTATGTTTGAGTTTCCCTGGTCATGAACAAAGAGAGGAAAATGTTGCGTGTGTGCATCAATTAGTCCTTTGTGATGAAATGAATGGGTGATTCCTTGCAGGCAAAGGAAGTCCATGCTCTTGTCTTGTTAGAGCACATTTGCTTTCACGCAGCTGGGTCCTGTCTACAGGTTAGTACTCTTCAGTTGCTGTGAGTACAAGTGACCAGCAGAGGGCATACCTGAAGCACTTTGCAATTAAATCTTCCTAGTGTTTTTCATGTCCCTGGTGAAGCAGCATCTCCAAAGTAATCTGGGCCCAGCTGAGACAAATCACAATGTGTCACACAGTGCACCCTAAGCGTTTTCTACATGGAAATTGCAGCTTTTGAATTCCTTGCAATATTGACCAGGAATGCCTGGCCATTCCTGAATGCTTTTGCATAATATTCAGACCATTTCTATTAACATAGATTTTCACCTTTGCATCAACAGGAAACGATAGTCCATGTGAAACCCTTACAGAAATCAAAACCAAGTCAAAGAACTCACACACAAATTTTTTTGTTCTCCCTGCCACAAGAGTGTGCAGCTTTGCCAAACTGCAGTTGAATCTTCAGTCTGGATAGATTGTAGTTCAGAGGCATGATAAAGGGCTGGACCACAAGGTCTCACTAGTTTGAAGCTGGATACAGCTGTGATTTTCCAGTTGGGAGGGGTCAGAGTGAGTGAACAACAGTAGTCTCAGGTGATGAGAAGCTCTGGCAGGTTTGAACTTCGGGTTGGCAAACAGCTACATTTGAGGTATAAAAATAATGTGCCATTCCATCGTGGATGTCTGCATCAGCCATGATATGACAGGTATAAGAGTGTCCCTTTGCTTATGGTCAGAGGTTAGCAAGTTCAAGTTTTCTTGTGTGTGTGCACTCACATGCATGTGCAATCCTGACCTGGAGTTAGGCTGGCACCAGAAGCAGATCTAAGGGAGGGCAAACTCTAAGTTTTTCAAGAAGCCTTACCTTGCAGTGGAAAACACTCCTCTCCTGCACTGTTCTAGTCAATCCTCACAGGGAAAAGCAACATCTTGGCGTTGCTTACTGGCTACAGCAGCAAGGGAGAGGAGGGATTTACATGACAGGGTAAGGCTTCTTGCAACACTTAGAGCTTTGCCCTCCCTTAGATCTGCCTCTGGCTGGCACAGTTAGGCCAGCAAAGTTTAGCTGGCACAAGGGACACCGTAAAGTATCTTTGACACTCACGGAGTCAAAGAGGCCAGCACACAGACGTGCACCATCCTCCCTGACTATGAGAGTGGTCTAAATGCGATTTACGGTGGCCCTTTTGCTGGCCAAACTTTACTGGCTTAACTCCAGGTTAGGATTGTGCCCTGTGGTAGGCACAATTAATAAAAATATATAGGGAAAAAAGTTGGCAAGTTCTGGATGAATATTAGGATTAAGTAAGGATCATAGTTTTATTGTTTTAGCTTGTGAAATAATGTTATATATTATGTCAAAAGCCCAAATGCCTTTATGCAATAAGTAATCTTAGTAACAGGCAAGTTTGGTCTTGGAGTACAAAATGAAGCAGGGCAAAGACTGATAGAGTTTTGTCAGGAGAACACATTAGTCATAGCAAACATCCTTTTCCAGCAACACAAATGGTGACAGTACACATGGACTTCACCAAATGGTCTATACCGAAATCAGATTGATTACATTCTTTGCAGCCAAAGGTGGAAAAGTTCTATACAGGCAGTAAAAACAAGACCTGGAGCTGACTGTGGCAAAATTCAGGCTTAAACTGAAAAAAGTAGGGAAAACCACTAGGCCACATATGATCTAAATCAGATCCCATACGAATATACTGTGGAGGTGACAAATAGATTTAGGGGCTTAGATTTGGTAGACAGAGTGCCTGAAGAACTTTGGACGGAGGTCTGTAACATTGTACAGGAGGCAGCAACTAGATCCATCCCAAAGAGAAAGAAATGCAAGAAGGCAAAGTGGCTGTCTGAGGAGGCTTTACAAATAGCTGAGGAAAGAAGGGAAGCAAAAAGCAAAAGAGAAAGGAAAGATACACCCAACTGAATGCAGATTTCCAGAGAACAGCAAGGAGAGATAGGAAGGCCTTTTGAGAAAGAGGAAAACAACAGAAAAATAGAAAGAAATAGAGGAAAACAACAGAATGGGAAAGACTAGAGATCTTTTCAAGAAAATTGGAGATATCAAAGGACAATTCTATGCTAAGGTAGGCACAATAAAGGACAAGAACGGCAAGGACCTAACAGAAGCAGATGAGATTAAGAAGAGGTGGCAAGAATACACAGAGGAACTATATAAGGCCAATCTAAATGTTCCTGATAATCACAATGGTGCGGTCACTGAGCTCAAACCTGACATCCTAGAGTGTGAAGTCAAGTGGGCTTTAGAAAGCATCACTAACAACAAAGCTAGTGGAGGTGACAACATTCCAGCTGAGTTACTCAAAATCTTAAAAGATGATGCTGTCAAAGTGCTGCACTCCATATGCCAGCAAATTTGGAAAACCCAGCAGTGGCCACAAGACTGGAAAAGATCAGTTTACATTCCAATCCCAAAAAAGGGCAATGTCAAAGATTGTTCAAACTACTGCACCATCACACTCATTTCACATGCTAACAAGGTGATGCTCAAAATCCTACAAGCTAGGATTCAGCAGTATGTGAATCGAGAACTACCAGATGTACAAGCTGGCTTCCGAAGAGGCAGAGGAACTAGAGATCAAATTGCCAACATTCGCTGGACCATGGAGAAAGCAAGAGAGTTTCAGAAAAACATCTACTTCTGCTTCATTGACTATGCCAAAGCCTTTGATTGTCACAACAAACTGTGGCAAGTTCTTGAAGAGATGGGAATACCAGACCACCTTATCTGTCTTCTGAGAAACCTGTATGCGGGCCAGGAAGCAACAGTTAGAACTGGGCATGGAACAACTGATTGGTTTACAATTGGGAAAGGAGTACGACAAGGCTGTATACTGTCACCCTGCTTATTTAACTTATACGCAGAGCACATCATGAGAAAGCCTGGGCTGGATGATTAACAAGCTGGAATCAAGATTGCTGGGAGAAATATCAACAACCTCAGATATGCAGACAACACCACTCTAATGGCAGAAAGTGAGGAAGACCTAAAGAACCTTCTGATGAGGGTGAAAGAGGAAAGTGCCAAAATTGGCTTGAAGCTCAACATCAAAAAAACTAAGATCATGGCCACCACTCCCATCACTTCCTGGCAAATAGAAGGGGAAGAAATGGAAGCAGAGACAGACTTTATTTTCCTGGGCTCCAAGATCACCACAGATGGTGACTGTAGCCATAAAATTAAAAGACGTTTACTTCTTGGGAAGAAAGCTGTGGCAAACCTAGACAATAAAAAGCCGAGAAACCACCCTGCCAACAAAGGTTCCCATAGTCAAAGCTATGGTTTTCCCGGTAGCAATGTATAGATGTGAGAGCTGGACCATAAGAAAGGCAAAGCGCCGAAGAATAGATGCTTTTGAATTATGGTGTTGGAGAAGACTCTTGAGAGTCCCCTGGACTGCAAGGAGATCCAATCGGTCAATCCTACAGAGTCAAGCCTGATTGCTCCCTGGAAGGACAAATCCTGAAGCTGAAGCTCAAATACTTTGGCCACCTCATGAGAAGAGAGGACTCTTTAGAAAAGACCCTCATGCTGGGAAAGATGGAAGGGAAAAGGAGAAGGGGCGGCAGAGGATGAGATGGTTAGACAGTGTCAAACATGAAATTGGGCGAACTCAGGAAGGTAGTGGAGGACAGGGAGGCCTGGTGTGCTGTGGTCCATGGGGTCGCAAAGAGTCGGACAAGGCTTAGCGACTGAACAACAAAATCTTAGTTCTATTTAAATAAACCTTCCATTATTACAAGCTGGTGTTTCTGTGAGTACAAAGGAAGTGGGATTCATCTAGGTGTGGCCTCGGCCATTTGGCCTGATAACTGGAACAAACCAGAATTTTGAGGCCTGAGTTCCTGGAGCTTGGGGGAGCGCATTGCTTGCAAGGGCTGGGGGTTTGGCCTGCAGTACCTTGGCTTCCCCTTGAGAAGGACTAACTGTTTAGAAAGCGTGGTGGCAATTACTGGAGGACAGGTGAGGACTTGTATGCCCACCACCTGATGGATGTGTGTGCCCTTAGCAGATAACAAAACACAAGAGCCTGTACTTGGTGGTTGGTTTCTTTGCCTGGGAATTATAACCTCATGTTCTCATGGTGTGTTGAGATTGTTGCAAATCAGGGGTGCCAACTTACATTCAGTATTGAGGGAGCCATAACCACACCCCTTGATGCACCCATTATCATAATATCATAGCATTGAGATATATAGCCACATTGCTAATTCCCAGAGCAAGGAAATCATACATGTTCCCTCTCCCCTCTGCTGCTGCTCAGGCAGTTGGGCAGACCATCAGTGTCTGCTTTCAAACTTACGGTGACTTGCATTACCTACCAGTATAGGTCTCGTTTTCCCAATAGTCTATTATATGTTTTTGCACTCTGAGAGATTTTAGAAGGTGCAATTTCAAAAAAGGGAGAAATTACGAAGAAATCATGTTTTTAGTGCAATGCATCATGGTTGCAAGGAAATGAGCTCATTTGCATTTCCTTGCAACCATGATGCATTGCGCTAAAAGCATGATTTCTTCGTAATTTCTCCCTTTTTTGAAATTGCCTTCCCGGCTCTGAGAGCTAGAAAAGTGTGCAGTTTTTCTCTACTGGTTTCCTCTCACTCTGCTGTATGCTCACAGTTGGTTTTGTTCTTTGCAGGGGGGATGAGATGTTGGGAGGGCATAGCTACACCCACAAAATAATAGAAGAGCCACTTGCCCCTGTACCACACCCAAGCAGCAAACATAAGAACTGGATTGGGAACATGCACTGCTGACTCACTGGGAGTGTTAAGCCAGGAAAAGTTTCACATAGGAATGACAATATAGTTACCTAGACCAGGAGACATATTGGATTGGATGCAATCCAGCCATAGTTAAAACAGTTGGGAGGTCGGCCTGCCAACTTTCCTTTTCTTCATCCACACATGCCTCCACCGCTTCTCTGAACAGAGACAGGCCAGTTGCTCTGTGGGTTAAAGCACTGGGCTGGCTGGATTTATTCAAATAAACAGTTTGAATAAACTGAAAACAGTTTCTGGTGCAAGGCAGTGATGGGATCAGCTAACGACTCGGGGGAACGCTGGGCGGGCAGCAGGAAGGCTGGGCGGGACTTCCGGGTGATTGACAGGCCGTCCATCCGGGTCCACCGCCTGCCCGCCCGCCCGCCGCACGGGCTGCCCTGGCCTCGGAGGGGGTGCCCGCTCGCCGGGGGGATGGGTGGGGGCCCCTGTGTGCCAGGGCGCACAGCGGTGGGGCGCACCACCTGGGGCAGCCCGTGCGGCGGGCGGGCGGGCAGCAGACCCAGACGGATGGGCTGTCAATCACCCGGAAGTCCCGCCCAGCCTTCCTGCTGCCTGCCCAGCGTTCCCCCGAGTCATTAGCTGATCCCATCACTGGTGCAAGGACAGAACAGACAGGCCCTACTCAAGATCCAGCAGCCAAGTTCCACAATAAAGCAAGAACAGAGTGCTGCTGAAACTTCCCTGGCTTAAGGCATCCTTTACAATTGCAGCATCCTCCTGGCATGCAGAGAGAGAGTGCGAACTTTCTCAGATTTAACTCTTTCCTAGCTGAGGAGCATCTTTGGCTTGGCTGGCATCTCTTGCTCATTCTGGCTCTGGTTTCCATCTTCTGCTTGCTCTTACTCTCTCAGCCCAGCTGGGCAGCTCTCTTTTATGCCCTTGTGGCGAGCCCAAACCCCGCCTAACTCCGATAGGGTGATTTAAACTGGTGTTGAAATTTGGAATCAAGTGAGTCCTTGAGTCACCTGGCCCAGACGATACTTAAGAGTTTGTGGCGTGGCTCAGAGCTTGCAACACTAATGAAAAAGGAAGCCGTCCTTGAAGCAAGCCTATCGCACAGCCGAACTGGCTTGTAAACATGTTCGTCAAGTTCTTGCACAGAATAAATTAAAAGGTTGGCTTGCATTGTGATGCCCGGAAGCATGACTGCACGGCACAGCTGCTGCACATAGCATGGGAGTGTTCCTTTGATCACTCAGACGCATTTCCCAGATGCTCAGGATTGCCGTAGTCACTCCTTTCCATGTATGTTGCAAGTGAGCAGCTGCCCTTATCTCACTGCCATTGGATGAAGCATTTGAGATAAATGTGGTAGCAGCAGGACGTAATAGATGTGTGGAAGACACGCTATCCATGCTGGCCCAATAGCATTCCTTCCCACAAGGCTTTGTTCCATCAGGACTGCATTTCTGGATGGCCTCTGACGCAGGCAATGCCCTTGCAAGCATTCCTCTTCTGACTCACCTTAAGCTCCTCCTGATCCTTGACATATCTGGAATGTGCCAAGGGGTAGATTCTAGGGGCAGATTCACCTGTTCCACAGAAAGTGCTGCCCACAACTTCCTGTGGATGACGGGATCAGTAATTCCATTACCTCCCTGGCATAAAGAGGAGGGCAAACTGTTGGAGAAAGAGCAGGATCCCACCCTTCCTCCCATTTTTTTCCAACCTTTTAAATATTCTATTTTTTTAAAATGCGCGGAGTTCCACAGTTGGACAAGCAAATGGCGCCAGAGGCTCATCTGGCATCAAAGAAGTGTTTCAAGGGCCAACTGGTGTCACAGACTACCCCTGCCCTATAATGTGCAACTAAGGGCAGATTTAAAATTTGCTCCTGACACATGAAGGCTAATAGGAATGCATCTGATTCCAAACAGGGACAGTAGGCCCAATCCTATCCAACCTTCCAGTATCAATGTAGCTTTAATGCAGCCTTTCTTAACCTTGAGGAGGCATCTGAGACTGCCCCCTACCACATAATGCAGCATACATCCCATTGGCATGCCTGCATTGGCACTGGAAAGTTGGATAGGGGTGAGCCCTGTGTAATATTTCCAAATTGCTCACCACATGGCAGTCCGAATTCTGTAGAGCAGTGTTATTCAAACTGTGGGTCGGGACCCAGTGATGTCATGCACCCACTACACACTAGTACGTGAGTACCAGTTCCTAGAAGTTGAGCTGGCCCCGCCCACTCGAAGCTGGCCCCGTCGGCTGGTTGGCTCAGCAGCTGCGCATGTGTACTGCACACCCGCAGCCGTTGCCTGCACTTTCTGTGAGGAGGCAGGCAGGCAGCGTGGTGGAGGCGGCAGCAGCAGCAGCGGAGCAAGAGGATCGGAGGCGGCGGCAGCGGCAGCAGCGGCAGCAGCAGCGAGGGAGACCCAGGAATAAGGCAGCAAGTGTGAGAAGGTAGGCTGCCTGGGGCTCCCGCTCCCTCCAGCCGCGCAGATCCAGCATCCAGGTTCCTCCTGCAGCCTCCCCCTAGCCCCAGCCCCCACGCGGTCTTTTTTTGGTCGCCCGTTCGTTCCCCCTCAAGCTCCTTGCCGGCCAGCCCAGCGCTTGGTCGGGCGCCTACGTGGTTGTGCGTTCCGGTGGGCGCCCGTTCCCCCTCCTGCTCCTTGCCGGCTCCTTGCATTTAACATTAAAGTTAAATGGCTCCCTGTCCCAAAAGGGCTCACAATCTAGTACAGTCTAGCCTGCTATTCAACCAGGGAACAGTTGAAGCAAAATATGTATATACACATCTCTAGAAAGCAAAGCAATAGACGTTAAATCAACACTAACCACAAGCTGAAGTTATTACGAACATGGTCACATCCATGGCAACAATCATGACCTCACTTCCGGCTATGACCTCACTTCCTGCCACGACATCACTTCCGGCTTATGACATCACTTCCAGTGGGCAGACCCCAAGAAGTGCCAATCAAAAGTGAGTACCTGTTCCTAAATCATTTGGATGACACCACTGGTCGGGACCCACTTGGTGGGTCGCAACTTGATATCAGGTGGGTCACAGAAAGCTGGGAGCAGCCATCTTGGAAGCTGCAGACCTTCGTCTTCCTATATTCCTGTTGTGAGTGTACACAGTTTGAATTTTCAAGTGAAGGCTTTTTTTCATTTTTCTTTTTTTTTTCATTTTTTTAGTTCAGTGCTTTTACATAATATTTTGTCCTAACTTTGTTTTCTGTCAGGGATGTTTCATGGTTGTATAATTGTTGCAGTCCAAGAATGCCAATTTGCATTTCAGCCTGTGTCGTCTGCATACTGATTACATAGTTGTGCCTGATAAAACATGTTGACATTACCTTACCTTATCTACCTCGCCTTATCTGTGATTCCTCAGTACTGCCTCATTTCCTATGTATTGTCAGGTTGGCCATTGCCCATTTGAAGACAACAGCTGTTATATACTTTCTGGTGGTTGGCTGTCCTTACAGCAGAGAGAAAAAAACAGAGGGAACATTGGCTGTGGCTGCCCTACTTTAGATCACCTGAGCCTGGGTGCGTCTTTCCAGATCCAGGTCAGCAACGTGCAGTAATACTCTGCAGTAATACTCGGATGTCAGATGAGTCGGGTCAGGTCATAGAGTCATGAGGGGAATGTTGACAATGATGATGCACTGCTTCACATGACTCAGTCAGTCAGCATTTGTAATGTGCTTTGAGGGATATAACACAATAGCAGAATGAGAGCTACAGTATTTTTTAGGACATTGATCGTCAGCTGGCTCTTGGAGGTGTATGTGCTGGGGCCTCACCTCAGGCTCATTCAAGGGCACACCTGGGCCTGGCCTTCCTTTGAGGCAGAGAAGGCCCATGGCTGCCCCTGTTCCCCACCAGTGCCCAGCAAGCTGGGAACCCCATGAATGCCTACCGGGGGTTGTGGTGAACAATGGTAGCAGTAGGCCATCTGCTTCTTCCCCCACCCCCCACCCCGTGTCCTTTTACAATGCCCATGTTCCTTGTTCCCTGACAGTCTGTCAGAAGTTTTGGCCATCCAAGATCTGTTGAATAGTACTAGGAAAAAACTGCCTGCTCCTCATTCCCTCTGGTAAGCTTCCCCATTGGGCTCTGAGTCCCTGGCTGGCTGACCAGGAGACAATGGGGAATAGCAACAATGGCAAAGCATCCTCTCTTTTTTTTCCCTACCACCATTTTATAAATCCTGTTGCTGCTCTCCACTATTGCCCAGCCAGCCAGCCAGCCAGGAGCCCAGAGTCCAATGAGTAGGGGAGGTTGTGGTTTTCCAGCATAGGTGTCAGACTTTTGGCAATGATGTTTGGTGATGACATGATGATGTCATCGCCAAACTTCTGGGTTGCTGAGCTCTCTGCTGTGCAGACCTCAGTTTGCCAAGCCTCTGCTGTGCCAAGCCTCTTGCCCAATTTCCTGCGCCCTGGAGAGGCAATGGCAGAGCCACCTGCCCAGCCTTGTGGAGTCACATTGCTGACACCAGTGTCACCCCTTCCTGACTAAAAGTCCCACCCATCAGTCAATGACTGTCTCAAGACTGCAGGCTGGATGAGTTTGATTGGTGGGCCAGATCCAATTCATGGTCCATAGGTTGCTGATCCTGTTTAGGCCACTGTCTATCCTTGAGAGACTTGGGGAACTCATGGTACAATCCTACAATCTTCAAGCCTTCAGCTTGTTTGAGAAGAGGAGTAGCCAGTTCCCACATCTAATATAGCTAGGCAGGCAGACAGACAGCAGAGGGGTGGGGGCTATCCAGTGTTTTGCATTGAGTGCCATATGTATGACTGTATGCCTCTTGGGCATAAGTCATGGGTGTGTCCTCCCTGCAAGAAGCTCCAAGCACTCAGGGAATGAGTCTTCTCCCTAGAAGCCTTGGTTGCGGACCTGGAGAAGCAGAGGCAGGTAGAGAGGGACCATGGTGAGACTTCCTGCAGGCTTCGTCCCACCCTCAGAGGGGCAGCCCCTCGGCTGCTGGGGTAGAAAGTCTCAGGGCTGGAGGACGTCACTCTGGAAAAGAGGGAAACAATCCTCTAGGGGGGACCTCTTCTTCAGGTGACGGGCCCATATCCAGTCACACTAAGGATACTCCTCTGCGGGAAGGGGGAGGGGGGCTTCTTGGAGATTGAAGGGGGAGGGGAGATTCTATTGTTAGGAATATAGAGAGGGAGGTCTATGACGGATGTGAGGACCGCATGGTGACATGCCTGCCTGGTGCGAAGGTTGCGGACATCACGTCTCATCTAGATAGGTTGGTAGAGAGTGCTGGGGAGGAGGTAGCAGTGGTGGTGCAAGTTGGCACAAACGACATGGGGAAATGTAGCCAGGCAGTCCTAGAGGCCAAATTTAGGTTGTTAGGGAGGAAGCTGAAAACCAGGACCCCAAAGGTAGCGTTCACAGAAGTGCTGCCTGTTCCACGCGCAGGGTCAGGTAGGGAGGCGGAGATCAGAAGTCTCAATGCGTGGATGAGTCGGTGGTGTTGGGAGGAGGGGTTTAGATTTATTAGGCACTGGGGAGCGTTTTAGGGCAAGCCAAGCCTGTATAAGAAGGACGGGCTGCACCTGAACCAAAATGGAACCAGACTGCTGGCGCGTAATATTAAAAAGGTAGCAGAGCAGCTTTTAAACTAAACCCCGGGGGAAATGCCGACAGGAGCCGAGTGGCATCTGGTTCAGGACTCCTCAACCCTAGGGAATAAGGGTGGCGAGGTGACAGAAGAACAACGTAATGATAGTGTAGGAATTAGGAGTAGAAGCATGATAGGAAGTGACAGTGAGTTCAGCAGAACAAGAGACTGTAGAGCTAAAGGTGGAAACAAGCAGTCCTTCTTTGGGGACCCCATATACAGGTGCTTTTATACTAATGCTCGGAGTCTTTGAGCAAAAATGAGAATTGGAATGTTTAGTGGCTAGGGAGAATATTGACATAGTGGGCATAACAGAAACCTGGTGGAATGCGGAGAACCAGTGGGATACCGCCAGTGGTGTCATCCTACCGGTATGCTGGGTGGGACATCCGGGTGATCGGCAGTCCACCCGTTGCGTACCGCAGCGTTATGCCGTTTGTGTAACCAGTTACGCTGCTTGCGTACGTTACGCAAACGGCGTAACGCTGCGGCATGCGACGGGCGGGCTGCCGATCACCCGGATGTCCCGCCCAGCGTACCGGTAGGATGACACCACTGGATACCGCAATCCCAGGTTATAAACTCTACAGGAGGGACAGGAAGAGGTGTGTTGGAGGTGGGGTGGCCATCTATGTCAAAGAAAGGATAGATTCTTGAAGGTGGGTTGAAGGTGGGTCTGACTCCACCACAGAAGCATTGTGGGTTAAACTATTAGGTCCAAGGAGTGATATAACAATGGGTGGGTGTTATTGCCCCGCAGATCAAAAACCTAAAAGGGACCTTGAGATGAGGTTAGGGAGGCATCAAAGAGGGGCAGGATTGTGGTCATGGGAGATTTTAATTATCCCCATATTGACTGGCTCAATTGGTGTTCCAGTCAAGAAAGGGAGACAGGGTTTCTTGACATGCTAAATGATTGTGCCTTGGAGCAACTTGTCATGGAGCCCACCAGAGGACAGGCGACTCTGGATATAATACTGTGTAACACCCAGGACTTGGTTAGGGATATCAATGTTACTGAGCCATTAAGGAACAGAGACCATGCTGTGATCTGTTTCACCATGCACGTTGGGGGTAGTGTGCCAAATAAATCTGATACAAAAACCCTTAACTTCCAAAGGGCAGACTTCCCACAAATGAGGAAACTAGTTAGGATGACGTTAAAAGGGAAGGTGAAAAATGTCCAAACACTCGAGAAAGCATGGTTGTTTAAAATAACAGTAGTAGAAGCCCAGGGGAAGTGTATCCCACAGAGAAAGAAGGGCTCATCTAAATGCAAAAGGGTGGCAGCATGGGTAACGAGCAAAGTTACAGGCAAAGTTACAGAGGCTGTAAAGGGCAAGGAAGCTTCCTTCCGTAAGTGGAAGTCTTGCCCAAATGAAGAAAATAAAAAGGACCATAAAGTCTGGCAAAAGACATGTCAGAAGGTGATATGGGAGGCCAAGAAAGACTTTGAGGAATGCATGGCTAGCAACATAAAGAGGAATAATAAAAGCTTTTTTAAATATTAGGAGTAGGAAATCTGCCAGACAGGAAGTTGGCCCGCTGGATGGTGAGGGAGGGAAAGGGGAGATAAAAGGGGACTTGGAGATTGCAGAGAAATTAAATGAATTGTTTGCATCTGTCTTCACAACAGAAGACCTTGGGCAGTTACCACTTTTGACTAGGGAACTAAAAGAGAGGATGTGTTAGATTTAATTGATAAATTAAAGTTAAATAAGTCACCGGGGCCCAGATGGCATTCACCCAAGAGTTATTAAGGAGCTAAAGAATGAAGTTGCTGATCTCTTGACTATAATAAGCAACTTGTCCCTTAAAACTGCCACGGTACCAGAGGATTGGAGGATAGCAAGTGTCACACCAATCTTTAAAAAAGGTAGGAGGGGGGACCCAGGAAACTATAGGCCTGTCAGCCTCACGTCCATTCCAAGTAAGATGGTGGGAAGCCTAATCAAAGACAAAATCTTAAAACATATAGAAGACCAAACCTGGCTGGGGGAGAATCAGCATGGCTTCTATAAGGGTAAGTCTTGCCTTACAAACCTTTTGGAATTCTTCAAAAAGGTCAACAAGCATGTGGATGTTGGTGAACCAGTAGATATTATATATCTGGATTTTCAGAAAGCAAATGCAGTCCCTCACCAAAGGCTGCTGAAAAAACTTCACAGTCAGGGAATAAGAGGGCAGGTCCTCTTATGGATTCAGAATTGGTTGAGGTCCAGGAAACAGAGAGTGGGGATTAATGGGCAATTTTCACAGTGGTGAAGAGTTATTATTATTATTATTATTATTATTATTATTATTATTATTATTATT
>JAJKFI010000012.1:19449213-19474244 GCA_029204185.1 Lerista edwardsae | reverse complement strand
GCGCGCTGCCGATCACCCAGAAGACCCGCCCAGCGTACCGGTAAGATGACACTACTGTAATAGTCTACTTTAAAATGCCAGATGCAGGGGAGTGGCAGCAGGACACAAGTTATCTGGTTGTCTTTTGTGCTCCCTGAGACACCTGGTGGGATACAGGAAGCTGGACTGGATGGGCCTTTGGCCTGAACCAGCAAGGCTTTTCTTATGTTCTTATGAGCACAGTCCTAACCTAGAGTTTGGCCAGCACAGTTTGACCTGCACAAGGGCTACTCTCAGAGTCAGGGAGGATGGCACACATCTGTGAGCTGGCTTCTCTGACTCCAAGAGTGGTCCAAATATACTTTATGGTATATGAGTATGATATATGAGTATCCTCATATTGACTGGGTCAACTGCTGCTCTGGTCAAGAAAGAGAGACCGGATTCCTTGACGTGCTGAATGACTGTGCCTTAGAGCAACTAGTCATGGAGCCGACCAGAGGACAGGCGACTCTGGATTTAATATTGTGTGGTACTCGGGACCTAGTTAGGGATGTAAGTGTTACTGAGCCATTGGGGAACAGTGACCATGCTGCAATTGGTTTTGCCATGCATGTCCAGGAAAGAGTGCAGAGCAAATCTGACACAAGAACCCTTGACTTTCGAAGGGCGGATTTCCCTCAGATGAGGAGACTAGTTAGACAGAAATTGAAAGGGAAGGTAAAAAGAGTCCAATCCCTCCAGGCTGCATGGAGGCTGTTTAAAATAACAGTAGTAGAGGCCCAGCGGAAATGTATACCGCAAAGGAAGAAGCGTTTGACAAGGGTGCCTGCATGGCTGACAAACAAAGTCAGAGAAGTTGTAAGAGCAAAGAAGCTTCTTTCCGTAAATGGAAGTCTTGCCCCAATGAGGAGAACAAAAAAGAACATAAACTCTGGCAAAGGACAAGTAAGAAGGTGATACGGGAGGACAAGAAAGCGTTTGAGGAACGCATGGCTAGCAACATAAAAGGGAATAATAAAAGATTCTTCAAATATGTTAGAAGCAGGAAACCTGCCAGAGAGGCGGTTGGCCCGCTGGATGGTGAGGGAGGGAAAGAGGAGATAAAAGGGGACTTGGAGATTGCAGAGAAATTAAATGAATTCTTTGCGTCCGTCTTCACAGCAGAAGAACTTGGGCAGATACCACAGCCCGAACAGCCCTTCCTAACGAAGGAATTAAATCAGATACTGGTTAATAAAGAAGATGTTTTAGATCAAATTGATAAACTACATATAAATAAGTCACCAGGCCCAGATGGTATACACCCAAGAGTAATTAAGGAACTAAAGAACGAAGTTGCTGACCTCTTAACTAGAGTATGCAACTTGTCCCTTCAAACGGCCACGGTGCCAGAGGATTGGAGGATAGCCAATGTCACGCCAATCTTTCAAAAAGGGAGAAGGGGGGACCCTGGAAACTACAGGCCTGTCAGCCTAACGTCTGTTCTGGGTAAGATGGTGGAAAGCCTCATCAAAGATAAAATCCTAAAACATGTAGAGGAACAAGTACTGCTAAAGGAAAGTCAGCATGGCTTCTGTAAGGGTAAGTCTTGCCTCACAAACCTTTTGGAATTCTTTGAAAAGGTCAGCAGGCACGTGGATGTGGGTGAACCTGTGGATATCATATACCTGGATTTTCAGAAGGCATTTGACACGGTCCCCCACCAAAGACTGCTGAAGAAACTTCACAGTCAGGGAATAAGAGGGCAGGTCCTCTTATGGATCCAGAATTGGTTGAGGGCCAGGAAACAGAGAGTGGGGGTCAATGGGCAATTTTCAGAATGGAGAGAGGTGAAAAGTGGAGTGCCCCAGGGATCTGTCTTGGGGCCCGTGCTTTTCAACTTATTCATAAATGACCTGGAGACAGGGATAAGCAGCGAGGTGGCCAAGTTTGCGGATGACACAAAACTTTTCCGGGTGGTAAAAACCAGAAAAGATTGTGAAGAGCTCCAGAAGGATCTCTCCAAGTTGGGGGAATGGGCAGCCAAATGGCAGATGCGTTACAACATAGACAAATGTAAAGTGATGCACGTTGGGGCAAAAACCCAAAACTTTACCTATAGGCTAATGGGTTCTGAGCTGTCTGTGACAGCTCAGGAGAGAGATCTCGGGGTGCTGGTGGACAATTCAATGAAGGTATCGACCCAGTGTGCAGCAGCAATTAAGAAGGCCAATTCCATGCTTGGGGTCATTAAAAAAGGGGTTGAGAATAAAACAGCCAATATTATCATGCCATTGTACAAATCGATGGTAAGGCCACACCTGGAATACTGTGTCCCGTTCTGGTCGCCGCATCTCAAAAAGGACATAGTGGAGTTGGAAAAGGTGCAGAAGAGAGCAACTAAAATGATTACGGGGCTGGGGCACCTCCCTTATGAAGAAAGACTGCAGCGTTTGGGGCTCTTCAGTCTAGAAAAAAGATGCCTGAGGGGGGACATGATTGAGACATACAAAATTATGCATGGAAGGGATAAAGTCGATAGAGGGATGTTCTTTTCCCTCTCTCAAAACACCAGAACCAGGGGGCATCCACTAAAACTGAGGGTTGGGAGAGTTAAAACAGATAAAAGGAAGTACTTTTTTACCCAGTGGGTAGTTAATCTGTGGAACTCCTTGCCACAGGAGGTGGTGATGGCATCTGGTCTTGATGCCTTTAAGAGGGGATTGGACAGATTTCTGGAGGAAAGGTCCATCGTGGGCTATAGGCAATGATGGATTGTGCAACCTCCTTACAAAGGTGGTGGGCTACTGGTACCGGGTGCAAGGGAGTAGCAACAGGATGCAACAGGATCTTGTTGTTTCATGCCTCCCTGGGGCACCTGGTGGGCCGCTGTGAGATACAGGAAGCTGGACTAGATGGGCCCTGATCCAGCAGGGCTCTTCTTATGTTCTTATGTTCTTACTTTATGGTGTCCCTTTTGCCGGCCAAACTTTGCTGCCCTAACTCCAGGTTAGGAGTGAGCTCTATGTAAATTTACCTGGAAGTAAGTCCTCATGAACATGGTGGGACTCCTGAGTAAACATGTATAGACGAACATTTGTGGCATTTTTTAATTCTGTTTTTCAGTTTGCTGTTGCAAGACTATTGTAACTCACTCCCTGGAGCGATTGACATGAAACTTGGCACGCATACACCTTGCGGCCTGGCGACAAACACTGCGGGGGTCAGACCCCCCTAGTGCCCCTGGGGGTGGGGGTACACGGGTGTCCCCGCGTGAAGATAGTTGAAAACGGCCGAAATCAGGGTAGAATCCATAGTTTCCGGGGTTGCCGGGGCGAGCGGCGATGCTCCCGACGCCGTTGGAGTCCGAATTCGGCCCCCCCTCGGCATGGGGGGCAAGAAGGGGTGTGAAACACAACGTCCGCCATGCCCTGCTGGCACACCTGGAGCGACACACACCAAACCCAGCATGCGCATGCCTTGCGGCCTGGCGACAAACACTGTGTGGGTCAGGCCCCCCCCGATGCCCCCGGGGTGGGGTGCGCAGGGTGCCCCATGTGAAAATGGTCGAAAACGGCTGAAATCGGCATCGAATCTGTACTTTCCGGGGTCGCCGAGGCGAGCACCGATGCTCCCGATGCCATTGGAGTCCGAGTTCGGCCCTCCCTCAGCATGGGGTGTGAAACAAAACATCCGCCATGCCCTGCTGGAATGCCTGGGGTGATTGGCACCAGACTCGGCACGCGCGTGCCTTGCGGCCTGGCAATAAACACTGCGGGGGTCAGGCACCCCTAGCGCCCCCGGGGTGGGGGTACGCAGGGGCCCCCACGTGAAAACAGTAGAAAACGGCCAAAATCAGTGTTGAATCCGTAGTTTCCTGGGTCGCCAAGGCAAGCGGTGATGCTCCCGATGCCGTTGGAGTCCGGGTTCGGCCCCCGTCAGTGTGGGGGGCGAGAAGGGGTGCAAAACTCATAATCTCTGGAAGATCATTTTGTTACCTGGGCAACATCGGGCTAGTACAACAAAAAGCTAGTAAACGAATAAAGAAAAAAAAACACTCGAACGAAGAAATGTTAAGCTTTGTTCTTGTCATTATAGTCTTAATGGGCGTGACTATAGCGGTGTGGCTATAGTGTGGGAAGAGGATGTCAAGCTGAGATTCCAGTATAATGAATTTGTCATTGTATCACTGATGACACATGGAATATCCCAATGTGAGACACAGCCATTAATGGGATTAAAATGTCTAGTTTTCATAGCTTATATCCAGGTCATGTATCTTAAGTCTGAAGGAGAAGAATTTGCGTAGAGTTCCTAAGAGCACAATCCTAACTTGGAGTTAGGCCGGCACAGTTAGGCCAGCAAAATTTGGCTGGTACAAGGGCTACTGTAAAGTGCATTTGGACCACTCTCATGGCGTAATCCTATCCAGCGTTGGGGTAGGAGCACTGGCCAGCCAGCGCCCTATCCAGCGCAGGGTAGGTGGAGGCTGGAGCCTACCTGTGGCAAGGGAGCATGCACTCCTTTACTGTAGGGGAGGCTCCAGCCTCCTCTATGTGCTCCTCGGTTCTGCACCCGTTAAAGAGTGGGCACAGATCCGAGGAAACCACGCGGTTCGAATCGGGGCCGCGCAGTCTCCCTGACAGGCTTAGCCCACGTCACGCCCCCGCCCTCCCTCCCTCCCTCCAATCCCCATGCCACCTCGTCCCTCGTGCCAACTGCCTGCAGCGCCGATCCTGTTGCCTTAGCCCTGACGCGGGGGTACCGATCGGCACTCCCGCATCAGCGCTAAAGGCGCAGCGTCAGCGAGGTTTAGGACTGCACTGCCCGTTAGGGAGGATGATGCACATCTTTCTAATTCTGAGAGTGATCCAAACTGTCTGTGCTGGCCTAACTGTGCCAGCCTAACGCCAGGTTAGGATTGCACCCTTAAACACCTCACTTTGGGGTAGGAAAGAGTTGCTCTGGTGAAACATCTCCACTGTTGCCCCATCAGAGAAAATACTTGCTTTGAAAGACTGAAATTGAATTGAATGAGAGCTGTGAAGAGGAGGTGTTTGCATAAGACACGTTTATTTCACTACTTAACTGGGTTTTCACAGGAGACATTCCCACTGGATTGTGCCTTATATGGCTAGTCCTCAGTGCTTGGAGACAAAACTACAATGTGAGGCAACAACCTCAGGCTCTCATTTTGCTATAACCGGTTGAGAAAGTCCTACTGGAACCTTATCTTACAAACAGGAGCAGGTGGATGCTGTGTAGCTCCTCAGCAGATCTGCTGGAGGAAACATGTTGCTACGTGAGTAGCCATTTTTCAACAAATGAATAATCCCAGGCACGAATATAAATCAGGATTTAAGACATTCAGGTTTTCTCAGGAAGTCGTAATTACTATTTATAAGTATGTTGTTTCACAATACAAGTTGCACCTATTTTAAATTTGAAAACACTGTGAACGTAGCAGTTGCATGACTAGCGGGGTGGGGGTGGGGGTCCAGGGAATCACTGGGACCTGGGCAGCAATAGAACCACTGCTGCCACTCGCCTGCCTGCCTGCCTGCCTGCTCGTGCTGCCACAGGCACAAAGGTGAGCGGTGTTTGCCCCACCCACCTGCCCTGGTGCTCAGAACACTTCAAAATGGAGCGCAGCAGGGACAGGGAAGGAGGGACAGGGGTGGCGCCAGAGGCACGAACCTGCGTTGACCCAGCCAGGGTGAAGCCTCAGCTGGGTACGCCGCTGGAACACAGCGGGTTAATATTTACAGCATTTAGAAATATAGGCACTGATTTACAGCCCAGTTCTCAGCTATCCTGGCACTGCACTGTTTCTCACAGGGCCAAGGCAGCAGAGGCAGATCTGAGGGAGGGCAAATCTCTAAGTTTTGCAAGAAGCCTTACCTTGCAGTGGAAAACACTCCTCCCCTGCACCGTTTTAGCCAATCCTCACAGGGAAAAGCAACATCTTGGCGTTGCTTACTGGCTACAGCAGCAAGGGAGAGGAGGGATTTACATGACAGGGTAAGGCTTCTTGCAAAACTTAGAGCTTTGCCCTCCCTGTAGATCTGCCTCTGCAAGGCAGCCACTGGAGTCTCCTCGGGGTAAGGGAACTTTTGGCACTCCACCGGCCCCACTGGGTATCCTTGGATCAATGCCCACTATTTAGCAGAGGTCTGTGCTGGGCTTTCAGGAGTGGGAGGGCTACAAGATTCAGTGGGACTTCTACTGCTGTCCCCGCCCCCTCCTGGGCCCAACCCTCCCCCTGTTCCACTCTCTCCCTGCCTTCCCCCACTACAAAAGGTCTCCCTCCCTCCCTGTGGGGATACGTATCACCTGGGGCTCCCATCCCTTGCTTCTTCCCAGCACTGAGGCCCAGTGCAGACTGGTGCTGGCATCTCCGTCCATGCAGTGGGCTCACTGCCAACGTAGGCATACCTTATGGCACTTTTGCAACACTCAGCGCAGGCAGTGGTACTGGA
Organism: Lerista edwardsae; assembly: GCA_029204185.1. Classification (NCBI taxonomy): domain Eukaryota; kingdom Metazoa; phylum Chordata; class Lepidosauria; order Squamata; family Scincidae; genus Lerista; species Lerista edwardsae. The sequence continues at coordinate 19,467,804 of JAJKFI010000012.1, read as the reverse complement.
GGGCCGGTGCTGCACCTGATAGGATCAGGCTCTAAATAACAAACATCAGGTGGATTTTTGAGATAATCTGAACGTTGCAGAAAGCTTGTGATAAGGGCAAAGACAAAACTCATACTGGGTTGACAGGACTATTTATCTGTCCTTTCACTGCATTGTCAACATTATGTAATGTGTTATTCGTGTTTTAACAAATTCAGCTTCTGATCAGATTTTCAACCTGCTCCTAACTCCTCCTCAGATGTTCATTGCCTTTCCCATGTGAGTGGCTGTCATGTAGAACATGACCAGCCCAATATAGTGTGGATGACTTTGCATTGGCAGTATATGCATTCTGAAACCACTAATTTGGATTATGAGTAAAAGCTTGGTAATTTACAGACACACCCTTACAACTGAGCAGTACAGTGAGATGTTTGCCAAAGCCTATCCAACATGCCAGCGCTGATGCAGTCATACTAATGGGATGTGCGCTGCATTCTGCGGGGGGGGGGGGAGTCAGAGAGGCATCCTCCAGGTAAGGGAATATTTGCTCCCTTTTCTCAGGAATGCATTACGGTTGCACAAGCACTGGAAAGTTGGAAAGGATTGGGTCCATTGTCTTTCCATATATTATTAGTATTAGGGCACAATCCTAACCTGGAGCTAAACCGGCATAGTTAGGCCAGCAAATTTTGGCCGGTACAAGGGCCACTGAAAAGCACATTTGGACCACTCTCTGAGTCAGTGAGGCGGATGCACATCTGTGTGCTGGCCTCTCTAACTCCGAGAGTGGTCCAAACATACTTTACAGTGTCCCTTGTACTGGCCAAATTTTGCTGGCCTAACTATGCCGACCTAACTATGCCGGATTGCGCGCTAAATCGGTATTAAATTAGCAGTGTGTTCTACTGTTGATTACCAGACTTACAGCCCAATCCTAAAGGCCCAGGCCCCCTGCACCAGCTCCCACGTGTTGCAAATGTGCCATAAAGCACATTTGAACCAATTCGAGAGCTGGCCATACTGGCACAACAATGTGCGCTGGCCTGCCGCAGTTCAGGGACTGATCCGGCCAGAGCATGTAGGTTTGTGTCAGGTGGTGCAGAGGGTGGGAAAAGGTGACAGGGGGTGTGCTGCGTGTGAAGAGGAGGCATTTCTGGGTAGGGGAGGGAAGAACAGGGGAGGATCAGGCCTGGGAGCTGGGTGGGGTCAGCAGCAGCCGCACATGCCACATCCTTGGCCTCAGCACATGCTTTCTCCTGGGCCTTGGAATCCTACATGGGCTTCTCGGATTTGCGCCTGCTAAATAGCTGGTACAGCTCCAAATAGCCCCCATAGGTGACCTCCAGCAGCCTCCTATTCTGCATAGGAAGCAGTGCAGGCCACGCGGCCTGCTTGTACTGGTGCAGGTTAGGATTGCACTGTTAGCCTTCCTGAAGAAAAGTCTGTGAGTGCAGAACCTGATTTTCATTACCTTGTAATAACTTTCTTCAGGTTGCTATCCACATATATTTCATTATACCGGGATAACTGGGCTACCCTTCGGCATGTGCAAATAGACCTTTTGAGAATCATAAGAATTGCACAATTTTTGGACTTTCACAATACTAGAATGCTGGATTATGACATCTCAACTACCCAATTGTGCAATATCTAAGCCTGCCTGCCTGCCTGCCTACCAACCTACAGGCATGCCCTGGTATCCACTGATTCGTTATCCACAGTTGGTTATCCATGGATACTGGGACGCCTATTAAAAAGATAGGGAGTATTAAACAAATCTCTCAAGGTTCTTGCTCATTAGAAGGGTGGAATAACTCTCATAGTCAAAGGACTATGGTAATATTTTCCTCCTGAACTAGCTCTCCATGTTAGATGATGTCTGTGTTCATGACATATACATGTCCTATCTTCCATCTCCCCTGGCAATATCTCTAAATGCAATTAGTGACGTTATTTTAAGAAAATGGAGGAGGGGCCAGGGTGCGCATACTCTGCAAGCGCATTTGTAATTTAAAGTGTGGGGCTGATTAATGAGATAAAAAAATCTGTACCAGATATTACAACGGGGCCCACTCCAGATTTAATATAGACAGACTTTTTTTTTTTTTAAAGGTGCATTTTATATTGTTTTAAACTTGTAAACTTCTTTTGGGGGCCTGTTTATGGGCAGAATGTGAAAATGAATAAGAATGTGTAATGGTAGTAAATAACTGGACGTTCCACTGGTTACCCAATGGGGCATGGCGTACAGAACAACACTTTAACAACCATGTTTGCCCCAGGGCGCAGCCCTTCTTGTTATCTGAATGCGAACAAAGTGAAGCTAGTGGGCGGGGTTAGCGGTGACGTAAATATACCCAAAACAATGCTGATTCCAATTATTTCCAATGGGTTTTCGCATGATGTTTAGGGCTGAATCGTTTACTCCTGAAGTAAAAACTTTCCAAAATAACAACGTGTGATCGTGGAGAAACATCATTGGTAACCTAATTATGATTCAATATGCAATTCCAAGGTTTAATTCCGCGTAATTATATTACTGAACATACCGGCGGCCGTGGAGGGGACTGAGGGAAGGAAGGGGGCGTGGCCCAATCACGAGGCGCTCGCTGATTGGACGCTGAGAGGAGGGAGGCGGGATCTGAACTTATACCCACGGCTTCAAGTCTGTGATGTCATGGCCAATCCAGTTATCTAACATTCTTGGTTTGCCCACAAACCCTGGGACTGACTTTTTAGGAAGTGCACACCTGATTGGCTGCATTACACCTGATTGGTTTGTGACCTCTTAGGGTCACAAACACTGCCTGTGAGACAGAAATTGAGCTGCTGAAGTGTTTCTCTCCAGGCAGCCTCCTCAGTACTGAGAAAAGCTGTACCAGCTGTTGAAACAACAGCCCTGTCAGAAACCAGCCCTCCTGTTACCTGAGGCTAACCCAGAAGAGGAGCTTTGCCAAGGCAGCCCTGCCACTGTTGCCACTTGTGTCAACAGAAAAGCACATGATTAGCCTGTACAAGGCATGGCAGCCATTAAGCAACAACAGCCAATCCTCTCAGCTGCATAGTTCAGCCTACATAAGTGTGTCAGACATACAGACAAGCCTTCGTGTTTAATATCTCCGGGGCATAGTTGCTCTTTCCTCTGAGTGGAATTTCAAACTACGCTATTCCCTCAGTTGCTATTTAAAACAATATCCATTTATTTTTCACATTTTTATACTGCCTTTCCTCCAAGGAGCTCAATAGTTCCCTTTCTCCATTTGTCCTCACAACCACCCTGTGAGGTAGGCGAGGTTGAGAGACGGTGACTGGAAGCTTCATGGCTGAGAGGGGATTTGAACCCGGACCTTCCAGGTCTAAATTCAACTCCAACCACTGCACAATCCTGGCTCTCCTAATTCTCCCAATATCCTGTCAAAATGGTCAAATTCATTTGGACGGGTCCCTGCAGTTGTCAGTGTAGTGTTTTTAATATGGGCTTGACATGTCTTTTTTTTTTAACTAATTTTAACTTTTTGGAGGGCCAACAAGGTGGCTCTTGAAGTGCCCTACATAAAACCGATACAAAAACAAATCATGCCAATCATAAAAGGTTCTTTTGAACGGGAAGGGCATGACTCCCCAGCTAGAGAAGGAACAACATTTGGAGGTGGTTATAACAGCAGTTTGCCTGACTGAAGGCGTCTTCCACAATATGTATTTATTTGTATACGTATAATTTGTATATCCCACCTTCCCCCACCCCCAATTGTGAAGTGCCCAAAGCGGCTTATATTATTTATTTCTTAGCAGAAGTCATGTCCCAAAAGGGCTCGCAATCTTTTTCCTGCCTTTTCTTTGGAATGTCTGCTCTTAAAGAGACAGCTGAGAATGGAGGTTGCAATAAGTAGGGGTGGTTTTTGGGGGGCGATGTTTTTTCCAAAATTTCTTGATTAAAATAATAAATTGCAGTGTTACATGTTTTTATCCAAATTTTTATTGCAAATTGTACCAACAGTGCAATATATAAGGGTGAATGGCCCTACAAAGGCAAGCAATTACCGGCGCACACACCCGAAATAACCTGCTCAAAAATTGCCAAACTGCACTCTGATTGCTGCTTGGAGCTCCAAGAAACTACTACTTACTATTTTCCCATTCCATTAAAGTTCCCTGAGCGTGCACTGTGAACTATGAACATGCATGTTCATGCAAGTTTAAGAAAGCTTCCTCCTGTTTCTGCCACTCCTCCTCCTAATCCCTTACTGAAAACTATTTGTGGATTCCTCAAAACTGTGTCAAAAATAAACAAAAGTGGTGCCATTTTTGGGAAACAAAATAAAGTGGAGTTATTTTTATGAATTGATCTAAATTTGTGTCAAGCTTTGTCAAAAATAAGCAAAAGCAGTGTAATTTCATTTTATGTAGCGTTTTCAATAGAAATTCCCATTATTTCGTGTTCTGTGTTGATCACTGGCGAAAAACAACAACACCCCTAGCAATATGTACCCTGACCCTATGTGACAGCACAGAACGGGTATTTTGCAATTCAAAACAAATCAGGATGTTTCTGGCTTTATTGTAGGCAAGAGCAGCAAGAGGGGAAGTCATAGGATCAACCGCAATGACCTCTCCTCTTATCGGGGATCATGTGCTTTTAAAAAACAACTTCCCTTCCACTCAGCAACTTTACACAGGATCATACGTGGTGCAGATATTTAGGGGGGGGAAAACTAAAACCCATCTCATACAGAATGTTCCTCATTTCCTAGCTTTCGTTTTGTAAGCAAAAATATCATTTGCTATTTAGCAAAAAAAAGAAGAAGTGTTTTCCCCGTATCCGAACTAACGCTCTTCCCTAGAGCTGCGCTCCTCAACCGCAGCGCTCCCAAGGGGCGCAAAAGGGGTCCCTCTCCCCAGTCGCCAGCACCCCCAAACCCTTGCGGCGACAAAGCTTCCAAGCTTGGAATCTCTGAGATCGTTTGGGGCAATGATCTGCACTCCGGAGCAGAACCCAGAAAGGGGCAGCGGGCGTGCGGGCTTGAAACGGTTTTGCATCGTCGAGCCCTGAGTCTCTTCGGGTGCGAGGAGCTGCTCCGCGGAGCACGCCCGTGCGAGTTGGTGTGCTCCTCCTCCCCCCCCGCGCCGGGCGAGTGAAATGGTTTGTTCCAGGAGCGTCAGCAGGACCAGACCAAAGAGGCAGGAGGCCGCCAAGCGATGTTTGGAGCGGGCGCCTCTTTCTCCGGTGTTCGGCCGCTTTGCACTGTGCCCTGAACTCTCCTCGGGGCTGCGGGGGAGTCCTCCTCATTGCTGATTCGCGGTTGGCTAATGAGCACATGACGGGAAGACCGACAGCGGCCGCGAAGAGGAGGCGGCCGAGGCCTCTGTGTTGGAAACATCGCAATCAGTAAGTAGCGTGCAAAAGTACGGTGTTTGCGCCGGGAGCGAGAAAGATCCGGCACTGCTTTTGTGCGCTCTCCGCCTCCTGCCTTGGTCGGGGGAGATGAAAAGGCAAGTGGCTGTGATGATGATTGGGGGCTTAGCTTTTAAAATGCATCTCTGGATCAGGGAGATGGGACCGTAGAATTTCTGTTTGTTTTGAGCTCTGGAGGGCCATTCAAGAGGAGGGTGAAAGGCGATCGTGGTGGCTTAAATGGCAGATAAGGCGCAAGAACCGAGTAGCTGAACTGTTGTTGTGGGAGTCGTATTAACTGTGATACGTATTAGCACTGTAATGTTATTTTTATAGAGGCATCGAGGTGAATGAGGTGCTTTAGAGTTTAAGAGGACAGGTCACTGCCCTGAGAAACTTTTTTTTTAAATTCAATAGGAGGGCCAACTGAGGAAGGAGAGGCAAGTGGAGCAGGGAGGGGGTAGTCGAGGAAGGAGGAGGATTTTCATTGTGCGGAAAATGATTGCTCTTTGCCTATAGGAGGGAGCCAACCAGAAAGATTGTTTTACTGACTTCCCAGCACAAATAATAGGGGTGCTAGAACATTCCTCATCAGATAAGGGTTAATATTACTTTACGGTAGACAACACAAAAGCACAACACTTCCATAGAACGCTTACTTGTGCAGTTATGCTTTTTATTTGTTCAAGGAGGGTGTGTCTGTTGAAATCCCATCCCAATAGTTCAGTTGCTATATAGGTGTCTCTGTGCTAACAGGAAGCCAGTTGTCCCACCTGTATCTTTTGATGTGAGTGTGCCCTAGCAGGACTTCTAAGAAAGCTGGCAGAATTGTTTCTCAGAATTTTTTTAAACAAATACTAGACACATGCATACAAATGACGTTTTGTACAGAGAAGGCAAATTACTGGAGCTTTGTTCTTGTGAGGACATTTCTGACATAATTGTAGCCCTTTCTGTTCATTGATAACTACGTCCTTAACGCCAGCTATGGTAATGACCCTTTGAAATATTTGAAATATTGGGGAGGAGGCAGGCTAGTTGTTAACCAAAGTGGAAAACAGGAGCACAGAACATCTTCATAAGGAGATTGTGTTATGTGTCTTTAGAACTTGGTGGCAAAGAACTAGAAAGGAAGTTTGGCATTAAGATCCTAATCTGAATTGTTCATAGTTAGGTGAAGGCAACTGTTGTGAGTTTCAGGCATGCATCTGGAACTCAGCACATATTTAAGTAAGTGCCACACACTGACAGATGACATTCCAGAATCTCACAGTGACAGAAGAAAGGTAAGTGTTTCTTAGTAAAAATCAGGACTCATAGATCCAAGTATTCCTGGAACAGTGTGGAAAGAAACCAGGGAGAAGTTGCTTCAGTGCCACTAATAATATAGGAATCAATTGTCTACATAACTTGTTAGAGTTGCAAGAACGTTGTATTGACACGCAATCCTTTATAAATCTTCTCTTGCAGATGGCAATGTGTATCTGGCCCCTGCTCGGCATAAGGGCAGAAGTTCCTTAAACAGAAACGTGGGTGAGACTTCCCTGGCAGAACCCCTACTACGTACTTTGTGACATAAACTGAAGAAATGAATCTAGAAAACGATGGGGCTGCATCTGGATCCATTTTTGCCTGGGATTATGTCTTGTGGGAGGTTCGGTTGAAACTTGTGGCTGCAGGCTTTTTCATCTACTTGGGAGTATTTCTTCTCTCACATTATCTGTCTTCATGGATGAGCATTTCTTACCGCTTATTGCCAGCAAAGGAGAAGGTCTTCTGGAATCTGGCTGCAACGCGAGGCGTTTTTGGTATTCAGAGTTGTGTTGCTGGCTTGTGGGCCTTGCTCCTGGATCCAGTTTTTCAAGCTGACAAGGTGTACTCCCAGCCAGACTGGAGCTGGTTCAACTGCTTGATAGCTTCTGGGTTCTTCCTGCTAGAAAATGTAGCTCTTCATGTATCTAATTTCGTTTTCAAGACATTTGACTTGTTCCTAGTCATTCACCATGCCCTTGCCTTTGGTGGTTTTTTTGGCCTAGTAGCCAACATAAAATCTGGACATTACATACCTTTGATGGGAATGCTGCTTGAGATGAGCACACCTTTTACCTGCATATCATGGATGCTTTTGAAGGTGAGAGATTGGTTCACAAAGGAAAGGTGTTCTTTGTTTGCAATCACTTGATTTAATCATTATTACAATATACCAACTGGTTTAACAGCAAAATCTGATAGCACTTGGGAAAGAGGAAGTGTATCTATGGTGGTGAAACAAAACAGTGTATCCTCCAGCAGATTGCCAAGCAAGTAAAACAAGTGCCAGGATAGGCAATCCTGTTGTGATGGTGGCCTTCCATTCAAATCTGCCTATGGTACACTGCAAAGAACTTGAAATACAACTAGACAACGTGGATAATATCAACTTGCCCACCCATCCCTTGGTACATTGATGAAGTCTCTTTTGTAAAGATAGATTATCTTGACTATAGGTAAGCTGGAAAAACTACACGTGAACTGGAACTGTGGTTCCACTCCAAAACCACCTTCCTAAGTGTATTCGCTTGAAAATGGGAGCTGATTTATCAGGTTTCAAGGATCGTGCAATACAACAAGGCCTGAGGCAAAGTATCTATTATTGTATATTGTTATACAATATACTCCATTTAACTATATTTCAAATGTGAAATAAAAGACTTGTGGAGCAAACATTTAGAATTCCAATACATTTTGGTTTGGGGAAAATGTTTTCCTGTTACCAAAATGTTAAATACCGTATATTCATTCAAGAGTGTTTTCCACTGATGCTGAGACAACATTTGTAGATGAGATTTTAAAGTGTTGTTGGTTTTATTTGTGGCTGTATAAAGCCATAACATTAAAAGAAATAAGGCATATTTTTAAAATAGTTAATAATAATAATATTGATATGGTGCTTTCCCAGTGTTCCAAGTGTTCAACTGTATTATCTTGACATATCCTTACAACAATCTATAATCTATATCAGTGGTATTCAAACTTTTTAGATCGGGACCCAGTTTTTAGAATGGCACTCGTGTCGGGACCCACTGGAGGTGATGTCATTAACCTGGAAGTCATGTTGTGGCAGGAAGTGACATCATCAAGCAGGAAGTGCTGTCATTGTGACATAATAAAATGACACTCCTGAAATGCAAATTGACATTCTTGGGCTGCAGCAATTGTACAACTATGAAACATCCCTGGCAGAAAGCAAGATTAGGACAAAATATGATGTAAAAGCACAAAACTGAAAACAAAATAAAAAAACCACTCACTTGAAAATTCAAACTGTTAACCCTCACAGAACAAGAGTAAGGTCCTCAAGATGGCTGCTCCTAGCTTTCCTTGACCCACCTGACATCAGGTCGTGACCCACCAAGTGGGTCCCAACCCACAGTTTGAATAACGCTGATCTATATTGTATCTATAATACCTAATATAGATCTATAATATAGATTATAGATTGTTGAATCTATATTCCTAAATTGGGAAGCTAAAGCTGAAAGAGCTTGTCTTTCCTACGGCCACCTAGTGAATTTGTGGCAAAGCCAAACTTGAACTGGGAAGGCCTGATTTGCAGGCCTGCCTTTTTCTGGACTAAATTCAATTTAAATCTTTCACCTTTAAATATAAAGGAAACTCCTGGTATTTCCCATCGACAGGCAATCTTTTTGGATTTAAGCTTTACAACCAAGGGAGCATATCTTTTCTCTTGTGTAGACTTCTTGTAGGTATTTCTTTAAGAACAAATTTGCTTACGTCATCCACCTTTATTCTCACAGACAAGTGTTTTTTAATAACTTGATCTCTTTTTTTTTCCTAACAAAATTGACCAGCACATCCCTTGGGGGAGTCCTTTCACTAGCAAATGTGAAGTTTATTCTATAAAACTTACCAATTTCTTTGTCTCTATAGTACTCACGTTCTAAAACTTTTGCCAGATTTTTAATCATTTTTAATGCAATATTACATTAAAAATGATTAAAAATCTGGCAAAAAAATCTGGCAGAGGATGCTCCTCTGACTCAGGAATATTTCTGAATCTTAAACTATGTTCTTTATCTCTCGGTTCAGCTATAGCTATGTTGTCCTATTGTATATCAAGTTCTTTGGAAAGATTTTGTGTTTCATTATCTAATTTTTCCACTTCATCACAATTTCTCCTACTTCTTGTTTTAGGGAAAACACCAATTTTTTAACTTCTTCTGTCATTTCATCTTTTATTTTAGTGAGACTCTCCTCCATTATTTTAAATCTTTCAAGTGTCTTTTTCTCAAGGCTCAGCATTCTAGAACTCACTTTGTCCATCTTCTCCAAGGGCTTCTGTAGAATCCGACATTTTATTTTCTGGTGATAAGTCCACTGAGGCTTTTCTAGTTGTCTTCCTCATGATAATTACCAAAATAGACCTTCAACAAAATAACAAAGTCCAAGTATTTCTGGGCGTTTTCCCAGGCCTGTTTTTTTGCTCTTAGGTCAGGTGTAGTAATTTTTAAACAACCAAGTTAGTCCATATCTGCAGGACCCTCTGAATAGTTCAGGCACTGTGGGTTAAACCACTGCTGTTGGCTTTTCTGACTGGAAGGTTGGAAGTTCGAGACCATGCAACTGAGTGAGCTCCCATTGCTTGCCCCAGCTCCTGCCAACCTAGCAGTTTGAAAGCACGTAAAAATGCAAATAGGTACCACTTCGGTAGGAAGGTAACAGTGTTTTGTCTGCTACGGCGTACAATCATGCCAGCCACAGACCACAGAAGCTTGTCCTCGGACAAATGCCGGCTCTACAGGCTTAGAAACTGAGATAAGCACCGCCCCCTGCAGTCGATCACGACTAAACCGTTCTGTCGGTCGTGGGGAAACCTTTACCTTTTGTCTTCCTACAGCTTATCATTCCAAAAGATTAAACTCACCCTAACCCTGTGGATCTTCTATGTCTATGTGGAAACAGTTCCTAATTCCACTTTAGAATTATATTTAAATTCTACTTTAGAACTATAGTGAAGTAGATAAGGAAATGGGGAGCAATGAACATTGTGGCATATTTCAGCTTCAGGACATGGCAGAGAGAGCATTATAGCAACTGCAGCAGAACCACCTCCCGGAGTTCTGATAAAGCTTCTACTTCGGCAGTAAACTTCCAATTAGCGGTTCTTTATGATGCTCCAAGCTACACCCTTCAATTCCCCATTTTTTTAAGGGGAGTTTTAATTAGCTGGCATTCTTCCGTGCTGATTTCTGATGTGCTGAGGTCCCCACCTAGGTGAGGGCAGCCTTACAGCTCCTCCACCGGAAGTCCCTGTCTTGAGGAATAACAACTGGTTGAATACCCCATGATTAGTGGGCCGGATTAACACACCCTGATCTGATGCAGGATGAGTCTCAGTCAAGCTTGACCCAAGCTGGTGCCTGAGGCAATGCACTCACATTCTACCTCTTTCCTTGCATGCTCATTGCCACACATACCCAACATTGCCATTGCCACTTCCTCCTTGCCTGCCTGAACATTTATTCAAAGCAGATTGAGTGGAACGTACTGAAAGTGGCAGTGTGCTCTGTTCTGGCCAGGGTGTGCTGTGCCACCCAGTTTTGGAGAAGCGGCTGGGCAAGCCAAGAGGGTGGTGGATGCAGCAGAATGATCCTCTTTTGATTGCTTTCCTAGAAAGGGTGTGAGCAGAACAGAATTGAAAGGGTGTGAGCAGAACAGAAAGCCCCTGGCTTTCTCCTCCAAGGCCACTGTCACAACTACTTGCTCATGGCTGTGGTGTTGGAGGAAGAGGAGGATTGGGGTGTAGTTTATTTTGAGGGGATTCCTGTTTCAGTCAGGATTTTTTTTTTTAAAAAAACCCAAAAAGCTTAGATTCAAGGTAGAATGTAAGAAATGGGCCTATTTTGTACTCTTCTCTACTTCCTAGACAAGTATAGGAACTAATTTCCTGTCATGGACCTCCCCACTAGATGGCAGGAGTGGAGTTGTACATGCAGGAGACGCAGCAGTGCACTTTTTGTTGGATTTCTATACCCCGGTATCCACTGTTTCAGTCATCCACGGGGGGAGGGGGGATCTGGAACAGAACCTCAGTGGATATCGGGGATGCCTTCTTAAAGATAGGGGAACATCAGTGGTTTTGCTGCAACAAGGTACAAAACAAAAGATGTGCTTAATGGTTCCCTATCTTTTTAATAGGTGTCCCAGTATCCATAGTATCTGTGGACAACTGAAACTGTGGATACAGAATCAGTGGCTACTGGGGCACGCTTGTACTGCTTTAAAAAAAAACAAAAAACCTCAAAGCAGTTTACAACATCAAAAGCATTAAAATATAAAATAAAAACCATCAAAACAATTTTACAAGTAAAAGAGAAACAGTAAATGAGCAGATTAGCATTTTTTTTTTAAAAAAAGTGTAATGCATCATAAAAGTCCAATGGGGTCTCTAGGGAGCACCTCTTTCCCCAAAAGCTGGGCAAAAGAGATGGGTCTTCAAAGCCTGCCAGAAACACAGAGGAAGCTGCCCTCAGATCTTCCAGCAGCTGGCTCCATAGGGTGGTGCCACAACCGAGAAGACCCTACACTTTGCCACCATCCTTCCGGCTTTGGATGGCGGTGTTATCCTAAAAAGGGCCCCCTCTAATGAAACTTAAATTTCAAAAAACATTAGCCAAGTCATAATAGAAATAATCAGACACAAATATATATTGCACTGTTGGGTCTGCTAATTGAACAAACCTGTAATAACAACAATTATCTGGTAAAGCCTTATGAGAGAGATGCAATTAAACGCAACAAAATTTAAAAAAACAAAACCCCTGCTTCAAAAGAACCACTGTACCCTCCTTAGCAATATAAGCTGAATTATTAAAAGCCAGGGCAAAGATAGCTCTAAAGATTCTCCTGGAAGATGCATTTTCACAATTAAATGGTCTATGTTTGTAGACTGAGACCCATACGTCTGAAGGAGGAAAACAAAAACGTGATAATTGAATGGATTCCTTCTTTCCGTGATGGTTTGTTTTGTGTAGATTGGTTCCAAATTATACTACAATTTTGCAAGGGCAGTTTCCAGAATGATAGTTGGGACCCATCTTCATCCTTCACTCAGTAGAAATTGGAAGAGAGACATTCTTTAAACAAACACATTCTGGGTCATTGCAGCTCTTGGTTTAGGGCATGCAAATCCTTTCCTTTGCTTCACAAGTGGGATTTCCTTCAGTGCCTTGAACATGAGATCCTTAACTGTGTGTTTCTGAAGTCTGGGTGTACTTCGGAGAACCAATGGAAGGGGCCAGTGATGTTGTGCTGCCAGAACGCTGGGCGGGACATCCGGGTGATTGACAGCCCGCCCGTTGCGTTCCTCAGCGTTACGCCGTTTGCGTAACGTACGCAAGCGGCGTAATTGGTTATGCAAACGGCGTAACGCTGAGGAACGCAACGGGTGGGCTGTCAATCACGTAGATGTCCCGCCCAGCGTTCCGGCAGCATAACATCGCTGGAAGGGGCCCTGAACAGGTGCAGAGTGCCTCTTCCTTACCACTGGGTAGCTCTGCAGATTACAGGGAAGGACGTTGTTACAGGGAACCTTCTTGTTCGAGGTTGGTATTTCCAAATAGCCTTGAGTCCCTGCATTGTTTCTAATTAAAGGACATTGAATTCTCTGGAACAATTGAGCTACACACACTGAAGCACAGGAGGTCATTTTGCTTCATTGTTAATACACTTAGGGCACATTTGTAATCAACTTTCCAGCACTGACCTAGCTGTGCCAATGAGGCATGTGCTGCATCCTGCTGTAGAATAGTAGTCACAGAGGCCTCCTTCAGGTATGGGAATGTGTGCTCCCTTACTTCAGAGCTGGGTGCAGTCTGGCAGCAGCTCCCTTTCTTGTCTCTAAATTCAGGGCTTAGGCTAGCAGCCTTTCGTTACTGCTGAAATCCTGAAGATTTCCCAAACACTGACTTGTTGACAGTCCAAATAGAGCTCTGTTGTTGAGTAAACACAGTATCTGGAGCCGTTCTGCTCCTGTAAGCTCCCACTTCTCCTTTTATGTGCCAGGACTAAGTCTGGATTTTCTTCTGTATTTTCAAGTACCATAGCTGTGGCATGTGCAGAGCATCCTTCCTTAACCATTGAGGAACGCTTCATCCCCTGTCAGTTGTCAGGTCAAAAGACATGAACTTGCTAGCACGGAAGATCAGTGGTGTATGGCATACCAGGGCACGTGCTCTGGGCACCACTTCAAGCTAGTACCAGCCACCACTGTGAGTACACACACAAGCTCCAGTCGCTTCCTGAGTCAGGAACCTGGCCTGGAGCGATTTCGCCCCAGCTGCTGCTGTGAGTAACCACAAGCTCCATCTGCTTTGTGACTCATGTTAGTAGCTGTGAGAACCAGGAAGTGACATCATGACATTGTGTGCCATTACAGCACAATGTTGCTGCCTCAGGTGCCACAGCACCCGGGTACGCCATTGCAGAGGTGCACATCAATCATAATTCCCACAAAGGATGTGCATCTCCACAATAAATACTTGGTAAATAGTTGGGGAATGGCAAAGTGCTTCTAAGCCAAATTTGAAAACTAACTTCATGGGCTCATTTATAGTCTACCTCAAAGGAGAAACAAACCTTTCAAGCCCCTAAATTAGATATATAGGTAGGCCCTGTATCCAGTGATGTCATTCAGGGGGAACGGACCAGAACGGGCGTTCCGGATCCTAACGGGCTCCGTGGCTGGTTCCAGGTGCCAATCCAATCAAAAGTGAGTTCCTGTTCCTAAATAATTTGAATGACACCACTGCCTATATCCATGGATTCCTTTATCTGCGGTTTCACTTATCCAAGGATCGGGGGCAGGGGCTTACCTTCCTTTACTCTTACTTTGGGCTGCTAAAAAATTTTCTTACTTCGGGATGGAACCTTATACTTAGGTTCCCTCTTATCCACAATTTCATGTTTCCCCGGGGGGGGGGGCCCAGGAACCTATCCCCTGGGGATACCAGGGCATGCCTGTGTATTAAAATCTGAGTCACATAAGGATGGTCAGCTTCCTTTCCTCCCTTTTCATATGAAGGAGCCCAAAGGTCCATTACATTGTGTAGGGAGTAATAGCAGACCCTGCAGGGTCAGACAGCAAGCATGATGGAAGGGAACGAACCTGCTCTGTGGGGGGGGGGGTTGTATTTCTCCCTTTTTTCTGTCCTAATTCAGTGTAATCGAGAGACTTCAGTTGAATAGAGAGGTGGATCATTTTTCCAGGCCTCAGGTTGGCTGGAAAAAATGGGCCCAAGTTATTCTAAAATACTGCTAGATTCCAGAATGGTTCGGCAGTCATCTAAGATGGACTTGAAAGAACTCTCCATCTCTCCTTGGTTATCAGCCCAGTTTGCTTTTGAGACAATTGCCTTCTCTGAGTTGAGTGCATAAACTTATTCCCTTTCAGGCGGGACATACCTTCCATCCAGTTGGTTTACAGATTTTTATCCTGTAAACCCTCTAGTTGTCTTGAGAAACTTGACCTCCAAGGAAGTCTGGTACATTATTATTTCAATTGCAGGAGACTGCCCTTGCAAGTACCAGGGTGTTGTCATCAGTATGTGTTGCATATACAATTGTGGAAACAACACTGCATATATATATATATTGACTCTGGCTTTTCTATTTGCTTGTTTTCCAGGTTGGCTGGTCTAACACCTTCTTTTGGAAGGCAAACCAATGGGTCATGATCCACATGTTCCACTGCCGCATGATCCTTACATATCATATGTGGTGGGTGTGCATTTCCAATTGGAACGCTGTGGTGGAAAATCTGGGACTCTTACATTTTGCTGTGGTGTTCATAGGGTTAAGTGCTGTCACTGTCATACTTAACCCCTACTGGATGTACAAAAAGACTCACCAGCTCCTCTGTCCTGCAGACTGGAATTTTACAGATGGAACAATGAAAAATGGGTCATCCCAAAAACTGAACCAAGAAACATTCCAGAAGAAAGGGTTGTGATGCTGAATGTGGGTATCTCTGGGCAGGGGGGAAATAGGATCAGAAGAATGTAGCTCAGGTAGACTGCTAATATCGCCAGCCTGTATGCAAAGAGAGCTAAAATACATTTATTACTAGCTTGTGGATTTCTTATCAGTATTCTCAGTCAAGTAATGGTGTTGCTGACCTTATTATATGACCGGATTGAGGAAGAATCTTGAATCCAATTATATCTGGATATACCTGCGCAAATAAAGAGATGACTAAAATCAGATCAATACAGGATAGAAACTGGCTGTTGCAGCTGATGTCAATGACTGACCAGTCTTTCTGGCTCCATCCATTCTGGCCACATAGCCAGGATTAGATAACAACCTACAAGACGATTATTCCTACCTGTTCTCCCAAACGGCAACCAGTGGTGTTGAAGTTTTACCAGGCTTGATCGTGGCCATCCACATTTGACCTCATTTCTAGTTTCGTTTACAGCATTTACAAACAGATGCAAGTTTCTGTAGATGGATGTGGGTTTTTAACATGAATCTCAGCATTACAATGAATGCTGTATATAAGACTGGCTCATGTTCAGTGTGAGGAAAGGATGCGAACCAGATGGAATTTGGGGAGGCTACTTAGGATGTAATGCTAACCTGGAGTTCGGCTGGCACAAGTCCTTTGCACTAGCCCAAGAATGTTGCACACACACCATAAATCGCGTTTGCAACAGTCTCAGAGTCAGAGAGGCCAACACACAGATGTGCACCATCCTCCCTGATTCCAAGACTGGCCAAACATGCTTTACGGTGCGTTTGTGACATTCCTGGGCTGGCACAAGGGGCTTCTGCTGATCTAACTCCAGGTTAGGATTGCGCCCTCAAGAACATCTAATTTACAAACATTCCAGCTGAAGTAGTGCTGTGTTACCCTTTTGTGCAGGTACAATCCAGCTGTTTTCATGTTTTTACTCAGGCGCGATAGTACTGGTTTTGGGGTGGAGAAAGCTGCATTTTTGAGATGCAGAAGTGGCAGGTAAAGGTATGGTGCTTAATACAATGGTACCTGCATTCTTCAAATCAATACAAATTATAAGTTGTAAAATGCAACTAATACCAATGCAGTCCTCTCCCATAAGCTGCTCTAAGGCCTGTTTTGTACATTATGCAACAAAAAGCGGAGTTACCACAGAGTGTACATTCACTAATATATTTATAGAAATAAAAATACTGTTTTTCAACCACTACAGAAAGTTGTTCCCAATGTTGTTGACCTTGCATAAATAATGTTTCAACTTAAGAACAGGCCTCCAGGACCGACAGTATACTTGTTGAGGACTATCTGTAATGTGATTCTTGGTAAGAAGTTGAAAAATGTACAGAATTGAACACAAATCCAAGAGTATTGCTAGGCTACCATGAAAAATTTGTACAGGCATTCCCCTGCATCGGTGGGGGATAGTTCCTTCTGCTACCAGGGATATTCAAATCCATGGAAGCCTTACCCATCCCAACCTCCAACACCAGGAAGCCTTATTCAAATGCTCTCCCCCATCAATGCACTCATGACTCGCTTCTCTTGGTTTACAAACATTTTGCAAAAGGAAGATTTTTCTTCCTTTTGCTGTGGAAAAGGAAATAGACTAGTTAGCAGTGATTCCCAACCTTCAGGAGCCCGTGGATCACTGAAGCAAAAATTGGAATCATGGACCACACACAACCCAACACATAAAAAAACTATTACATTTGTAATGAGGTGAGAAGATTTATTAGATTTGTGGTTTGTAGAGAAGATTTGTGAGTTGCTGCTGGGGCTACAGGCGGTCCATTCTCTGCCCTCTGGTAGTTCAAGGGGGAGCACTCACTTGGCAACAGTGGTGTAGCTAAGAGGGGGCTGGGGCGGTCAATTTCCCTGGGTGCCACACCTTGAGGTTTTGCCAACCCACACCCCTGATGGTGTATCTAGAGGCCTTAGAAAAGCACTTCTGGTAACTCTGCTCACCGAGTGTTAAAAATTTATGGGCCTAAGGTGCCAGATGCCCTATACTAATTATATGGCAAGAGGTCTGGTTGAGAGGGTTCAGTTGCCGTTATCCCCAAAGATAAGATCTGAAGGTCGCCAGTTTGAGAACACTGGAAGCTTCCATGAGCGGCAGACCTTGAGAATGTGACTGATAAGCTCTGAGTGGAGCTATGGCCAGCTGCCTGTGAGAGAGGAGTTGTGCTGGGCCAGCTGTTTCTTTAGTGAGAGCAAAGAAGCCGTTTATCAGCCGGTGTGAAGGCAATCGTGCGGCCAGAAAGAAAGACTGGACTATGAAAGTTTCATCTGAATGTAGCAGTTCCTGAAAGGTTAAAATCTCTCTGTAATTTATAAAAACCCCTTGGGGTTTAGAAAAAAGCCTGCCTATGTAAACCGCCTTGAATTAAAGAAAGGAGCAATCCAATGACGAAGAAGGGTGGTATATAAATACTGGTATTATTATTATTATTATTATTATTATTATTATTATTATTATTATTAGTTCACATATACACAGTCAAAATGATAAAAAGATCACAAATATCACAGACTGGTCTTTTATTGGCAATTCAAGCTCTAACCAAGAGCCTAAGAATTATCCAAATATCTGCGTAAAATGTATTCCCAACAGCATAGATTTTTGTAGGTCAGATGTTCTTATATCATTGATCTTCAAAGTTTCTAGATGTTTTTGTAAATTTTTCAAAATAGATCCAAGTGCCCCAATGACAATTGGCACTACTTTGGATCGTTTCTGCCATAATCTTCCAATTTCAATTGTCAAGTCCCTATATTTTATAATTTTTTCAAGTTCTTTGACTTCAATTCAGCTTTCACCCGGTATGGCGATGTCTATAAGCCATACTTTTTTCTTTTCAACCGCCGTTATATCTGGTGTGTTGTGTTCTAAATGCCGATCAGTTTGAATTCTAACATCCCATAAAATTTTTACATCCGCATTTTCAACAACTTTTTCTGCTTGATGGTCATAGTAGTTTTTGATACTTCTAAATTATATTTTCTTCATAAGTTCCAATGAATCAAACTGGCCACTCAGTCATGCCTTTTCAAAGTCAGTTTCCACAATTTTACGACATCCACTGATTAAATGATCTACAGTTTCATCATTATTCATCATCATTACAGTTTCATTATTATTATTATTATTATTATTATTATTATTATTATTATTATTATTATTATTATTATTATTATT
>JAJKFI010000012.1:19437485-19449203 GCA_029204185.1 Lerista edwardsae | reverse complement strand
TTATTATTATTATTATTATTATTATTATTATTATTATTATTATTATTGTATCACTCCTTGGTGAGTTGCTGAAAATGATCAAAAGCAATCTTTTTTTCTTGAGGACCACTTGTCAGGGTCTCGCAGACCACCTATGGTCCATGAACCACAGGTTGGGAACCAGTGTGCTAGAGGAATGCTAGAGGAGGTGATAGTAAGAACAATAACAGGAAATGGACAGCAAACAGACTCTACTTCCTGTTGGCATTCTCCCTAGCAGCTACAAATCTTTCTGTTTGCTTCCTTTTGCAAAGCATTTGCAAATGAAGAGAGGTAAGTGATGAACACCACAGGGGCAATATGTGACCTGTGGATACAGGAGGAAGCCTGTAGCTTCATGGAAAGTTCAGAATGTGGCTGTACTTTATTAAAAATAAATGATCCCAAAAATATTTCCCATTCTTTCTGTGGCTTGAGAGGAAGTTCCTGCTAAACCAGCATCTGTATTACAGGTTTTGCTCCCTATGCCACAAAGTTTATTACAACATGGTATCTGTTCATGCCCAGATATGTTCCTTTGTATTTTGTAATGGCATAATTGACAGCCTTTTGACCTTTTTCAGAGTCTGTGGGCGCAATCCTAAACTGAGTTAGGCCGGTATAAACTAAGCCAGCAAAGTTTGGCCAGCACAAGGCCACCGTAAAGTATGTTTGGACCAACCTCGGAGTCAGAGAGGCCAGCACACAGACGTGAGCCATCCTCCCTGACTCCGAGAGTGGTCCAAACAGGCTTTATTGTGGCCCTTGTGCTGGCCAAACTTTGCTGGCTTAGCTTATGCCTGCCTAACTCCAATTTAGGATTGCACTCTGTGGCTCTTCTTAAATGTGTATCCTCTTTCAAAGGTTTGGAGGGAAAGTAGAAGGTGGTTCATTGGTGAAGGCATAGCCAATTTTCTGTATAGCACCAGATATCTGCTGGTTGTTAGGGACCCCCCCCCCCCCAAAAAAAATTCTACTATGCCACCATTAATCAGATCATGCAAGGCACTCCATTTTTAAGCAAGAGTGCATGCTCAGGATCACTTAACATAGATTACTTATTCCTAAACTGTTAAAAGGATCCTGAAAATATACTCTTGCTTTATGAATTTAAAAAGGTAGGATTCTAGAATCCCAGAATCCAAAGGTAGGGGATTCTAGAAACAAGTAGATCTCTAGTTAGTTCATTGCTCTTCTTTTGAGGATACATCCTTTGGAATGCCCTCTTCCCACCCCTTTCTCCATTAACTCTAGGATGGTGGTTGCCAAGCTGTCGATGGGGATCCACCAGTGCGTCATGACCTGATTTTTTGGTGGGTGGTGCATGTACTATATTAAGAATGATGGAAAGTGAAACAGCGGCACATGCACATTTACTCACGAGTAGGCATATGTGCCTCTGTTCTTATGGAAGACCAGGTGAAAGGGAATGCAAGGCCCCTCAGAATGGTTCCAATCTGATATACATGGAACTCTACAAATGCATCAGAAGCAGTGGTGTCATCTAAATGATTTAAGAACCGGTACTCACTTTTGATTGGCACGTGTTGGGACCCGCCCACCAGAAGTGACATCATAAGCCGGAAGTGAGGTCGTGGCAGGAAGTGACATGAAAAAAGCCCTTTTTGAGGCCTCAGACAATTTTAAACTGACCCAACAGTTGCAACAGTATTCCACAGCACCCCCAGAACATGTTAAGGAGGCCTGGCATCATGTTAAAGTGACCCAATAGTTCCAAAACCCCAGAGCAGCTCATTTTTCAGTGGCAAGGCAAGGCAAGGCAAGGCTCTGCTCGCTGCCTGCCTGCCTGGCTCTGAGAACGTGCAGGCAACTCAAACATGCAGGAAATTCAAACGTTGCAGGGGGTGGAGTCGACGAGTGGGCGGGCGAATGGGCGGGGCCAGCCATAATCCTAGAAACCAGTACTCGCGTACCCCCGCGTACCCCCTGCATGACATCACTGATCAGAAGGCAGTCCCTCACTATAAGAAAAAGGATACACACAGAGGCTTGAGTGGCTGGTAAAATTAAACTTTTTTAAAGCCTTGTAAAGTTAGGTGTGTCCTGATAGTGCCATTTTAAAAAGTGTTAGCATTTTTATAGCATTTGAGAAACACTGCTATAAAAAGCTACTTTCAAATGGATTTTTCTCCCTTAATTGAGCTTCTTTCGGTTACTGGCTTAAAAACAAAGAAGCCCGAACTAACTTGAACCTAAATTACAAGATTCTGGCCTACACATAACAAATACAAGCTGATGGGGGTATCAAGAAAGCAGCCCTGTCACAGATGTAGTTTAATGTATAACTAGTTAATATATACAGAATATACATATAATTCTGTGATGCAGAATAATATAAATTATTCTGTGTATTGATTTTATAGCCCCTTGTAGGGTACTAGGACTTTGAGGGTCTAAGAGGAAGCAGGCTGTTAACTGTCCCATAATAACTACTGGGAGACTGTTTAAAAGTAGTTGCAGGAAACTAAGGCCAGGATTTCATGTGGAATGTTGTAGAACACTGACACCTACTGTCAGTTGTGTTGTACAGCCAGCCTAGTTTGACCAGCCTAGTTTGAATTATAAAATCAAAGTATCTGCATACCATGCATGTTGCAATAAGTGTATAGGGTAGAGTAGGAATTTTTTCCCGTTTGTTTTCAAAAGAAGTGTTTTAAGAATTTTCTTTTCTACCAAACAAGAAGTAGTTCCTTTCTTACAAGCAGGAAAGAGTGGCAATTTTTTTCCCCATTTCTCTCCGCTCCCTGCAGCCCTCTAAAAATTCTCAATAATTGAGGGTTCTGCACATGGAAGGAGTTCTTAATACAGGACCTATTTTAAGCAACATGGCGTAAGGAAGAATATCTCCCGACTGAAGATTTTGCAAGGCTGAAGTGAAACTGTTTCACATACAGTCAGTCGTCATCTGTGACCTCGCCATCTGCAACCTCACTTATCTGCAAGGGGCAGAATATCCTTGTTATCTGCACAGCTGTCCCTGTTATTCTCTATGCCAGTGGTTCCAAATCTGTGGGTTGTGACCCACCATTGGGAAGCAAAACTGGGCCATTCTGCCTTAAGGGGAGTGGCTCAGTTACGGGTATCCCAATCACGGTGCCACTGGATACCCAGAGGCTTCAGCCCTTACCTGGGGGTCGCGCTGAGGAAGTCCTTGTCACGCAAAAAAGGGGGCTTTATTCTGTATTGTGGAGGCCTGCAAAGGAGGCTGCAAGACCTCCCAGACCGCTCAGACCTCAGCATGGCCCCAGGTAAAGCCTGAAGGTATCCTGTGGAGCGATTGCAGCGGTGCCATCAGGACACCCCTACAATGCCAGGCCCTGCCTCCACAACTACTTAGCGTGTTCCCAACATCTAAGTAGGACTTTGGGAACCGTTGCTCTATGTAGAGACCTTCCAAAGGCTGCAGGGACCTTCAAAATGGCACCTGAGACCAGCACTGACACAGCACAGAAGCATCCGCCGGCCATGTTTAAGGGGTCCATTCTGAAGATCCCTGCAGTCTCTGGAAGGTCTCTGCAGCATTCAGAGATCTTTTGGCACTTCCTGCTTCACTCTACTGGCTTCCTGAGGGTCTCTGCTGGATCTACGAATCCATTATCTGTGATTTCCAGGAACCTAATGCTAGCAGATAATGGGGATTGACTGTATTCTGTCCTCTGTCCATTAATTCATGCTGATTAACTTTTACATAGCTTGTGTCTCCTCTTTTTACTTTCCTGCAGTAAATAGCTATTACTGTTAAGCTGATCTTTTGTGAAGATCAACATGCTGACGTTCTCATCACCAGGGTGTTTTGTCCTTGCCCTAATGTTTATTTGAAGAGAAGGGATTTCCTTCTGGAACTACAGTACACAGCCTTGAACGTCTCTAGCTGTAGTCCACTACAGGATGGTGATTACTGGCAATCTGAATTCATTTCTCAGTGGACAGAAGTTGGAAACCTCAGGATTTTATTATACACCAGCATTTCTCAACCAGTGGTACCTGAGAAGGTGGTCCGGAGCCCTAGATCCCCGCTGCCTGGCAGCAAGACCAGCAACATAACGGAACAAGCAGAGCTCGGCAGGCAGAGCTCCATTATATGCTTTTCACATGCTCCAAAAAGCTCCCTCACCCACCCTAAGCCTCTTACTGATGTTTGTTGTGTCATGTCCAGCTTCCCAATCTGGAAGTAAATGGCAGTGACATAATTGCCAGTTACTTCTGGTGGTACTTCCAACAGGTGGACCATGCAAAGTGGGGGACAAATGTTGAGAAACACCATTACATGCAATAGAAGTTTAAACACTAGAATTGTGCTGAACTGTAACTTTCAGATTAATGCCTTTAGCCAGAGGCTCCCAAACTGTGCGTCAAGACACCCTGGGGAATTGCGGGATGGCTGCCATCCATTAGGGAGACTGTGACAAGATGGCAGGAAGCTTGGGGTGGCAGACAGAGGTCTCCCGCTTGGTTTCTCATGCTTAGAAAAGCCCTTCCATCCACCTAGAGGCTCTTAGTGCTGTTTGAAGGTTCCGAACCTATGGGTAATAGAAAGGAGCTTATTGGTCTCTGACTGGGATGTGTCCTTTTCCTGCCTCATGTGGTTCCTTTCTGCCACGTATCTCTGCCACGGGGAAAATTACAAAATTTTTGTTTTGTAATTACAACATTGTCTAAACTGATAACTATGGCCCCTAAAGAGCACACAGGTACCTTTTATGTCACTTTTTGGAGTGAAATTGGTTCGTTCTGGAACCTCAACTACTGAGGCCTTAGAATAAAAAACCCAAAACCAATGTGTTATTATTGGGTTCAAATCTGTATTTTCACAATACAGACAGCTATCCAAAAGGGATTGTCATCTTAAGTGTATTTGATAGGGGCACACCTTTAAAAGAAGAGATATTGAAATAAGCTAAAAAGGGCCAGAAAGTAGGCCTTTGGAAAATATATGTGATGCTCCAAAACAGAAACACTGTGGCCAGTGCAAGGTCCCTGTTAAGACAAGTTAGACTTTATGCTGGAGACTGGTCTGATCCTGGCACATTTTATGAGAGCAAGTAGAGACTAGCCTCAAATAACGGGGAAGCTGTTTGTACATCCACAGTCTGACTTCTGCACACTGGGAAGAGACACAGTACAAAGGTTTTGGGTCTTGTTTTGGATTATCCTCTGCCCCAACCCTTTAGTCCAGCACTTCCCAAAGTCATGGGTCATGATCCACTATTGAGAAGCAAAACTGGGTCATTTCTCTTTAAGGGGAGTGGCCCAGTACAGTCCGGACCGCGCTGCAGCAACTGAAGCATTGAGGGCACTCATGGGCTTGTGCCCTTACCTGGGAGGGGATCGCATCGGCCATGGGGAGGTTCTGGGATACCCGCAACCCTCTTTGACAGGCCTCCCCAATATTTAAAATTGCTTCATTGTATGATCGGAGTGCCAGGAAGTGTGCTCTTATCATATAATGGAACGATTTTAAACCTTGGGGAGGCCTTCAGAGGGGACTGTGTGTAAAGAGCCAAGGAAGACTAGGCCCTGGCTTGACGCCATTTTGACAAGAATATAACTTAATCTTGCAGGAGTGAGCTGAAGCTGCAAAAAACATCAGCTGATAATCAGTTCACTCCCAAACTCAATCAAGAGTAACCTATCACCTTCTTGGTCTGCAAAAGGTGTGAGGTTACAGCTGAGGTCAGGACAGCAAATTCAATCATGAAGGTTCCATCAGCTGATAACGCAATCAGGAGAGGGCGACCTTTACCCTGATTGGATAAATGGTTGTGCCAAAAAGCGTATAAAAATACCAAGGATTGGAGAAGGATCATCCACCAGCAAGACTTCAGAGCGGCAAGACTCCTGTAGACCATCCTTGGAGACAGCTCTCCAGATCTGATCAAACATCCACGTGAAGACTTTGCTTGGCAAGACTAAAATTATGGTCTTGAAATCAAGGTGAACCATTAGGGTCTAGTAAGAGACAGGAGTGTAGTTTTCTAGTATTATTTTGAGAGGTATCTCAGTTAGTTGCGTATAAGCTTTCCTTAGTTGTAAACCCTTGTTATCAATAAATTACAATTCATACAACTAATGTTTTAGTTTGTCTTTGGGAACCAGGGGGGATACAGTTGTTAACTGGACACGCTTACCAAACTATGGAAATTTAACTATTGAAAAAGTCCAACTAGTTGGGACTCATGTAGTCTGGGAGGGCATTTAGAAGTTAAGAGGAAGTATTCTTAACTATAGGCTCTGACTAATAGCAGTGGTTGTAAACCTTGTTAAATGTTAGGTCACACCCTGCTGTAAAGAAATCACAACTCATAGTGGCCCTGAGCAGGTTATAGGGCACATGAGTCTTGTGGTTTACACTGTGGGCCTCCCAGACCCTCCCCATGGCCAGCATGACCCCCTCCTAAATAAGGGTACAAAGACACTGGGGGGAGTAGAGGGCTCTTTAAGAAAAAGGAACAACTTGCTCAGTTATATTTCTGGACAAGGGAGAGGGAAGTGCCCAAAAGGTGGGGGGAGGGGTTTCTCAGGATAGGAACAAATGGATTGAGGTTTCTTTTTCAGAACAAGCAAGGGAGGGGCAAAAGGACAGGGCAGACTGGAGGGAGGACTTCAACACATAGCTGACTGAAGTGCAGAAGGGATGGGAACATCAGAGGGGTGTTAAATGACAATTCCAATTACACACACACACCACCACCATTGTTGCCACTTCCCTTTTTTAACGTGAAAAAATTAGTTCATGGACTCAGAGGCATACCTAGACGGGGATCGCAGCACTAAGTTATGCAAGAAGCTGCTCTTCTTCTGATCCATTCCTAGTATAGTGGCTAGAGCAAAACAGATGCAACATTGGCTCCAAAGAGGAGGGGGATCAGGTGCTTGCAAAATTTCGTACTTTGACACACACACACACACACACACACACACACACACACACACACACCCCGGCACGCCACTGCAAGGACTTGGGAGTTAAAATGAAAATTGCTTGTATTTGGATGTGAAAAGACTTGGACATTTTTGCTGGCCAGTTTGCTGGACTGTGGGCAGTGTCTTGGGACTTGACACCTTACTTGGGCTTGGTGAGGTGAGCACCTCCCTGGTTGCTGGCACAATGTTTCACATGCGGCAGCATCCCAGAGCCGTGGCTGGAGACTGCCAAAGGGACTCGTCCTCCGGGCACGGTGTTGAGTGCGCTCCCACTCTTTACAGATCAATACGGAGGCCCCCTCCTTAGCCTCCACAAATACTCGCAGGGGCCGATCTCGGAATGTCTGCATCTGGGACGATTTCCTCTCCAGGAGCGACGGCAGCCCTGGCGGACTTTCCCTGGGTTTTCAATGACTCCCGTGACCGCGAACAGCGTGGACGAAGCAGGTGCCTCAGTTCGTTGTTCTTCCCGCCCCCGAAATGCTTTACTGTAGGCGCAGTCACAGATCAGAGAAGCGGGAGAATGCAGGTCGACGCTTGGAGGCCGCGGCTTTGCTTTTGATCCTGCGGCTTCGAAGTTGCACCGTGCGCTTGACTCCCAGGGCTGGGCAGGTCCGATGATTCGTCACTTGCCGTTCAGCACGTGACCAGTGAAGAGAGGGAGTAGAGGCGGAGGGCCGGTTCCCGGAAAGACCGTCGTCGGTGCTCGGTAAGTCGCGCGCGAAGTGTTTGCCCGGGAAGAAAAGCGGGGGAGGCGGCCGAGAGCCCGATAGGTCCGGCGCTACTTTTGGAATTCCTTCGCGCACGCGAGGCTTCCATTCCTTGTCGCGAAAAGACAAAGTGAGGACAAGGCAGCGACTCTTTGGGGAGATTCGCGGTTAATGAAGGTGCGTTTGGATCAGGTCTCTGCCCCGAGTGGTCGGCGCCGCGCCCGTCCTGGAGCTGTGCAGGTCCGTGGCGTCCGCAAGGGGAGCGCTCCAGGTCCGCTCCGTCCAGCCGCCTCGTCTTTTCAAATTGGGGAAACCGGCTAGAGCAGCGGAGACGAGAGTTGAATTGGTATTGGCGAGTCCAGACTGCTGTGGCCGGACTCCGTCGTCGTCGTCGTCGTCCTACCTGGAGTGTGTGAAGGAAATGGAGGCCGACGAAGGAGCTGCGGTGGTGCGCCAACGCCCGGGAAGAGAGAAGATGGCTGGGCGCCAGCCGGCGACAAGTGAAAGTGAAAGTCCCGCCTGTGGAGCTGGCTGGCGTCCAGGTGGGAGGAGGGAGGGAGGAAAGGCGGCAGGCAGAAAGAGCACAATACAAGGAGAGGGAGAGCGAGAAACACGGTGGTAGCCCAGGCAGAAGAATGCACGCAAGGCGCTCCAGACGCCTGGAAGCGTTACAGTCAATCCTCTTTAAATGCGACCGCGTTATCCATGAGGGGCAGAATTGCTACTTTCCTAGTTATCCGCCCCTCTGTCCTCGTTATCCACTATGCAAGAGACCTTCCAAATGCTGCAGGGACCTTCAGAATGGCATCTGAGGCCAGCACCGACCCCTTTAAAATCTCTGGCAGAAGCATCAACTCGCCAAGTTAAGGGGTTCGTGCTGGTGCAGGTGCCATTCTGAAGGTTCCTGCAGCATTCAGAGATCTTTTGACACTTCCTGCTACTCTCTGCTGGTTTTCTGAGGGTCTGCTGGGATTCTTCTAATGGCAGATAAGGTACCTCTTGCAAGGTAACCCATTGATCCCATAGGATTAATGATTTGTTATCTGCAAATTCACTATCCAGGATGATTTCCAGGAACCTAACCCTAGTGGATATGAGGATTGACTGTATGTCTATTCCAGTGAACTGCTGCTGTTGCGTGGGACCAGTGGTCCATCATCTTCCTCTGTCATCTCCCTCTGTCGTGTGATCTCCTATGCCATCTCAGGAGGTTTAAGTACCATGCTGTATTCAGAGTGGAATGCTGTAAGATACCTTATGGTTGGTGTCACAATTTCTTAACTCATTCACACAGCTCTGTTATTTCAAATAAGGAACCATATAAACATGGCTCATGACTGCTGGTAAAGGATGTGGATTCATAGATCCAAATATTACTGGAACAGGGTGGGAAGCAACCAGAGAGAACTTGCTTCTGTGCCACTAGTAATATATGAATCAATCATCTACATCAGTGGTTCCCAAACCATGGATCAGGGTCCACTGCTGGGTGGTGACATGATTTTTGGTGGGTCGCCCAAGGGTGATGGAAAGATCAGATAATTACCTCAAGCCCTGAGGCTATTTAAAAATAAGATACCGTAGCTGCTAATTACACTGCAAAGAGCTGGGTTCCTGCAGTTTGCAGGACAGCTGCTATTGCCCTTCAGGCATGCGTAAATACAGAGAGATAAATGTTTGAGGGTCTATTTTCTGGTTGTTATTATTATAAATAATTTTTTTCTATATCTCCATGTTTTAAGTTGGATAAACCTAGGTGGGTCCCGATAGAGTGTCATTTTAAAAAGTGGGTCCTGGTTCTTAAACATTTGGGAATCACTGGTCTGCATGACCAGTTAGAGCTACAAGATCTCTGGATTGACACACAATTTTCTATAAATCTTCTCTTGCAGATGGCAATGTGCAGCTGGCCCCTGTTCCATATAAGGACAGAAGATCCTTAAATAGAACTGAAACGTGGGTGAAACTTGCCTGACAGAACCCCCACTACAAGCTTTGCAATATAAGCTGCAGAAATGAATCTAGAAAAAGAGGTGACATATGGATCCTTTTTTGCCTGGGATTATACTCTGTGGGAAGTTCGTTTGAAACTTATGGCTGCAGGTTTTTTCATCTACTTGGGACTATTTCTTCTCTTACATTATTTGTCTTCATGGATGAGCATTTCTTACCGCTTGTTGCCAGCAAAGGGCAAAGTTTTCCTGAGTCTGACTGGAGCGCGAGCCGTTTTTGGTATTCAGAGTTGTATTGCTGGCTTGTGGGCTTTGCTCCTGGATCCTGTTTTTCAGGCTGACAAGGTGTATTCCCAGCAGGACTGGAGTTGGTTCAACTGCCTCATAGCTTCAGGATTCTTCTTGTGGGAAAATGTAGCTCTTTGTGTATCTAATTTTATTTTCCAGACATTTAACTTACAGGGCCACATTCACCATTCCTTCGCCTTCGGTGGATTTTTGGGTTTAGTAACCAATACAAAATCTGGACATTACATACCTTTGATGGGCTTGCTGCTTGAGATGTGTACACCTTTTGAATACGTATCGTGGATGCTTTTGAAGGTGAGAAACTTGTGTCCAAAGGAAAAGCAGTCTTCATAATCAAGTGATTTTTTTTTTTTTTGGTTAGAATATACCAACTGATTTAACAATAAAATCTGATATTAGTTGGTGAGGAAATGGGGCCCCAATAGTATCCAACTTTCCAGAGTTAGATGCCCAGCTCACCAACTTTTATGTCAACTGCTTCTAGATCTTTGGCTATCCTTTCTTTCTAGTTCCTTCTCTAATCCCCTCCCTATCCTCCTTAGTGATTGCTGCCCCCCATCACAAATTCTATTGCTAATTTTCTAGCTATGATTATGAAATTAACTCTCTCCTTGTGATCTCTTGTATCCCTGGTTGCTGTGTTATTTTTTGCATTGTTTCCTTTTCCTTTGTATGCCAATAAAGGTTATGACTATGATGATAGAACTTTCCAGAGCTGTTGCAGCTATTGCAATGGGGTGTGTGCTAGATCTTGCTGTGGGGTGGACAATCACAGAGCTCTACTCAAGGTAAAGGAACATTTGTCCCCTTATTGTGGGGTTGCATTGTGGCTGCATCAGAGCTGGAAAGTTGCATAGGATTGGGCCCACAGTGTGTCTGTTCTGTTGAAACAAAAGAACAGAGTGTCCTCCAGCAAGTTGCCGAGCAAATAAAACCAAAGTTGGCGTTGGTCGGTCCTGTTGTTATGGTAGCCTTCCATCTAGTAGTATGCCACTAGTTCATGGTGAGGTCAATTTGTTCACCCATCCCTTGGTGCATCGATGAAGCATCTAAGCTGAAAAAGACCATTGCTGAACTGTGAACTTCACTTTTGGTTCCTCTCTAAAATCATCTTTATAAGTGTATTCACTTGAAAATGAGAGTTTTAGAAAATATCTAGTTCCAAGTACTATACAGGTGTGCCCCGTTATCCACTGGGGATAGGTTCTTGCCCCCACTTTTTACTTGCTTCCAGTGCCACAGCTTAGTTCAAAGAAATGTGGCACAATAAAAGGGTGCTGTGGCATATAAAGAGTACCTTTCCTTCATTGAGGAACTCTTCAGCCCCTGTCTGTCTGCAGTTCCAAGGGCATGGAATTCTTGCTGGCACAGTAGAGCATGGCCATTATAATTCCCAAAGGTCCCCATCCTTCAAGGATGCCTGTCTCTGTCATCGCTGCTTGATAATACAGAGACAAGAAAGTCCTTCCAAGCCAAACTTGGAAACGACTACCTCCGGGACTTGTTTATAGCCTGCCTCGAAGGAGAAACAAACCTTGCAAGCCCCCTGATTCTTACTTGTTTTGGATTAAAATCTAAGCCATATAAGAATGACCTGCTACCTTTCTTCCCATTTCATGTAATGGTGCCAAAAAATTCCATTACATTGTACATGGCATCGGGGGGGGGGATTTCTGACTCTTCTGGAACAGACATCAAGGGTGATGGAAAAAAGCCAATCTGCTGTGGATCCTGTGTGTATGTGTGTGTGTGTGTGTGTGTGTGTGTGTGTGTGTGTGTGTGTG
>JAJKFI010000012.1:19354897-19437475 GCA_029204185.1 Lerista edwardsae | reverse complement strand
GTGTGGGAGGGGGGCAGCTTCCTCCTCCCAATTTTATTTTCTTTGCATCACCTTAATTTACCACTAGTCAGTGTATTGGAGCAGCTGAGAGAGAGAGAGAGAGAGAGATAAGTCATTTTTCAAGGCCTCAGATTGGCCTGGCACAGTAGAGCATGGCCATTATAATTCCCAAAGGTCCCCATCCTTCAAGGATGCATGTCAACAATATTTATTCTATAAATATTGTTGATCTTCAAACAGTTCAGAAGTCAGGTCAGCCCAATTTCTGCAGTATTTATCTCTAATTTGAACCCTTGCTCATACCACAGATTTCTTCCTTTTCAAGTTGGATGTGACTTCCAGTTAGTACCGTTTACAGATTCTATCCCTGTGAAGCTTCTAGTTGTCACAAGACACCTTCTCCTCCCAGGGCATCTCAACAGCTTCAACTGCAAGACACTTGTCCTTCGAAGTGTTGTCATATGTAAGGGTTGCACATCTATTGACTCTAATCTCATTGGCTTCTTTTTCAGGTTGGCAGGGCTAATACCTTATTTTGGAAGGCAAGCCAATGGATGGTGATCCACATGTTTCACTGCCGCATGGTCCTTATTTACCACATGTGGTGGGTGTGCATTTCCAATTGGAACGCCATGCTGGAAAATCTGGGACTCTTACATTTTGCTGTTATATTGATAGGGTTAAGTGTTCTCACTATAATACTTAACCCAACCTGGACATACAACGTTACTCGGCGGCTCTTCTATCCTGACAACAGAACAATGGAAAATGGGTTACCCAACAAACTAAATGAAGAAACATTACAGAAGAAAGAGCTGTGATGCTAAATGTAGGTATCTTTGGGCAGATACCCACAGTCAAAAGCCACAATCACAAGAATGTAGTGCAGGTAGATTTCTAGGAATTGTCTGACTCTACTGAGGAGGAATCCTGAACCTTAGTCATACTGGGGTATACCTAGAGATGTGAAGGCCTGGAAACATTTGGGGGGGGAAAGTTTTTTTCCTGAAGAATTTTTGTTTTTTTCTGAAAAATTGGAAACATTGAAAAAAGAAAAAAAAGAAAATTTTTATTATGGAATATTTTATTTTAACACTAGCTTTTTGTTACCCGGCATTGCCCAGGTAACAAAATGATCTTCCAGAGTTTATGACTTTTGCACTCCTTCTTGCCCGCCATGCTGACGGGGGCTGAACCCAGACTCAAATCGCGTCGGGAGCGTCGCCGCTCACCTTCCTGACCCTGGAAACTACAGTTCCGACGCCGATTTTGTCTGGTTTTGACCGTTTTCACGTGGGGGGCCCCCGCAGTGTTTGTCGCCAGGCCGCAAGGCACGTGTGTGCTGAGTCTGGAGCCAATCGCTCCAGGCATTCTAGCATGGCATGGCCGACATCTTGTATTGCACCCCTTCCCACCCCCCATGTTGAGGGGGGGTGAACCCGAACTCCCACAGCGTCGGGAGCATCGCCACTCACCTTGGCGACCCTGGAAACTACGGATCCGACGCCAATTTCGTCCATTTTCAACCGTTCTCACACGGGCGCCCCCACGCACTCCCACCCCCGGGGGCGCTAGGGGGTCCTGACCCCTGCAGTGTTTGTCACCAGGCCGCAAGGCACGCGCGTGCCGACTCTGGCTCCAATCGCTCCAGGCATCGCAGTGGGGCATGGCGGACGTCTTGTTTCACACCCCTTCTCGCCCCCTGTGCCGAGGGGGGGCCGAACCCGGACTTCAACCATGTCGGGAGCGTTGCCACTTGTCTCGGCGACCCTGGAAACTACGGACTCGATGCCGATTTTGGCCGTTTTCGGCTGTCTTCATGTGGGGCCCCCTGCACACCCCCACCCCCGGGGGCACTGGGGGCCCCTGCCCCCGTAGTGTTTGTCGCAAGGCATGCGCGTGCCGAGTCTGGCACCAATCGCTCCAGGCGTCACACCGGGGCATGGCGGACGTCTTTTTTCACACCCGTTCCCACCCCCCATGTTGAGGGGGGGGCCGAACCCGAACTCCCACGGCATTGGGAGCGTCGCCGCTCGCCTCGGCGACACCATAAACTACGGATCCAACGCCGACTTCGTCCATTTTTGACTGTTCTCACGCGGGGCCCTCTGCACACCCCCACCCCTGGGGGCGCTAGGGGGGCCTGACCCCTGCAGTGTTTGTCGCCAGGCTGCAAGGCACGCACGTGCTGGGTTTGGTGCGCGTTGCTCCAGGCGTTCCAGCACAGCATGGCAGATGTTTTGTTTCACACTCCTGTGCCGAGGGAGGCCCAAACCCGGACTCCACCGGCGTCAGGAGTGTCGCCGTTCATCTCGGCAACCCCGGAAACTACGGACTCAACGCCGATTTCGGCCATTTTTGGCCGTCTTCACATGGGGCCCCCTGCGCATCCCTGCCCCCGGGGGTGCTAGGGGACCCTAACCCCCGCAGTGTTTGTGGCCAGGCCGCTAGGCTTTCACATGCTGAGTTTGATGCCAATCGGTCCAGGCGTTCCAGTAGGGCATGGTGGACGTTTTGTTTCGCACCCCTTCTTGTCCCCCACATCGAGGGGGGGGCTGAACCCGGACTCCAACGGCGTCGGGATTGTCGCCGCTCATCTCGGCGACCCCGGAAACTGGATTTGATGCCGATTTTGGCCGTTTTTGACCGTTTTCACGTGGGGACCCCCGCGTACCCCCACCCCCGGGGGTGCTAGGGGGCCCGACCCCCACAGTGTTTGTTGCCAGGCCGCAAGGTGTATGCGTGCCAAGTTTCATGCCAATCGCTTCAGGCGTTGAGGAGCCTATGCGAAAAATACATATACACCCACACACCCACGCTCTTCTTTATATACTGTATATAGATATATTAGACTTGATGCTACCATGGTATGTGAGTGCATTTGTGGAAATATTACAGATCTGTACTTTGAACAGGCTACTATGTATATGCTTTGAGCAATGATAGTTGTTAATGAGGCTTACCCCTAGTAAGTGTGGATAGGACTGCAGCCTTTGGGATGTTTGGGGAATAGTTTTTTAATTAATTAAATTTTATTTTTTCCTAGAGGTTGATAAACATTTTTCTGCTTATGGCACTTCTGGCCTTACTTCCATGTGAATGACCACTTTCAGTGGGTCCCGATAGATTGTCATTCTCAAAAGTGGGTCTAGAAAGGCTTGTGAACCACTGCTTCAACCAAAAAAATCTACCATCTTTCCGCCCTAGGTTTAGAAGTACTGTATATTTCATTGTGTTGTTTCCTTGGTCTCTTGGGGGTTTTTAAGGGGGAGGGAGAAGAAAGCAAAAACGTCAGCGTTAGAGCTTTGAGGGATTTTTAAAGCATTTAAACTGATTTGTTTGTATTGTTTAAATTGTGGGATAATGGACAGAATGGGTAAAATTGCTGTGTATCTTGATTTCAGACTCATTTTTACATCAACTGCATCATTTATTAAAATGAATACTGTGAAAGAGATTAATGAATCCATCAATATTTCTGTTGTGGAAATTATGTTGTTGTGCATTGGGGAAGAAAATAGTATTTTTACCTAATATTGTTTGAATGCAATAAATTAATATTTAGACTTATTTCTGACGAAAGTCTCTGAAGATAATTATTCTCTGAGAGCACAATCCTATACCCCCATTGTGTTGGCCGGCCGTGCTGTTGCAATTGTGCCATCAAGTGCATCAGCGTTGGCGGTACGGCGCTGGACTGGCGCAAGCAGCAGCGCCAACATTTGGGTGCCGCTGCAACCTCCAGCAGTGCCGGCCTTGTGCCAGTCAAGCATTGGCGGTGTGTGGTTGGCGCTGGGCTTAACTGGGCAGCGCAGTGGGCGGAGATGGGAGTTGTGATGCAGGTTGGCCGTAGTGTCAAATCCTGATCCCCATCCCCAGCCTCAGTGGCCCCAATTTGGGCTGCACTTGCGCACGTGCACCTGCAAAACAGCAGGCACAGATCCAAGTAGCCCCACTGGGATGACTGGGGCTTATGCAGGTGTAAGAGGAAAACCTCCCCTTGTCCTGCACTTCGCTGCTGCTGCCGCCTCCTGATGGGCTTTAGGATACAGCCCTGTTATGTCAGGCTTACTTAGGATTGTGCTGTGAGGCTTGATACTGCCTCTTCCTGAGACTCTACCTACCCATCTCACTCCGTTGCTGCCTGCTTTCCAGCCCCTCCCAGCACTGCTCACTGTAGCCAAATATTCATGTTAGAGAAAGCAGAAAAAAGTAATCATGGAGCTATTTTACTAATGAAAGCTATTTTAGCTCAATTTCTAAGAACCTGAACAGGACTGGGATACAAGCTCCTGGTACCGGAAAGGGGTACACCAGATGCCTCCTGTTGATGTGGTGGTGCTCCAGTCCAAGCGGTCTTCAGACTTCTTCAATCCCGTAAGCTGCCACAAACCCACAACTGAGGCTTTGTTGGCTTCACTGTGATCCCAAATCTAAGGTTGAAGAACACTGGTGTAAACAGTGCCCCAGAATAGAATACAGGCACGAAGCAGCTTCTGAAGTGAATGTGCTGCATGAGTCACCTTCAGAGGGAGCCACCCTTGCAGCTGTGGCTTCTGCGTCAGCACCAACTAGGGCTGGCCAGAAGGCCAGCCAAAACCTTAGGATCAACAAATGCTCCAATGAAACTGTGTTTACATGGATTTTGGGGAAGACTACAGGGACTGGGTGGGCCTCAAGGACTTTCCACTGCTGTTGCTTCCCCCTGCTCCCGTTCAACACAGTGGTCGAACATTTATGGTCAAGCTGCAGCCAGGAATATTCTTTGGATTTCTGCTCAAAACAACCCACATAGTAAAAAGGAAGCTGTGATGGTCCAGGGCTGTAGTGGGGGAAAAGCTGTTGTGCCCAGCTTGCTTTATATTAAGATTTATATACCACTTTTGAATTGAGTAGTTCACAAAGTGCGCGCATATATATATATTGTTGTTATTGGGTTCAAATGACAATATTTTCACAATACAATCATGTCTCCAGAGGGATTGTCGTCCTAACATGAATTTGATGGGGGCCCATTTTAAAAAGGCGAGATCTTGAAATAAGCTAGAATGAGCCAGAAATAGGTCTTCAGCAAATAGGTTTGATGTTCTAAGACAGAAACACTGTGACCAGTGCAGGGTTCCTTTTAGGAGAAGCAAGTTTCTGCA
Source organism: Lerista edwardsae (assembly GCA_029204185.1). Classification (NCBI taxonomy): domain Eukaryota; kingdom Metazoa; phylum Chordata; class Lepidosauria; order Squamata; family Scincidae; genus Lerista; species Lerista edwardsae. The sequence goes on along the minus strand of JAJKFI010000012.1, from coordinate 19,432,328 downwards.
TGGGGTCTGAAAAGATCTGATCCCAGCAGTTTTATGAGCATGCATAGAGAGAGCTTCAAATAAGGGGTGGGGTGGGGGTGAGGGAGCTGTTCTGTATGCTCACAGCCCGACTCCTTCACATTGGGAGAAGATGCAAAGATTCTGAGAGCCCAATCCTATGCATGTCTACTCAGAAACAAGTTCCATTATAGTCAATGGGGCTTACTCCCAGGTAAGCGTGGATCGGATTGTGGCCTGCGTCTTGTGTTGCGTTATCCTCCCCCCTCTTGTCTTCTCTCCCTTCTTCTCACTGGTTGCTAGTACTTCACATGCAGCAGCATCCCACAGTGCCATGGCAGGGCTCGTCCACTGGGCACGGTGTTGAGTGCGCTCCCGCTGTTACAGATCAGTGCGATCCCCTCCTCCCCAAGCACTCCCCAAACACTCGCAGCGACCAGAGGTCGAGCTCGGAATTTCTGCACGCGTCTGGGGGCGATTTCCTCTCCTGGACCGACAGCAGGCCTGGCGGACTTTCCATGGTTTTGCAACCGTGGACGATGCAAGTGCCTTGGTGTGTTGTTCCTGCCCCCCCCCCCCCAAATGCTTTGCTACAGCAACAGACCAGAGAAGCGGGTGAATGCCCGGGGTCTTCGCCTGGGGGGCGCGGCTCTTTCTCGGGTCCAGAGGCGTTTCTACAGGGATGGCAAAGCTCTAAGAGTTGCAAGAAGCCTTACCCTGTCATGTAAATCCCTCCTCTCCCTTGCTGCTGTAGCCAGTACGCAACGCCAAGATGTTGCTTTTCCCTGTGAGGATTGGCTAAAACGGTGCAGGAGAGGAGTGATTTCCACTGCAAGGTAAGGCTTCTTGCAAAACTTAGAGCTTTGCCATCCCTGTAGAAACGCCACTGCGCGGGTCTCCTGCCGCTGTGCCTTTGATCTGTGCACTTGACTCCCAGGGCTGGGCAAGTCCGGCTCCGATGATTCGTCATTTGCCGGTCGGGAGGGGCTGAGCACGTCACGAGCAGTCCGAAAGCTCCTGTGGAGAGGGGAAGGTCGAGGCCCCTTTCTCGGAAAGACCGTCTTCGGTGCTTGGTAAGTCGCGCGCGAAAAAAAGTAAGCGGAGAGAAAAAGAAGAAGTAGCGGAGAGCAAAGCGGGGGAGGCTGCAGAGAGCCTGATACGCTCTCTGATAGGCTCAGAGAGCCTGAGCCTTCGCACCCAGGCGGCGTCCATTCATTGCCGCGGATAGGCAGAGGACAAGGCAGGGACTCTTTGGGGGGGTTAACGGAGATGCGTTTGGACCAGGTCTCTGCTCCGAGTGGTCTGCGCCGCACCCGTCTTGAAGACGTGCAGGTCCGTGGCGTTAGCGTGGGGAGCGCTCCAGTCCCCCTCCTTGCCGCTCTGTGTTGCCTCCCCGACTTTTTAACCTCCCCGTTGGCAGATCCCAGACAGAAGAGGAAACAAAGCAGAGCAGTGGAGTTGGCACTGGCGAGTCTGGTCTGCTGTGGCTGGACGTCGCCCTCCCCGGGCTGCTAGGAGGAGATGGAGCCCTGCCAAGGAGCTGCTGTGCGCCATCGCCCAAAGATGGAGCTCGCCCGTGAGGGAGAAAGCGAAAGCGAAAGCCTCGTCCGTCTGCGGGGCCGGTTAGCGCCCCTTGAGTGTTTTCTGTGTTTGTATAACTTTGTCGCATAAAAGGGAGTTCCACATTTTCAACCATCCTGGATTAAGGCCATGGTCTGAATTGTTTGTATATGGAAATATGACACAGCTGTGAGGCTGAGGCAGCATCTGGAACTCCACCCATGCTTAGGGTCAGTGGCTGGCGCTGGCAGAAGAAAGTTGTCATGTCTAGAATCCGTTACAGGGGCTGTTTTTCCATTACAGCTTCCCTCCTGAAGAAAGACCAGGCTCGTGATGGGGGGTGGGGTGGCGGTGGGGATATAGAATCTGATAGATCCAAAAATGATCAGAACAGTGCAGGATGAAATCATGAAGATGTTGCTTCTATATGAATTGATTCTCTGGGCCAGTTTCTCAAGGTGTGCCCCCCTGGGGCTCCCTGAGGCTCCTTCAGGGGCACTGGCGTAGCTAATGAAAGTGTAGCCTGGTGCAGAGGGCAAAATGATGCCCCGGAAGTGACATCACAGCAGGAAGTGATATCACATTTGTATTTTCATTTTCTTATTTTATTGGCCATGCCTTTTGATAGAATGAAGATATTACACTCCAATTTGCTTCATTGGATTGTGCATTAAATTCTGCATTGAATGGTACATAACAAGATGATATTATTTGTACAAACCAAGGTTTTCATAATTTTGGCCACTAGTATCAAGCTTCCCTTTCATGGATCACTGCCTTGTCGTGGCGAAGGGGCTTGAGTAGGTTCGCCTAGTCAAAGCTATGGTTTTCCCAGTAGCAATGTATGGCTGTGAGAGCTGGACCATAAGAAAGGCAGAGCGCTGAAGAATAGATGCTTTTGAATTATGGTGTTGGAGTCCCCTGGACTGCAAGGAGATCCAATCGGGCAGTCCTACAGGAAGTCAAGCCTGATTGCTCCCTGGAAAGACAAATCCTGAAGCTGAAGCTCAAATACTTTGGCCACCTCATGAGAAGAGAGGACTCTTTGGAAAAGACCCTCATGCTGGGAAAGATCAAAGGCAAAAGGGCGGCAGAGGATGAGATGGTTAGACAGTGTCGAGCATGAAATTGGGTGAACTCCGGAAGCTAGTGGAGGACAGGGAGGCCTGGTGTGCTGTAGTCCACGGGGTCGCGAAGAGTCGGACACGACTTAGCGACTGAACAACAAGTGTCAAGCTTAGCTTGTTGCCCCCCCCTTCAGCTTGTAGCCCGGTGCAATTGCACCCCCCTTCACTTCTTTAGCTACGCCCCTGTTCAGGGGCTCCAAAAGCACACTATAAGTGGCTGCTATCTGCCCCGCCTCAGTTTGCTTGTCTATGCCTCCTGCCTCCATGTCCCTCCTTTCTCATTCTTGACCTGTTCTGGCTCTTTGCCAGAAGAGTTGGACTTGGTGCTGTGCCACTTTGCACATGCACTGGCTCCCAAGACTTCATGCAGGGCTCCCTGAAACTCTTTTCAGGAATCTAAAGGCCTCCAGAGACCAAAAGGTTGGAGAACCACTGCTCTGCATTACTTGTTCGAGCTACAAGGTGAGCGATCTCGGTATTGACACACTATAAATCTTCTCTTGCAGATGGCAATGTGTATCTGGCCCCTGCTCCAGGTAAGGGCAGAAGAACCTTTAGTAGAACTGAAACGTGGGTGAAACTTTCCTGAAAGAATTTCTGCTCCTCTGTGCTTTGTCACGTCAACTGAAGAAATGAATCTAGAAAACGAGAGGGTGACATCTGGATCCATTTTTACCTGGGATTATACTTTGTGGGAGGTTCGATTGACACTCGTGGCTGCAGGCTTTTTCCTCTACTTGGGAATATTTCTTCTCGCACATTTTCTGTCTTCGTGGAGAAGTGACTCTTACAATTTGTTGCCAGCAAAGGACAAATTTTTCTTGACACGCACAGTGATGCGAGGTGCCTTTGGCATTCAGAGCTGTGTTGGTGGCCTGCGGGCCTTGCTTCTAGATCCAGATTTTCAGGCTGACAAGGTGTATTCGCAGCCGAACTGGAGCTGTTTCCACTGCTTAATAGCGTCTGGCTTCTTTTTGGTGGAAAATGTAACTCTCATTGTTTATAGTCTAGTTTTCAATGCATCTGACTGGTACCTATTCATTCATCATATCCTTGCCTTTGGTGGCTATTATGGTCTAGTAGCCAATGTAAAGTCTGGGCATTATATACCTTTGATGGGAATGATGCTTGATATGTCTACGCCATTTGCCTGCATATCATGGATGCTGTTGAAGGTGAGAGATTGGAAAGTTGGTCTTTTTAATCCATTGTTTCATTTTTTGGTCCTATTTGTAAAATACAAACCCTTAGCAATTGGTGGGGCGGGGGAGGTGTATCTATTGCAATGAAACAAAATGTTAAAGCAGCAGATTTCAATCTTTGTCAACTCATGGCAGACTGACAAGCTGTTAAAATGGTCAAGGCACGCCATCATTTTTTTGACAGTTGACAAGGCACGCTGTGCTGCTGGCAGGGGGCTCACGTTCCCAATGGCCCTACAAGTAAATAATCCTTCCCCAAACTCCCATGGCACACTGGCAGACTATCTGGGGCACACCAATGTGCCATGGCACAGTTGAAAATCACTGAGTTACAGTGTCCTGTAGCAGGTCATGATGCAAATAAAACTACTGTTGGCATAGGTTCTCCTATTATGGAAATATTCCATCCTACATTGCTTATGGTTTGCCGTAAGTTCATAGATGAACAGTGAAGTCGTCTTGTGGGCCCATCCCTTGTGCTTCAATGGAATAAGGGAATATTCTTTTGTCTATAAGTTAGCAGAATGAGACTTGTCGTAGAATTTGTAAATTTGGTTCTACTCTAAAACTCTCTCTATGAGTGCATTAATTTAAAAATGAGATTATTGATCTAGCTTCAAGTATCATGCGACACACCTAGAGCTCTGCAATGTGTCCTGTATTTCTGTTTCCTATTTTAGTAAGGGTGCCATCCTAAAGTGGATGACGCAAGCCCAGCGCCGTCACAAACCTGCTGTAAGGCACGTCTGCCTTGGCTGGATGGGTGCTGGGCCTATGCAGGCAGCAGTGTCAGCCCAGCAGCGCCATAAACGGGCAGCGGTAACTGCCCTCATGCCAACGAAGTTCGGCCAGCATGGGGGCTTTTTGGAGCAGGGGAAAGGTGGGAAAAAATGGAGGGTGGGTGGCCCCACGGACAGGGTGGCCTGAGGAGGGGGGAGGAGCCAAGATTAGGCCAGATCCTAACCCCTGCACCTGGGCCACGTGGACTTGATCCGGGCCGCTGCGGGCTGCTTGGACCTGTGCCTGCTATATAGCAAGTGCAGATCTGTGCAACTCCATAGGGGTGGCTGGGGCTTACCCTGGGGTAAGCTCTGCAGTGAGTTCCAAACCTGCGTTGGATAGGCTCTGGCCTGCCTGCTCCAACGCATGTTAGGATTGGGCTGTTAGGTATGATATGCTGTAATAAATAAATTTTAATGAAATAAAAATTTACTTGGGTAAATATTTTTGCATTTCCAAAATACAGTATTACATACAGGCGTGTGTTCCCTTCCCCTTCCCCCCGGTAGCCCATGCAGATATGGGAGGAGTGCCATATCTGTGCCATTCAGGAGTGCTGTCCATTAATGTCGGTATAACTTGCATGCATGAAATTCGTACATGGTTTTATTTATGTTTTCAAAGGTCATAAAATTAAAAGAAATAAAGAATATTGAGGTTTTTGGTTTTTTTAATTTAAAAAAACCCAGTTCATATGAACAATAGCATTTGTAATTTGTATGATGATTTCTGGAAGTATATGAGAGCCACTTTGGACTTTAAAAAATAATGATCCTTAAAAAAGCCCTGTAAGGTTAACAACAGCCTTAACTTCCCAACTGCACTACAAGGATAATAGTTACTAACTTCACAATTGATTACCGCATGTGTTGACTGAGCATTTCCAATCGGAACACTGTGCTGGACTATCAGGGACTCTTACATTTTGCTACTGTATTCACAAGGTGGGCAGTGCAATCCTAAGGCCGGCCGGTCAGCACTATATCCAGCACTGCTTTGGGGAGGCTGGAACCTCCTCGGCACAAGGGCACATTTGTGCCCTTGCCGTAGGGGAGGCGCCAGTCTCCCCAATGGACTCCTCGGATCTGCGCCTCTTAAACAGCAGGCGCCAATCTGAGGAGACGGCGTGGCCCAAATTGGGGATGCACGGCCTCGGGATAAAGCCTTGGATTCGGCCTTATGGCTGAATCCAAGGCCCGCCCCCCTCCTGGGCTCATACACCTGCTGGCCTGCCCACAGCCTGCCCTCCCCCCACCCAGAAATGTCCTCCCCCTGCCCACTCCCTCCCTTGGCCCAACTCGTCATGCCTTTGCACCAGCCAGGATTGGCTGGCACTCTGAGACCGGTGCTGCAGGGAGTGAGAGCGCCCATGTGGGGGTGCCACTTGGCGCCCCCGCATGGACGCTACCATGTAGTGTCGATGTTACAGGGCGTCTCGGATGGCGCCCTAAGTGTTCTCACTGTAATACGTAACCCTTACTGAACATAATCTCCCAGGTTGTCACAAGAATCACGTCATGGTTGTCGAAGGGCCTCGCATGTGCTTCCCAAAAGCACCATGGAAATTATAAATTCTGCTGCTGCATTGGTAGTAGTAAGTACTTGTGGTGGTGGTGGTGGTGGTAGTAGTAAATGGTGTTTAAACAACTCCATCAATTGAGAGGTTCTGGCTTGCCGAAGACCACCTAGTGAATTCATAGCAAAGGCAAAACATGAACCAGATGAAGCTTCATTTGCAGCTCCGACTTGAGGAATTACAGCTAGTTGAACACTCCCTGACTTGCCTTAATGAATTATGATTGAACTAGCTGGACACAGCTTGGTCTGGTGTAGTTTTATTGGCAATACCAAGGTGCTGTCATGTGTATGTGTTGCATAGTCATCCATGGAAACAAACACGTTATGTCTGTGCTAACTTCTTATTTGCTTCTTTTCCAGGTTGGCAGGGCTAACACCTTATTTTGGAAGGCAAACCAATGGGTGGTAATACACATATTTCACTGTCGCATGATCATTATTTACCACATGTGGTGGGTGTTCATTTCCAATTGGAACGCCATGCTGGAAAATCTGGGACTCTTACATTTTGCTGTTATATTCATAGGGTTAAGTGTTCTCACTATAATACTCAACCCTTACTGGACATACAAGGTTACCCAACGGCTCTTTTGTCCTGATCAATGGAACTTGTCCAACACAAAGAGGAAAGATGAATCACCCAAAACGCTAAATGAAGAAATGCTCCACAAGAACGCGCTCCGCCCCCCCCCCCCCCCCCCGGCGGGGGGCGGCCCCCATGATCAGTTTAGGTAGCCAGCTAATATCATGAAGCTTCATCTGTATGTTACAAGAGCTTAAAACGTATTTATTACTAGTTTATGACTGTGTTATTCATCTGTTGATTGGACATGTGTTCTTCTAGCAGTAGTGTCAGGATCCAGGTGGAAATGCCTGGATCTGGTGTGCATCACGTGACATTTTTGTGCTTGCCAATGCTGCAGATGAGTGCCACAAGGCCACCAGCACAGTTGCAGTCAGCCACATGTCTTCACCAGCAGTGAGGACACTGTCCACTGGTACCAGATAAGGTAGCTTGAGAGGATGTTCCTGGTAAACTAGGACCTGTATTAACGGTTTTGCTCCTTATGGCACAGAGTTCATTACAACTCTGTAGCCTGTTACAGGATATTAGGATTTTGAGAGTACGATAGGAAGCAGTCTATTAGACGTTCCGTATGAAAAATTGATGGGCTGTTTCAAGGATTCGCAGATCTGTCTTAAAGATCTGGATTCCATGTGGAATGTTGTGGAACACTGACACCTAATGTCTGTTGTGCTGTATAGCCAGCCTACTTTTTAACAAAAAGAATATAACCATCAGCACACTGTGAATGTTGCAATAAGTATATTTGGTGCAGTTTGTTTCTAAAAATATCCTAAGACAGTGGTTCACAAACTTTTTAGAATGGGATCCACTTTTTAGAATTGCACTCGTGTCAGGACCCACCGGAAGTGATGTCATTAATCTGGAAGTTATGTCATGGCCGGAAGTGACATCATCAAGCACAAAGTGCTGTCATTGTGATGTAATAAAATGACACTCCTGAAATGTAAATTGGCATTCTTGGACTGCAGCAATTGAATAATCAGGAAACCTCCCTGTCAGAAAGCAAAATGTTATGTAAAAGCACTGAACTAAAAACCAAATTTTTAAAAAGCCCTCACTTGAAAATTCAAACTTAACACTCTCAACAGGAATATAGCAAGAGTAAGGTTTGCAGGCTCCAAGATGGCTGCTCCCAGCTTTCCGTGACCCACCTGACATCAGGTCGCAACTCACCAAGTGGGTCCCAATCCACTGTTTGAATAACACTGTCCTAAGAACTTCTACAAAGGAGAAAAAATGCCTTTCTTGCTAGCAGGAAGAGATGGAATATTTTTCCATTGTTTTCCTTTCCTGCAGACCCCTAAAAGTCCTCAGGATCTGAGGGTTCTACAAATGGAAGGATCAGATGCAATCAGTGGTGTTATTCTACCGGTACGCTGGGCGGGACATCCGGGTGATCGGCAGCCCACCCATCGGGTACCGCAGCGTTACGTCGTTTGCATAACGTACGCAAGCGGCGTAATTGGTTACGCAGACGATGTAACGCTGTGGTACGTGACGGGCGGGCTGCTGATCACCCGGATATCCCGCCCAGCGTACCGGTAGGATAACACCCAGTGGTGTCATTCAAATGATTTAGGAACAGGAACTCACTTTTGAGTTCAAATTCAAATGTTGAAAGAAAGAAAAAACCCGGAAGCAGCCACGGAGCCCGTTAGGATCCGGAACGCCCGTTCTGGTCCGTTCCCCCTGAATGACATCACTGATAACACCACTGGATGCAATCCATGGAAAACAATATGGGGTAAGGTAGAATACGTCCCATCTGGTGATAACGTGCATATGAAGTGTGCACCAAATTCCCCCCTTGTCCCACCTGGCTTAATAGAACATACAGCCTCTACTGATTGGCCCACTGGGGGTGGGGGAGGAGCAAAAGGAAGGGTGGAAGAGAGTGCTGAGCCAGTCTCCTCACCACTTTTCTCTCCTTGTATGGGTTCCTGCCCTTTTTTTCTAACCCAGTCTCTGACTAGATTAGAAAAGAGATAAGCTTTTAGAAAAGACAAACATAATTATATATAAGATATTATATACCGCTGCTACCCCTGCTAACTGGGCAAGAGGCACTTTTTCAAGTGGTGTTCCTCTTATGTTTAGCAGGGGGAGAGTAATTGTCCCTCTTCATCCTTGCGCAGTCTTTCTAGTGGCTGTTGCTGGTGGTCTGCCTTTTTTTTAGATTGTGAGCCTTTTGGGACAGGGAGCCATTTAACTTTATTATTATTACTATTTGCCTGTAAACTGCTTTGTGAACTTCATGTTGAAAGGCGGTATATAACTACCTGTTGATTGATTGATATAAAAGATATAAGTTTGATATAGGCTTCTGCAAACTAGGCAAAGAGGTACCATTTAAAAGGATGGATTTCTTTTATTTATCAGGAACAGTCCCTACTTATCCCAGCACATAATCCTTCCCAGAGTGTCTGTTGCTGAAGTTTCTTTTTAGAGTGTGGGGGACGGGGGGACGGGGACAGAGAACTTATCCCTTTTGCAATATGCGCTGCTCTGTGTACTTTTTGGTGAAAAGTGTTATATCCACATTTTAAATAATAATAGCTAATACATAACTAATGTGGATGAAGTGATTGAAAATCACTTGCTTAAATGTATGAAGTTCCACGAATGTAGAGTTGGAACACCTTGTCTTATATAATAAGTGGAAAATGGCATTAGCTATTATAATTGCAATTTCTATGGATCTTAAATTGCAATTCAGCCAAAATTATTTTTAGAGTTTTATTGGACACCCAACACCTTCATACTAAGGGGTTGACCAAAGAATCCAGTTGTTGACATTGTAAGGTACCTGAAGTATCATTTAGAGCACAATCCTAACCAACTTTCCAGCACTGACATAGTTGAGCCAATGGGGCATGTGCTGCATCCTGCAGTAAAGTAGTAGTCATGGAGGCCTCCTCAAGGTAAGGGAATATTTGTTCCCTTACCATGGAGCTGCATTACCTTTACCCCGGTGCTGGAAAGTTGGTTAGGATTGTGCCCTTAATCACATGGTATGACCTTGTATAGTAATACAATCGTTTTGAGAAGATTATTAGTTGTTTATTATTAGTTGAGGATTAAGAGGTTATTAGTTGTATTAACTTTGTTCTGCAACAAACATTGACATATATAGATACTTGGGTCCTTTTGAATTATATACGGATTCGATGGAAGTTATTGGCCGGACAGTGAAAATTGACTCACTGTGCCCTTATTGTAGCCCGAATACCTACAATGAATCTGTGGAAAAATAAATGCGCCACAGTTTTCTTCAGTGGACTAAGGTCCTTTTAACTTCATCACCATTTGAATGTATGGCTTATAGAAGACAATGATGCATGGAAAGAGAGAAATATATTTGGAAGCAGTGGCATACCAAGGTCATTTGGCACCCGGGGCCCATAAATTGTTGGCATCTGTTCCAGCCTGTCACAGCGGGCGGGAGGTTCTCCGTGATCTGAGGAAGGAGGAGTCCAGTCCAAGGCTGAGGGGTAAGACAGTTTATTGCAAGACAGTCCAAGTGAGACAAACAAAAGGAAACTTACAAAGTGTTGCCGGACGGCATGCGTGTACTGTGAGGTTAGTGCCAGCCTATATGGGAAAGTGCTTTCTTAACAGGTGCCTAATTGGTGCAGATTCAACGAAGGGGGGGGGGGTAGGGCTGTTGTGGGGGTGACAAAATTATTTTCAGTAATAGTCATGACATGAAATGAGTAGAGGTGGGAGAAAATAGCGATAACAAAATAAAAACACTTAACATTGCTTTCTGCACTTCCCTTTTTCTAAAACCAATTCCCAAATCTGTGGAAAATATAACAGCTTTATTTGGTTTTTATTTATTATTTAATGGGGAGCGTGCATGGGCAATGACTGTGGCTTCTTCTCCTGCCATTATTCCACCTATATTGCCTACCTAGTACATTTTAAAAGCGATTATAATTTATAATTACAGTGTAAATTTTGAATAAAAACACATAACATTGCTTTCTGCACTTCAGCCTTTGGAAAATACTGAGATCTGCGGGAATAAAATAAAATAAAACCATTTTCTCCCACCTCTAGAAACGAATAGTCATAATGGCCAGAGAAGATGGACAGTTGAACATTCATTGAACTTTTTACATATATAATATATACCAACTTTGTAAGTGTGTATATTTATATTTGTATATTTATAAATAACTTTGTATATATAATCATACAATAAATAATTTTCAATTATTTAAAATAAGTTTTCTTCTTGGAAAAGAACTTGAAAAAGTTCTTGGAAAATAACATCTCGGGGCAGCCTCTTGGCCACCTACCTGCAGCTATCTCCGGACTTCCCCCCACCGCCACCACAGTCTTCTAATGCCAATGTTTGGAAGTCTTTTTAGAGATTTAGGGCACAGTCCTAACCAACTTCCTAGCCCTGATCCAGCCATGCCAATGGGATATGTGCTGCATCCTGTGGTGGGTGGGCAGTCATAGAGGCCTCCTCAAGATAAGGGAGTGTTTGTTCCCTCACCTCAGAGCTGCATTGCCCTTACTCTGGTGCTGGAACTTTGGTTAGGATTGCACCCTTATTCTCAGATTGCTTATTGATATCTTTTGTAATCGATATGTAGTTCATGCATGCAACGTATGTTCCCCTCCTTTTTTCATGTTCCTGTGGTGGTGTAATATCTGTTTTTTGTTGTTTAATTCACCAGTAAAGGAGATTGGGGGGAATGTAAGAAGCTTTTTGGAGGATCAGATCAAAAGCCATATACATATCCCAGAATAGGCTGTCGGGGGGAAGATACTACAACAGCAGAATAGCCTTCTGCTGTTGTAAAATGGCTGCTGATGGAGCATACCATTCTCTTGTCAGTGGCCATTTTGTGAGTGCTGCTACAAGAGGAGGAAGCAATCTGCCTACGTCACCGAACCAAAGGTAAGGCAGCAGCGGGAGTGGGTGGAGGATTGGCACAGAAGGGGAAGGAACGTGCGAGAGGCTGTGGGAGGGGGTGTATCCAGCAAAGATGGTGTGGGCTGGGTCCTATCACCTCTTTGAAGCCTCCCTGCCTACTTTTCTCAGATTTGTACCAGCTCTGAGGAGGTCTGAGGTGGCACAGGTCCGAGGAGACCCATTGCGGGATGGAAGGATTAAGGAGGGGTATTCCTCTGCTGCATGGTATGGGCTGGCTGGGGACCAGGCAGTGACAGAGAAGAAAATTAATGTTTAATGTTCCTATTTTACAGAAGTCTGGTCCCCAATGGGCCTCCTTGAGTCTACACGAGTAGTATGGCTAGTGTAAATCAGAATGTGTTCAGGGGAGGTGACATGCCCAAGTTGGGGCATAGGATATAAAACAGTTTTTTAAATTGTTTTGTTTTAAATTGTATTGTTTTTAACATTGTTTTTAATTGCTTTTTAATGTTAATTTTATATTGTATCTTTTTTATGTTGTAGTGCCGCCTTGGGTGCCTCCGGGCAAAAAGGCGGGGTAAAAATCAAATAAATAATAATAATATAAGCACTGCCACAGCCACCTAAATCCACTCCCAGCCTCATCCTTGACTTGCCCCAAGCTGGGCCTTATCTTTGCCCGTGAACTTCCCACAAACACATCCTTGGCCTACCTGCTCCTATCTGTCTGGGCAGTTCTGGGGTGTGTGGGGAGCTGCTGGCCATTTCCACCAGCAGCTCCATTGCACACAATGGTGACATGACAGTTGCACCACTGCTGAAGTTTTACAAAAGTAGATTACAACATCCGCTATCTTTAAAGGCCCATGGAACTGAGCTGTTAGTCCAACATGTCTTATTAAGAATCGCAGAGACTAGCAAGTTGTCCACCAGAAGTTGACCAGTGGAAAATTGACCCACCATCTTTCTGCTTCTGGCTTACAGCCACATTCATTGTGCTGTGTTTCCGTGATCTCTTGTTATGCCCTTGGTGGAAAAGAATTTCTTGGACTAAAATTAGCGTAGCTGCATTTTGTGGCTGTCCACCAAACCAAAGTAGCTTGCAGGTCAACAAAACAGTTTTGAAGAGAGTTACTTATTCTATGAGAGTTCATCAAGCTGTCAGACAGGGTCTATCAGGAAAAATGGGAGTTGAGAGGGCAAGCACTCTTCCAAAAAAGTCCTTGTTCTGGTGGAGTAAGGACAGACAATGGGTCTCCTATACCTCAGCCAGAACCGACTCCTCTGCATGGAGTCTTGTTCAAACCACCAGAAACCTTATGGCCACCAAAAAGAAAGGAAGTACATGTAGTTGGATATGGTGGACATCTCTGGAAGAGGCTGGAGACATTGAAGGACAAAGCAAGCTTTTTGCCAATGCTTTAGAACAGTGGTTCCCAAACTGTGGGTCAGGACCCACCAGAGCCAATTTCAGGTGGGTTGCGAAGCACCTAGAGCAGCCATATTGAAAATGTGGGAAGAGGGGATGCTGGAAAGGGGGAGGGCTGTGTGGCTGTTTTGCTTGTGTCAAGGTTGAAAACCGGCCTTTTTTTTCTTTGATTCACTTTGCTGTTGGAAAATGGATGAGAAAGAACCCAACTTATTGCAGCATTCTCAGGAAAGCAGAAGGCTCTGGCGTCACAATGACATCACTTCCGGCCATGACATCACTTCTGGTGGGTCCCGGACTGATTATCATTCTAAAAAAGTGGCCCCTGTGCTAAAAAGTTTGAGAACCACGTTTTAGAGAATGAGTATCTGGTGGAATCTAATTCAGGGTTTCCATTTGGGCTTCAGAAGCAACGACTGAGCAAGAAGACGACTGCAGAGAAACCTGTTCCAGAGCCCCAGCGTTCATCAAATCTGACAACCAAAGGTTACATCAAACCTTATAAAGTTGATATGCCGAAGTCGGATCCAAATAGGAAATTGCATCATTTTGAGACAAGGTTTGAAAAGTTTTGCATTAGTCCTAAGGAAGAAGATATTTTAAACATGTTAGCAATGTGATTTGGGGAACTGGACAATGAATGCCCCATCCAAATCACAAGAGCAGAGCCTTTGCCATCAACCGGGACACCTGCTGAGGAAGAACTGTCCAGAGGATGGCAGCTATTATTTTAGCATATTAAGAATGTGCTGCACAAGGAGCACAGAGGCAGACCCACCAAGCTGCAAACATGACAAATAATGATTTAACATCTGCCAAAGGGAGGAAGAGATTGAGAAAGAGACAGCACACCGTAAGTCCTGGTGAGGAGAAGGTGGAAAAGGAGAGAAAAGAAACAGCTCAGAATTGAAAGCTTCCTTCCCATGGGACTACACTTACTGTGAGTACTAAAAGCAGCACCAAGAATAGGCCTGCAGCGTTTGCCACAGCTCCTACCAGTAGCTTAGTGTGCCAAGAGGTTGGAAGCAGTCTACTAAAACCTAAGGCAACGAAACCAACTAAAACCCTGAAGGAGGGGAATGCTGGAAAACATAAATCCTCAGGACAAAATGCAGACAGCCAGAAGGCAGAAAATGCTCCCCCTCTCACCCAAACTGTTCCATTTTATGTCTCAGTGAAATGTGTTTTATTTCGGCTGAGACGTTGATACTGTTATCGGGAAAAATTGGGAAAACGGAAAGGCAATTAGAAGCCTTAACTCAAATGCATATTCATCCAGCAGTTAAGTTAGACCTAAGAGGAGTGAAGGAGGAGGGCCCCATTGCTCCACACCTTCCCTCTCCCAGCTGTGAACAAATGCAGCATGTACAGCATAGGACAGCAGGAAGAGTGGAAAGAACATTGCAAACAAACCAAGTCCTAATCTGTTTCCCCAAAAAGATGCCCAGCTTTGGACAAATAAGAAAAGAATTCATACCTCTTTGACAGAATTACTGAACAGTGATATTTCTCCGGCAGATTTAAAACACTTTCACTTTTTGCCATCACAGAGGTACCATAGAAGATTGTTTTTATATTTTAAATCGGCAGCCATCCCGTTGCAACTCCTACACTTGGCTCAGCATTTGAGAAGCTATGATATAATTCCTCAAAGAGTCTTCAAAGAGCATGGTGTCAGAGCCCTCGCCAGAGCCAAAGGAGTTAACTATGCCTCCACTTCATCATTACCTTCCCGGACAGCTGGGGAGGAGTCTGGCTGTGATCGGGAAGATAAAACGGCTGGTGGACAGCCACTGTGAATTGGCCAGCAGCCAACCAGATGAGCAGGATGAACTTTTAAAACTAAGGAATAAATTGGATGAGCTACTAATGCCAAAGAGAAAGAGATTGCACGAAGAAGTCCTGGCCTTGGAGAAAGACAATGATACATTAGATCTTGAATCTTCCACTCCGGTAGGCCTAATGTTTTCAAGTTGTTTGGACTTAAACTTGGATTTTATTGGTACTACTGATAAAGACATAATGTGTGAAATGAAACTGGCTGAAAATGAAGGGCTGGACGACAGGTTGTGCCACTCCCTGTTGCCCAAAGAGAAGCCTATGGCAATAATGAATACTTGCTCAGACTTAATACCAATTTCAAATCCACAATCAGATAGCATAATGGTTAATACTGGCTCAGGAAACTGCTCTGAAGTATGTATGATACAGACTGACATAGTAGATGGCGTGCAACTGGAATCAGAGTTGGAGGCACTGAAGGAGTTAAAGATGTTGACTCCAATAAGCCCACTTCTTGCAACGGAAAAAAGAACAGATAATTTCGGTTCTGAGTTGAGTAAAATACCGCCCACCGTGCGAGCATGGACTCTGGATGAGATTCAGGGTCACAGACCTTTATTGAGGGACTCACAGAAGAACAAAATTTAACAAAAATTTAGGTTGTTTCAGATCACGATGATGGTCCAGACATAATCAGGCTTCCTTAATTCTTCCAGTTGACCAAAGAACATTGGAATATTATTCAAATTCTGTGGTGATATCTCCCCAAGCTGATCCTTCAGTGGAAAAGTACCAGATGGACTCCGCTGCTCGAACTGACCTCAGATTTGACGACAGAGTTGAGTGAGGGCAAAGAAAGTGTTCAGGAGACAGTCAGTGTTACTTCTGAGGCCCCATGACATGTAGGACACCAGCACATAAATAAAATTGGCCTCATAGTATGGAATATAAATGGATGGGCTGGACACTCTCAAGATCCTGAATCAAGAGATTACTTTTCCTCCAAGGATATTGTATTGATGCAAGCAACTTAGGTCCAGGAAAAGATGCTATTTAATGGTTTTCACTCACACTCCATCAGTGCAGTCCCTGGGGCAGGTCGTGGAAGACGCAAAGGTGGCTTAGGAGTGTTAATTGCCACATCCCTGTGTGTGGGCACAAGGCTGCTGCCACCCTTTAGATAAAATACAATAGCAGTCCTTGTCCATTTTGACCAATGGGAACTGCTGATAATAAATGTGTATCTACCCCATCAAAAGAACAATGTGGGCAGAATTTGAAGTATATGCTGCAGATCTGCTTCAATCCTACCGCAACACATATGTGATTTTGGGAGGAGACTTCAATGGGTTCTAATGATAAAGCCCTATACTCCCAACACAAAGCCTATCCTCCTACACCAGGTCTGATTGGACTTCCATTTAATTATCAGTCTAAAGATAGAAAAGCAAACTATGCTGGGCTTTTTCTACATCAAATTACTACAAGGCTTAATCTGCACATCCTAAATGGTGCATATGGAAAAGATTACCCAGCGGAATTTACTTACCAAGCAGGAACCAGAATGAGCCAAATAGACTATCTCATAATATCAACAAACCTGATTCCCCTACTTGAGAACCTGGAAGTAGCCCAAAATTTTATAGTGGTCATCTTCCTGTCTCACTAATTCTGAAAGCCCCTTTCCCTTATCTACAGAGTGCCAATCGCTTTATGCCTATGATATTCCCTCAGGGGGGAGTTTACTGTTGGTCCAAATGGACTCCAAAGATGGACTTGGTGTTACAGACTTTACTTGCATCTGACACCATGCAACACATTAGGGCATCAGTCATGCCCATACAACCAACCCAGTGGAAATATACCAAGAGCTGGCCCAAGAGTTCACACAGTCTGTCACTGGTAGAGCAAAGGTGACCCAGCAATGGCATCACCCAACTTCTGAGCCCTGGTTTGACAGAGAATGCATACTAGCCAAAAAAGCCTTACTAAGCTGCAAAAAAGCACTTACTAAGCCTATAAATTTAGTTCTGCCCTGAAAATGGCCCCAAACCTTCTTGAACAGAAAAAATCATATAAAAAGCTATTGGTACAAAAGAAAAAAGAGGCCCAGAAGGAAAACTGGGAAAAACTGATTCAAGCAGCCAAATCCAAGGACCTGGCCTTGTTCTGGTGGTTGATAAAGACTTCTCCAACTTCTGGCCCAACACTTCCAGATTGCTATGTTCATTCAGAAGTTTGGGAGAAGCATTTACAAAGATTCTGATGTGGCCCAGCTGAAATAGAATATTGCACTTGAAGATGCTCCACCCTGGCCTCCGGTATCGACTTCAGAAATTAACAATCTGGTTGCTCAGATGAAAATGGGCAAAGCCCCAGGAGAGGATCTGATTCCACCAGAAGCGGTTAAAATAATTTTCAATTTTGTTCCCCGGTTCTAGCATCGCTATTTACTTACATCGACACGATTGGCCGGATTCCAGAACATTGGGGTTCTGCTGTCATTGTCTCCATATTCAAGAAGGGAAAAAGAGATGACTCTGTAAACTCCAGGCCCATTAGTCTATTAAGTACAATTTGTAAACTACATACTAGGCACTTATATGGGAAACTTAAAGATTGGGTGGAGCAGGATATGAGGCTTTAGGGAAGGCCGATCTATCACCAATCAATGTTTGGTATTACAGCATCTTATTGAAAAATACACCTCTAGTAAAACAACCTCACTCCATGTAGCCTTTATAGATCTTAAGGCAGCTTTTGATTCAATTTCAAGAGTCAAACTATGATAGAGGCTTCTAGCATTGATAGACGCCTACTCTCACTTATTCGGGTTCTACAGAGAAATACTTCACTTAAGGTAAGATGCAGTGCTCACGGCCATCTTACAAAAGCCCCCCCCGACCCAAAAAGAGGTCCAACAAGCCTGCCTTCTGGCCCCACTTTTATTTAATTTTTATATTAATTCAGTAGCGGGCCAGTTAAATAATATCGACTTTCACCCCCCCCCCCCCAAAAAATTGCAGGGAGACACATAACATTATTATATCCCAATGATGCAACTATTATAGCTAGGACCCCAATTGGGCTTAGAAGAGCACTGCAAAAGCTGTTTACATACGGTGAGGAGGAAGACCTGGCAATTAATTTTCAAAAAAAAAATGATGTCCTTTGCCAAAAGGCCAATAAATCGGACATGGATGATAAACCAGCATAGGATTGCTCAGATATCCCAATTCAAATATTTAGGTGTAGTCTTCCAAGCAAATGGCTCCAGGAAAGCCCATGGTGAATACATGGCATTAAATACCCAGAGAAGTTCTGCTGCTAAAATACAATTTATGAGAACAAAGGCGGGGAGCATTATATTCCCTCAGCCTTAAAATTGTTCCAAGCAAAAGTATTAGTGCAATTATTGTATGGTTCCCAATTGGGGCCCTTTCCAAACATTACAACATTAGAACGAGTACAATCTAAATTTCTGAGGGCAGCTTTAGGAGTCCCCACAGATGTCTCCAATGTTAAATTAAGACTGGAGACTGGTCAGATTAAAATTGAAGCCAGGGTATGGGTCGCTATTCTCATGTACTGGCTCAGACTGCTTTATCTCCCAATTGGTCTTGCACCACTGGTCCTGCAAGTCAACTGGGTTCAGATAATTGAACAGAAAATAACTTCTTTGGGCCTTCCCATGTGTACTCTATTAAATATTGGCTTGGAACAAGCAAAGAAAATTGTTAAGCAGCATATTCTAGACACAGAGACACAGAGCGACCTTAGCAGTGCCCCAGAATTCTATCTTAGGGAGGATAACAAATACAAGGTAACAGCGGCATCTTATCTTGCACAAGTGGAGCTGCATAAGCATAGAAGGGCGTTTACCCTGGCCCGTCTTAATGTACTCCCCTCAGCAGTGTTGGAGGGACAGTATAAAAAGATCCCCCGGGTAGAGCGCCTTTGCGCTTGTGGCATGGAGCAGATAGAAACCACAGAACACATTTAGTTGTGGTGCATATATTACAGGGATGTACGTGCTGCACTTATGATATCCTGGGACTCAGTTAATCAATGGGGAAATAAGTGCAATATATAAGAACATAAGAAGAGCCCTGCTGGATCAGGGCAAAGGCCCGTCTAGTCACAGCGGCCACCAGGTGCCCCAGGGAGGCACGACACACAAGACGCTTGCATCTTGTTGCCATTCCCTTGCACCTGGTACTCTGAAGTAGCCTACTACTAATGTAAGGAGGTTGCACAATCCATCATGGCCTATAGCCCACGATGGACTTTTCTTCCAGAAATCCATCCAAACCCCTCTTAAAGGCATCTAGACCAGATGCCATCACCACCTCCTGTGGCAAAGAGTTCCACAGACTAACCACCGGCTGGGTAAAAAAGTACTTCCTTTTATCTGTTTTAACTCTCCCAACCCTCAGTTTTAGCGATGCTCCCTGGTTCTGGTGTTTTGAGAGAGGGAAAAGAACATCCCTCTATCGACTCTATCCCTTCCTTGCATAATTTTGTATGTCTCAATCATGTCCCCCCTCAGGCGCCTTTTTTCTAGGCTGAATAGCCCCAAATGCTGCAGTCTTTCTTCATAAGGGAGGTGCCCCAGCCCTGTAATCATTTTTCTCACTCTCTTCTGCACCTTTTCCAGCTCCACTATGTCCTTTTTGAGGTGCAGCGACCAGAACTGGACACAGTATTCCAGGTGTGGCCTTACCATCGATTTGTACAATGGCATTATAATATTGGCTGTTTTATTCTCAACCCCTTTTTTAATGACCCCAAGCATGGAATTGGCCTTCTTAATTGCTGCTGCACACTGGGTCGATACCTTCATTGAATTGTCCACCAGCACCCCAAGATCTCTCTCTTGAGCTGTCACAGACAGCTCAGACCCCATAAGCCTATAGGTGAAGTTTTGGTTTTTGGCCCCAATGTGCATCACATTACACTTGTCGACATTGAAACACATCTGCCATTTTGCTGCCCATTCCCCCAACTTGGAGAGGTCCTTCTGGAGCTCTTCACAATCCCTTCTAGTTTTCACCACCTGGAGAAGTTTTGTGTCATCCGCAAACTTGGCTACCTCACTGCTTATCCCTGTCTCCAGGTCATTTATGAACAAGTTGAAAAGCACCGGCCCCAAGACAGATCCCTGGGGCACTCCGCTTTTCACCTCTCTCCATAGTGAAAATTGCCCATTGACCCCCACTCTCTGTTTCCTGGCCCTCAACCAATTCTGGATCCATAAGAGGACCTGCTCTCTTATTCCCTGACTGTGAAGTTTTTTCAGCAGCCTTTGGTGGGGGACTGTGTCAAATGCCTTCTGAAAATCCAGGTATATGATACCCACAGGTTCACCACATCCACATGCCTGTTGACCTTTTCAAAGAATTCCAAAAGGTTCGTGAGGCAAGACTTACCCTTACAGAAGCCATGCTGACTTTCCTTTAGCAGTACTTGTTCCTCTACGTGTTTTAGGATTTTATCTTTGATGAGGCTTTCCACCATCTTACCCGGAACAGGCTGACCGGGTACCCGGACATTAGGCTGACCGGCCTATAGTTTCCAGGGTCCCCCCTTCTCCCTTTTTTAAAGATTGGCATGACATTGGCTATCCTCCAATCCTCTGGCACCGTGGCTGTTTGAAGGGACAAGTTGCATACTCTAGGTGAGAGGTCAGCAACTTAAGGAAACTCTTAAGGAACTCTTTAGTTCCTTAATAACTCTTGGGTGTATACCATCTGGGCCTGGTGACTTATTTATATGTAATTTATGAATTTGATCTAAAACATCTTTATTAACCATTATCTGATTATATTGGATTTGGGCTCTTCACTGGAAGAAGGGGTCCCCGCTGGGGGATTGATTCCCTCTGTTCCAGGTAGAGTGTTTGTGTGTGTATATACACTACTATCTGATTCCAACCCGATATTTACATAAAGTACGGCCAAAGTTTTTGCAGCCGCAATGGGTATTCGAAGAAGGATGCTGAAAGACGGTGAGCCTTTATAGGTGGACTGAGGCTAGCATTTGGGAAGTATCTTAGAACAGGCTCAAAAGAGATATTTGATGCTGCTAAATCTTAAAACTGATGATTAACTTTGCATTTATTCCCGATATTTCTGTATCATATTTTTATTATTTTTAAATCTTTTATTTGTGAGCTGTTTTTTTGACTGTTAATAAAGTTTTATCTATCTAATTATCTAGCAGCAGCTTTCTTTGCTACGGGCTGCACACTCTGCAGAGAAAGCTCCTTTTCCAATCTCCGCTATGAAGAGAGTCACAACTTTTCTGATCACCAAACTCAAATATGCTGGAAGAATTGATTTGTCAAATGAAAGGCATTTTTATTTTTGCTTTCTTTTTGCACCTAATGAGGGCCACAAGACAAAGTCTGGGTTAAAAACTAATACAGGTTGCACCACCCTTATCTGGACTGCCTGGGACAGGAAACTGTCTGGATTTTGGAATAACTGCACAAATATAATGAGAAATGCTTCTCTTTGCTCTTTTCACTGTTACCCACTTGGGTGTCTGCCAGCCTCTTTGACTCCATAAATGTCTGAACAGCTGCACACCAGGTAAATGGGAATGAGCACAAGATGATCTAGTGTTCACAGCACAGCAAAAATTTCTGGATTTTGGAACAGTCCAGATTTTGGATGTCTGGATAAGAGGTAATCTACCTGTAAACCAGGCTCACTAATGTGCAGCAAGAGGGGAAAGCTGCACCTGCTGAATACAGGCATGTCCCAGTATCTGCTGGGGTTCTGTTCTAGAGCCCCGTGGATAACTGAACCATTATACTAGGGACACCGTTTTAAAGATAGGGGAGCATCAGTGGGTTTGCTGTAACAAGGTAAAAAACAACAACATTGTTTAATGTTCCCTTACCTTTTTAATAGGCATCCCAGTATCCAAGTATCTGCCCGGTATCCACGGATAACTGAAACCATGGTTACTGAATCAGTGGATACTGGGGCTTGCCTGTATCTTTTCTGCATTTGTGAATAGCACAGAACATGAGATCTTCCATAACGGGGCAGGGAGGTGACAGTCCCATTGCCATTCCTGTTTGACATTTCCAAAGAAAGATTGTATTTCCAACTAAACCACCAAATAACACAAGAAGCAGCCCTCCGTTTCCCTGACAGCAGCAGTTTGACGCGGCCCTAGTTTTGGACAGTGGCCCAAATCACTGATGCAAAGTAAGTTCTGGAATGTACGCAGTACGTGATGCACCCCCAGAGGGCACCCGCCCTTGCAGCTTTGGAGGTTGGGCCAACACCAAATAGATCCGGTCCGCAGGTTGGCTAAACCCATCTAATCGGAGAAAAGGCGCCCAGCGTTTACACCGATTTCGGCGGTGACCGCAGGGGATATAGCTCAAAGATGTGTGTTTCCACGGTTCTTGCTTCCTCCCTCCTGCCCCAACTCGTGTGTAGAAAATCTATGGGAAAGAAACAGCCAGGAATGTTCTTTTATTTGGAGTTATATTACGCAAAGGGAGCTTGGAAGGTGCAAGGCTGGCTGCTAGAGTTATGCAGTGGGGAAAACCCAGCCTGATGTGTTCGGCTTGCTCTATACTACCCGTAGTTAAAGCGAAGGGCTCTGGGGTGGATTCCAGTGGGATACAGGGAAGGTTCCCACTCCGCCCCGCACAGCTGTACAAAGGCGAGCAATTAGGCGCGTCACGTGGGCCCTTTGGAATGCGATGCTTGCGTCTCCGGGGGTGGAAGGGGAAAGGGAGGGGACGAAAAGGCCAGAACGCCTCTTCAGCGCTCTGTGCTTGCAGTGCTTTCTCCTTTCTAGCCGTGGCACCAGGGAGACTGGCAAGCGGGAGAGCCAACAGGAGAACGGGATGGCTCCCTGAACCCTCCAATCATAGAAAGCGATAGCTCCAAGCTGCATCCTCGCTAGGCAGGGTATCCTGTGTAAGAAATGCTGGGTGTTTTAGGAGGACGGGCGCTCGAGTCTGCATCGATAGCCGAGGCAGTTGCAACAGCTCGAGGCTGAAAAGGTAAAGGGCATCCCCGGCCACTCCAAGCCTTGATAAAGGCATGGGATGCCTGATGCTGCGTGGCGCGCGCGCCTCTTTGTGTCTGTGCTCGGGGCATCGCTTGGATGAGCGAGAGCTCGCCGTCCCGGGAGGAGGGGAGGAAAAAGGCTCGTAGGACAGAAAGTTTAGTGACGTGTCTGGAGAGCTTAGTCGACACTGCTTTTTGCGGGCAGCGACTGCATCCTTTGAAGGCAGTTGCCAAAAGACTCATCATCAGCCCTTACTGGCAGCCTGTTCATGTCCTGCAAGGGAGAAGTTGAGATTCAGTTTTGTATTAACAAGCTTTCCTTGTGCTCGTCCTACTTTTTTTTTGTTTCTCACGGAGCAGTGATTCAGAGACTGTGTGGGTGTGTAGCCTCTTCACGGGTCAGAAATTGGTGGTGTCATGACCAAAAAATGTGTATAGGATGCTGGATACCGAACCAGTCGCACTCTATGGATTTTCCTTTACTTGGCAGGTTCCTTAAGAAATA
Organism: Lerista edwardsae; assembly: GCA_029204185.1. Taxonomy (NCBI): domain Eukaryota; kingdom Metazoa; phylum Chordata; class Lepidosauria; order Squamata; family Scincidae; genus Lerista; species Lerista edwardsae. The sequence continues at coordinate 19,408,849 of JAJKFI010000012.1, read as the reverse complement.
GATCTAGAAAACCTTTTGCTATTGTATAACCTTCTGACTTTGTGTGTGTGTGTCTTTACCTAATCTATATAAAATTGGTTTTTATTGTCGTGTATGTGTGTGCATCTCTAGAAAAATTATTTGGTTGATTCATAAAATGTGTCAAATGTGTGGCATCCTACTCAAAGCATGTTTCTCTCTGGGTCCCAAACCTCTGTTGGGTGCACTTCTTTGTTGGGTTCATTGAAAGCCTGATTCAGTGCTAGATTTTGGCCCCCAAGTGTGTGTGCTTGACCTACTGAAATAAATCATTCCATTTCAAAGATGTGCTCAGTGATTGTCAGGTGTCTTGCTGACAGATGTCTCTCAGGGTATACAAATTGACCCTGTTCTTCTTACTTGTAGTGTGAGGTAAACAAAATAGATGTATGTAGATAAAATTTCATTTTTTTTGCTCTTCCCATTTTCAGCAGATACTGAGCCTTCTCTATTTGCCTAGTTCTACCGGCAAAAGAAATATCTTCATTACTTCCTATAGAGGCTTGCTTTCCTGGTAACAATGCTTCCGTATGGCTTTTCTTTTGTCTGAAGTTGGGCTCTTCGAAGGTTCTCTTCAGACCTTCACTTATCTAAAGTACTTATCTAACTGTTATTAGCAGCGATTATGTTTCATTATAATGTTTCACAGTAATGGACCATTAACACTTTGCTCCTAAGCATGTTAACTCAGTGGTTCCCAAACTATGTGCCGCAGTGCACTGTGAGTGCATAGGTTGCGCTGCACGATGTCCTTGGCGGCCTCTTCTTACTGACTCTCCTGGGCGCTACCATCGTGAATTGCACATGATCTTGTACAATTCAATATGGCAGTGCCCAGGAGAGTCAGTAAGAAGAGGCCGCCAAGGACATCGTGCAGCGCAACCTATGCACTCACAGTGCACTGCGGCACATAGTTTGGGAACCACTGAGTTAAGATTATGCTGGTAGCCTGGTTGTCCCTAAAATAGTTCATCTAAGCAATCTACTCTCACAAGCTCTATGTAATGTCTAAAAATTCTGACTCTTCAGGAAGGAGGAGCCATGACATTGTGTGAGTTGGGGACCTTGGTGCAGATCATGTACATGAGCAACTCTTCTGCATTTTGGATATAGGCATGTTGTGGGAACCAACTCTTACAGGCTGTCCCATGAATTCAAAGAGTTTCCTGTTTAAGTAAATGCATATAAGACTACATGCTCATAGTGCCTCTAAAGGCTATGTGGGTCAAGCTGCAATCCTGACCAACTTTTCAGCACAGAGATAAGCACAAGGAATTTTGGAGATGAGGGAACAAACACTCCCTTACATTGTGGAGGTACCCCAGACTATTACTCCACTACAGGATGCAGAACATGCCCCATTGGCACAGCTATGTCAGTACTGGAGGGTTGGTTAGGATTTAGCCCTCAGTTATATCACCTTTAACCATGATCAATAAAAGATGCTTGCAAAGGTGACAGCGACATCTGAGGAAGCAACTGTTTTCTTGGTGTGTTCTTTCTTAATTTTGGCAGGTTAATCCTTTGCCCATTATGAATAGATTAATCTGATGGAGGTGTCTTTTTAAGCAACAATGTTGCTAGCTTTAACAGAGCAAGAGGTTTTTAAACTACAGTGTTCAGTATTTTCAAATTGAAATCTTGACCCAAGTGGCTTGAAGAAATAAACTTTCATTTGGTTGACACTCATAAGTGCTTCTCAGAATATGACTCTGTTGCAAGAGTGCTCTAGACTTTTTTCCCCCCATTATACAAGTAACATGCTGCCTTCCTGTGTTTCCATACACGCTATTCACATATGCTTTGTCCACACATGCTATTTACACATCTAGCTTGCCAAATGTACTCATACATATTTAGCTTTGGACTTTAGAATGCATAAAGCGTTCTGCGTATATCCTACTATTCTGGCAATCTTTACAGCAATTCTGTGAGGTGGGTGAGTGCTTGTATCTCTGAAGACAAAGGGGACTGCAGCTGATCAATAGTGGCTTGCTGTAGGCAATGTAGTAAAATCAGGATTTGACCTGCAGACCTCCTGGTTCAGAGTCTGGTTACTCCATCTCTATGCTGCATCAGCAGTCTCTGACACACAAAACTAGGATTCCTGCGTTACAGAAGAAGTTCAAGGTTATATGGTATAAAAGCACCAGTACCCCAAACATTGTTGTTTATGTGCTGTGTGCTCACCTGCCTGGGGAACCAGGTCTGTAGATTCATTCAAGCTTTTACAGTTGTTGAAAGGTACCGATCCCGCTCATTTCTATAGTTCCTTTTACAAACTGGAGATACTTTGTTAAAATACGCCACCGGACAAGCCACCACTTATTTCAGCGTTCAAAATTGTAGAGAAACTCCTAGCATGATAACTATATAATTAGGGCTTTGGAGAAAAAGAAAAGTAGGCTTTGTGCAGAAACTATCTCTGAAGATAGAATTTGTTACTGCAGTGGAATCCAAGGTTTAACATTCCAGCTGGGCAGGATTTCAAAGCCAGGCTTGAAGGCCTTTCCAGCTGGGCCCTGCAGTCTGTGCTCTGGCAGCTTGACCAGATGAGCTGCTGCTGGTGTGACGTGAACTAAAACAGGAAGGCTTGATGGGCTTTAGGGACTGAGCCCATTCAGGGTAGGGAAACTGAGCCGAGGACCATTCCGCACGTCATGCAGTCTGGTTCTGATGTGAAGGGGGGGGGGAGAGATTGGAGGCTACCACGAGGGTTGGTGCGGTTTTGAAAAGAAAAGGGGGATTATTGAAGACTTTTGAGGGAAATAAAGGTGGCTCAGAATCCTCTGGGAAAGTATGTGATGTTTTGGGAAGCCATAGAAGGGACTGTTTTGGATTCTGATATGAGGGCAGACAGGCTTCTCAAGGCCAAAATGCGTGGGTGCATCTGCAAGCCTGGAACTGATATTAGGAGGCACTTCAGGAACTTTGAGTTGCTTGAGATAATGGGGGGGGGGGCGCGTTTAGGGTGCTGAAGCCTCGGCCTGTAGCAACATATACAGTAGGTTTGTGGTGGTTGTTATTATTGTTTTAATGCTAGAAGATGTTTTTCTAGACACAGCCAAGAGGTTATTGTTTTAAGGAGCATATTAGGGTGTTGTGGGTACTTACGGGTTGAGGATAGGTAGAGCATGGCTGAAGATGTTTGTAGTCGAAGAGGAAAGCTTCTGGACTGTAGTTCATGGGCCTGAGGGAATACCCAGAGATCCCGTAGATGGGAAGATCCATACTGTGGATCTTCATTCTGTTTGATAACTGTAGCAATATGCGCCTGGAAACAGCAGTGGCAGGTGAAACTGCTTATTCTTAGAGGAGGCCTGCTGAAATTTATGTATGTATGTATGTATGTATTTATTTATAAGATTTATACCCTGCCTTTCTGCCCCATGGGCACCCAAGGCGGTTTACAATGTTAAAATAAAAACAATACACGAGGAAACAATTAAAACCATATTAAAACAATATTTAAAAACAATTTAAAATGGGCCCCGTGGATCCCATGGTTGTCATTTAAAATCTCTTTGTCAAGGCCTTAAGGAATCCCTTATCATACATGCTCTGTCCTGAATAGCCTTTATAATAAAGACATAGTGATTTGAAAGGTTCTACATATGCAGTTAAAGAAAATGCTTTGCAAGTTTATACTGGATACTAGCTTGTCCTTACCCGGTGTTGCCCGGGTATTTATTTATCCCAAGTTTCTATTAGACAGGAAAAGGAATGAATTCTATCTATAATGTAATTAATCGAAGTAATTTTATGTACAGGAAATTAAAAGTATAAGTACAGTATAAAAATTATAAAGTAAAATCTTTTACAAATTCACTATCATATTAATGTAACTCAAAACTTGATTATAAACAACATTTCTAGTTTCACCTCCAGGAGCAAGAATAAATAAATTTTTGGCCGAACCCACCCTTGAGCAAGCAACATAAAGTTGTCCATGGGAGAAACATGGCAATCTCAAATCCACTCCGCAGTACTTAATAGACTGCCCCTGTGACTTGTTGATCATGATCGAGAATGCAAGTCTCACTGGAAATTGCTATCTCTTAAAATTAAAAGGGAGATCTGTCGGAATGAGTGGTATCCTTGGGGAAAAAACTGTTTCACTCTCTCCCTTTCTTGTTAAGATAGTCGCTTCAATTACAGTATCCAGCATCTTCTTGACACACAGCCTTGTGCCGTTGCAACGTTTTGGTGGGTCGAGGTTCCGTAGTACAATAATTGGAGATCCCACTGTAAGTAAAAGACAATGTGGTGGCAATGCAGCTGGATCAAGTGAGTTAAGGAAGTCTGATGGGAAATTGACGACCTCATAGGCATCTACTACGGTATCGATAGACTTGTATTCAGTGACTACGCCTGGTCACATGGCAAGTATTTGATTGGAGTCCCAGACCGGTGATTTCTAAAAATTTCCAGAAGGTTCTACAGAGTTCTATTGGTTCTATTCGACTACACTTGGGCTTAAATGTCATCAGGACTGTCACCCATCAGCTTAGCGACCCCGAAAACTATGGATTTGACACTGTCGGTCATTTTGGACATTTTATTTTTCACCCCTTCTCACCCCCCATGCCGATGGGGGCTGAACGTGGACTAAAACGGCATCGGGAGTGTCACTAATCATCTCAGTGACCCCAAAAACTATGGGTTTGACACTAATATCAGTCATTTCCGATTCTTTTTACATGTCACTCCCTTCCCACCCCTAGGGATGCTAGGGGTGTAGTACCCCCACAGCAGTTCTAGAAGTGGGATGAGTTGTAAAATCTGAAAGCAAATGGAGTCCTCTATGCCACCATAAGCATGCTGCAGCGTTTTATTTCCAAGCACTGTATCTTGCATCCCTTGCATCTCCCCATGCCGAGGGAGGCTGAACGTGGACTCAAACGGCATCGGGAGTGTTGCTGTTTGTCTCGGTGACCCCGAAAACTATGGATTTGACACCATTGTCGGCCGTTTTTGAGTATTTTTACATGGCACTCCCTTCACACCCCTAGGGGCGCTAGGGGTGTCTTACCCCTTCAGTATTTCTTTCCAGATCGTAAGGCATATGTATACCAAGTTTGCTGTAAATCGCTCCAGGCGTTCCAGCAGGTCATGGTGGACATTTTGTTTCGCACCCCTTCTCGCCCTCCACGCTGATTGGGGCCAAACCCGGACGCAAACGGCATTGGGAATGTCACCGCTCGTCTCGGCGACCCCGGAAACTATGGATTCAACACCAATATTGGGCGTTTTCGATCATTTTTACATGGCACCAGTGGTGTCATCTACAAATAAGGAACAGGAATGCTGGGCGGGACTTCCGCAGGACTTCCACGTGATTGGCTGCCCGCCTGTCCCGTTCCGCGGCTGCCCTGGCCTCGGGGGGGGGGTGCCTGCTCGCCGGGGGAGACGGGTGGGGGGCGTGCTGGAGCCTGGGTGAGCAGTGGTGGGGCGCGCAAACCGGGGGCAGCCCCCCCCGAGGCCAGGGCAGCCGTGGAATGAAACGGGCGGGCTGCCAATCACGCGGAAGTCCTGCCCAAGTCCCGCCTAGTGTTCCCGTTCCTTGTTTGTAGATGACACCACTGCATGGCACCCCCTGCGCACCCCCATCCCTAGGGGTGCTAGGGGGGTCTTACCCCTGCAGTATTTGTCACCAGACCGTAAGGCATACGCGTACCAATGTTTGGTGTAAATCGCTCCAGGCGTTCCAGAGCTTATGTGGAACATACATACATACATATGTTCTCTTTTAGATAGATAGATTTAGACTAAAATGTACATTTTCTATTATTCTTATTTACCTGCTGTGTACATGGCATTTTACCCAGAACAAGAGGAGAGATTGCAGCTGAAAAAGGGCTTGTATACACCTAAAACGGACACAAGAGAGACAATAGGGGAAGGGGAAGAAAACGGATGCCAAGGGTAAGCTGCAAGAGTGGAGCCCTGGAACTTCTTCAATGGCAGACCATCACATAATGTCAACAATATAACATGATGCTTTTGAAACGTTTTGTTCAGTGCATCAGAATTAGGCACAGCAGAGAGAAACTGAAAAATTTGCCTAGGGGCACATGTCCATCTTCTTTCCCAAGAGTTGCCAGAGAAATAGGATAAAGCTCATGTTGCATTAAGGCACGAACATACGACTTCATATGACTGCAATCCTAAAGCTCAGATGCAGCTACTCAGAAGTCAGCAACGACATGCAATCTATGCTAATTCATCTTGGAATAAATTTTGCTGATCACTGTGGGACTTGCTTCTCAGTAGATGGGCTTAGTCTAGCACACCTTTTAAATATTTTTTAAAAAAACATGTTTTGTATTTAGCTGGAATTTTTTGAAATGTCATTTTCTGGTTTTTATATATTTGTCTTAAATTATTGCAACCCATTTGCAGAGTTTGCAATAAAAACAGCTAGATCTTTAAATGATGTGTAATGAATTTCAATTTCTTCATCAGTGTTTTCTTCTCCAGTCACTTGTTCCTATTTTGAAAGTTGTGGTGTTCAGCCTTCGTTGAGTGTAACTACAAGGGCATGACTATGTAAGGAGTGATGACAGGTTCTGGCATGTCAACGTTTACCACTACAGCACTGGCAAGCAGTGGAAGAATACATATATCATTTCTTATATTTAGATTCAGTAGTGTTGTGCTTCTCAAACTATCTGATGTGGCAGACCAGAAGTCCCCCCCCCCCCCAATGTGCCAGGGACTGGCATAGCTACAAGTTCTGAGCCATATTACTACTATTGCTTCTTTCTTTCTTGGAAATTTGCCATGCACCATTGGTCAGTGGCTCACAGACTGGCACTGGTCCATGGACCACCACTCTCAGTGGCAGGACTAGGGGCTTCGGCGGTCATATCCTTCACCTAGACAGACAGGAGATAACATAGGTTTCAATGATGTTAATTTCTCCCAAAAATTTAAAAAGGGGCAGTAGATGTCTCAAGCCTTCACTAAGAGTATAATAACATAAGGGAAGCCTTGCTGGATCAGGCCAAGGGCCCATCTAGTCCAGCTTCCTGTATCTCACAGTGGCCCACCAGATGACTCAGAGAGCACATAAGGCAACCAGATACTTGTATCTCGCTGCCACTCTCCTGCATCTGGCATTCTAAGGTGGCCTATTACCCTTGCACAGCCCCTCTATTAGCCTTGCACCACCCCCTTGCACCAGGTTCAGAAAAGCAGAAAATAGCTCCTTTGGGAGCTTCCAGAGTGCTCAACGTTTTCTCCAATTCTGATCACATACATCTACGGTAGAACTGCATTTACAGCCCAATCCTATTGGCCTGCTGTGCCATAGTATGCAACATGACATATCACACAGTGGAGCACAGCCTCGCTGCCATTGCAAATAGTGAGTGGAGGAGAGAAACCGGCAAGGGAGTGAGTGGTGGTGGTAGTCAGGCAGGCAGCAATGCCTCCCTGGAGCTGTGATACTGGTGAGACACTGGTAGGGGAGGGCCATGGGTGGGGAAGAGAAGCAACTGGGATTGGGTGGATCCAGTGACAGTGGTGCTTGCTGGATCTTATCCCCTCTCTTTAAAACCTTCCTGCTCTTTTTCTCTCCTTGGATGGTGTATGTCCCAGTATGTGGTGTGTGTCCAAGGAGGCCCTTTGGCAATTAAGCATCCTACCAGGGGTAAGTGCAAAATATTTTAATTTACCTCCTGCAGGCTATTGATCCTTTCCCACAGGATGAAGCATGTGCCTTTTTGGCACAGATGTATTGGCACTGGTAGCAGGGGACAGGATTGGGCTGTTGGAATAGTTTGTATAGTTCTGGTTTCTTCAGCTTCAGAGAGCCAGAGAAGTAAACTTCAAGGGTTTACTGACTCTGCTTTAAAAAGTTTATTGACTCTGCTGACTCTGCTTTAAAAAATGGCTAAAATAGTTGTACTCCCATAGGTAGTCTGTTTAGAAAAAGAAGTACTAAAGAGTGACATGATGGCAGTTTGTGACATGTATTTGCATTGTAGCAAGAATGGATGTTTTTTGCTTTTTCTCATGATGTTAAAACAAAAGGTCACCCAATTAACTTGCTTGGCAGCAGGTTCAGAAAAGCATCAAGTGCTTCAAACAAATATAACATTCACTAGCACAAATAGGGAGGTGGGGTGCCCATTACCTTAATTGATTACATGGATCCTTCTCTGATCCAGAACATGATACCATGATCAAAATGGTATCAAAATGGTATTCTTTTAGCTAGCTTGGAGAAGCAGTTTCAGATTTTCATATGTAGTCTCGATCCAAATTTAGAGTCTAGATGTTTGTTATCTTTTCTAGAACTGGTTTTAATAATGACATTGCTAATATGCATCTATAGACCTAATCATTGAAATCTAAAGTTGCCAGCCCATGATCTAGGCTTGTTACTGTAATACACAATTACGGATGCAAGATGTTCCTTACTACTGCGGTGGCCCGTATGCCAACTCTGAGTGGGAGTAGCCATTGTTGAAATCAAGCAGCCAGAAGATATCAAATGGTTACCAAGTCTAATCCCATGCTTCAAAGACAGGGCCCTCCACCCACTAACCACCTAAAATCAACCTATGGAATTCTGATTGCAAAATACCATAGGATCACTTTTCTCATTGGCAAAAAGCAGGGCCAGCTGCATTTGGTGTTTGGAAGCTGTTACAGCATTGATAGTCCCAGAGTAACCAAAAACATTGCATTGCTTTATTGGTGTGTGTGCCAGATGTCCTAACTGAGCAATTGTATCCCATAGGCAGTCTGCAACCAAAAGGTTAGAAGCTAAAATGTTAGGCTTCTGCTCCCTGTTTTCTTCACTATGTGTTTGCAAGTAAATGCTAAGCAGGTTAGGGTTAGGATTAGGGCATTGGAAATTGTCTAGGCTGGCCATTGGCTGAGCATACATAGCAGTGATGTCATGTAGGGGGAACGCGGGGGAACTCAGTTCCACTTGTTAAAATTAGGGCTGACTCCGCCCATTTCACTCCACGGCGCTTCCCCCCTCCCCCTTCCCGATTCCTCTGCAAAGAGCTTTTCTTCTTGGTTGGCCGGCACTCAGAGGGTTAAAGGGAGTGACTCTGGATTCCTAGAGGGGCGAAGGGGGAAGGGCTGCAGTGGGGAAGTCCCGTCCTGCACAGCCCCCTTCCTCGCTCCCTCCAGCCACACACGTGGAGTCGCTCTGGTGAGTCTGCAGCCCACTGGGGAGAAGGGGCGTCGAGGTGAATCGAGGGGGCCGACGGAGGGGAGCCGGGACTTTTTGAAGCTGCCCTCTTGACATGCCAGGCGTAAGCGGGCTTTGGTGTGGGGAAGCGCCCAAGGGTGCCGTCCGGAGTGGTGCCGCCCCTCAGCCCGTTCCACAGGTTCCTGCCTCATTCTGCTCAGCCAGCCTCGGCTTCGAGGCTGCTGCCCCTGTGCCAGTTTTCAACTTCCCTGGCAATTTTGAATAACTCCAACTCGCCTAGCCGCGAAGACCAAGGAAAGGCTTTCGCCGCTGTCTCTCCAGTCTACAGCATTTCACTGGCGCTCTGGGTGTGAGGCTTTTGTGGGAGACTGCCCCCATCGCTATTGGAGCTGCAATTGGGGTGGGGGGAATTCTTCGTTTTCTGTTCTGTAGGCGTCAGGCGCTGTACAGAACTGGCTGGCTCCGCCCACTTGTCGCTGACGTCGTTGCTGGCTAGGAACCAGCCGTGGGTAGACCTGGGCTCCACCAGCCTCTGGAGTCCAGGTCTACCCATAGGAACCAGCTGCGGGAAGACCTGGGCTCAGCCAGCCTCTGGCTTATGACGTCACTTCCGGTGGGCAGGTCCTGACATGTGCCAATCAAAAGTGAGTTCCTGTTCTTAAATCCTTTAGATGCCACCACTGATACATAGCCATCAGAGGGCCCACCTGGTCAGGAAAACCACTCTCAGTACCATTGGCAGTGGTACAGTAGTGTCCAATTCACTGTTGTGGTAGGTGGAGAGACATGTCATGGAGGATCCAGTTTGGAGCTTTGTCCAGGTCTCTCAATAGCCTGGCACTAGCAGTATGCATGCCATTCAAAACCAGACCATATTTGGTAGTTATGAACACAACACCTCCTTTTATGTTAAAGGAAGTGGGATGGAGGTTAAGCATTTATCAGTTTCCCTATTATGAGCTCAACTGTATTCCTAGTATTAAGCATCCTTTATTGCTTTTGAATATGTTGCCTAGCATGTTCAGAACCATTATACAAATGCAGAGTTCACATGTATTATCTTGAAGTATTCTTATAACTATGTCACTTAAATAAAAAAGGGCACCTAATGTTTTTTGGCGGAAGTGAGATTTGAACTGGGGAAGTTCAAATTTGCAAGTCAGGCTGCAATCCTATGCACACTTACCAGGGAATAAGCCCCACTGACTATAATAGGACTTATTTCTGAGTAGACATGCATAGGATGGGGCTGCTAGATTTGGTGGGTGCAATCCTAACCAACTTTCCAGCTCAGACGTAGCTGTGCCAATAGGGCAAGTTCAGCATTCTGTTGTTGCGTAGTAGAGGCTTCCTCAAGGTAAGGGAATGTTTGTTCCCTTACCATGGAGTTGTATTGCCCTTACCCCAGGTGCTGGAAATGGCTTCTTTAGCCATTCTATTACACTGAGTTATTTTCCCTACATCAGTGTTATTCAAACTGTGGGTCAGGACCTACATGGTGGGCCATGACCTGATGCCAGGTGGGTCGTGGAAAGCTGGGAGCAGCCTTCTTGGAAACTGCAAACCTTACTCTTGTTGTATTCCTTTTGTGAGTGTTAGCAGTTTGAGTTTTCAAGTGAGGGTTTTTTAAAAAATGGTTTTTAGTTCAGTGCTTTAACATAACAGTTTGTCCTAATCTTGCTTTCTGTCAGGGATGTTTCATGGTTGTACGATTGCTGCAGTCCAAGAATGCCAATTTGCATTTCAGGAGTCATTTTATTATGTTACAATGACAGCACTTCCTGCTTAACTATGTCTCTTCTTGCCACAACATCACTTCCAGGTTAATGATATCACTTCTGGTGGGTCCCGACAGGGGTGCCATTCTAAAAAGTGGGTCGCAATCTAAAAAGTTTGAATACCACTGTCCTACATAATTCTTTTCTATGTTTTGTTATAATAATCTCTTCACTGACTTCCCCAACTTGTACAATCTAGTTATATGATGTGGAAAGTATTGATTTAAGCAGCAGGTAGTTCAAGTGGTGCTGGGGTATAGTCATCCCTACTTTCATCCTTTTGTCTGTTTCTTGTTCTTGTTGCCCACCCTCTTCATCCCAAGTAGCGGAAGACAACAGACACAAATTAGCAGAGGACAAACAGAAACAAAACCAAGCCAGATGTAGCTATACAATATTTTTGCTACAGGCTTAGTATTCCTTATCTGGACTGCTTGGGATGGAACAGTGTCTGTATTCTGGATTTGTCTGTATTCTGGAATAGTTGCATAAATACAATGAGAAATGCTTCCTCTTGCTCTTATCTTCGTTGCACATATGGGTGTCTGCTGGCCTCTCTGACGTTTTTCAGCAGTGTCTGTACAGGTACACACCACAGAGCAAAGAACAGAACTTACAGCCTGTACCTGCACTGTATGTGGGAATGAGCACAAGACCTTTTTGTGTTCATATAACAAAGAGATTAAAATGATAAGACTTCATTGCGATCAAAGATCAGCCAAAAATAAAACCAGTACAATAATGACATGAGAAATAAGAATGGAATGTCAAACAAATTTAAAACCAAGTTAATATATAAAAAAGTCTTGGACAAAAAGTCTGGATTTTGGAATAGTCTGGATTTTGGCTATCTGGATAAGGGATAATTTACCTGTACTAAAATTACTGGGTTGCTGGAATAGTTCTCAATGACGATCCATTGAATCACGTTCATGTGCAACTCTGGGCCAGTTCAGGCAATATTTTGAATGTGGAATTGACTTCATACAATGAACGATGTGTGCCCACGAAGTACATATGTCTTGGCCACTTCCTTCTGTCCAGGGGAATTCAGAGCGTTTCCTACAGTAATTGTGTGGGATGGTTCTTCATAAGAGCCACTCTTCCATAAGTGCTGATAAAGCTTGCTAGGTCTATTGCCTCCTGCCCTGTACTCAATTACAGAAAATGCCCAAGTTCCCCATGGCAAATGGGCAGGTGTCCAGATATGCATACTTTATGAGTGCTTGCATCCTAAATGGCAGGGGGTTGTTTGGGATTTTAACTAAGTAAATTTGAATCAACCCACAAAGAAATGCATTTTGAATCTCTTCCCATTTGCTGTGACAAGTATAAATTAATGGAAGAATGTACTGTGGGCAGGGTGGGATCGAATGTACATCCTGGTCAATGCAAATTTCGCTTTTGGATTTTGAGCCAATTTAAAACACAGCCAGCTCAAGCCTTGTATGTCAAATGGCTGTAATGTACCCTAGAGTGAAAGCCGATGCATATCTACTTGGAAATGAGCCTCAGTAAGGGACGCCTGCGGGAAGGCCTGTGCTGTCCTGCTGACATTGAATCCAGGAGCACCGCCTGACAGGGCAGGTCAGCTCCTACTGAGGGGTACTGAGGTGGGGGAGGGTGGCGCAAGGATGGAGAGAGGTGAAATGGGTGGCGGAGGACAGGGAGGGGGCTGGAAAGGGTAGGATTGGTGGCACTGGCCTAAGCCAAATCTTATTCCCCTTTTAGGTCTGAAAGCCTGAAACGGGACTTCTTGGACTTATGCCAGCAATTTCACTGGTGCAGATCTGAGTTAGCACCATTGCACAATCTGGCCCTTGGCATGGAGCCGGAGACCTCCGGCCTGCTAAATCTGAGTGATAAATCTGAGCCTGAGCTGAGCGTCCCTGCTGCGCTAACACTGGATACGATTGGGTTGTTAGTAGTGGTGTCATTCAAATGATTTAGGAACAGGAACTCACTTTTGATTGGCACTTATCGGGAACCCGGAACCAGCCACAGAGCCCGTTAGGATCCGGAACGCCCGTTCTGGTCCGTTCCCCCTGAATGACATCACTGGTTGTTTGCACTTGAAAAATGTGTGGGTATCTGTAAGAAATATTTTCCTTGGTTGAACCTTATAAATGTTTTCTTTTCTAGTTGGCCTTCCCACCTTAGCTTGGGTTGGATTAGTACTGTCCCTGCTATTTCCAGATGCTTTTATGATTACTGTACTGTTTGCTGTGGCTGTATGTTTATCTGTATGTTTTTTTTTAGAATGCTTTAGAATGCTACCCCTGCTAACTGGCAAGAGGCACTCTTTCAAATGGTGTTCCTCTTATATTTAGCAGGGGGAGAGCAATTTTCCCTATTCACCCCTGATTAGTGGCTGTTGCTGGTGGTGGTCTGCATTTTTTTTAAGATTGTGAGCCCTTTGGGGACAAGGAACTATTTGACTTTATTATTACTATTTGCCTGTAAACCGCTTTGTGAACTTTGTGTTGAAAAGAGGTATATAAATTCGATTGATTGCTTGATTTATACCCACTTCTGTTTTTTAAAAATTGTTTTTCTTTGTATTTTAAGGAATATTGTAAGCTGCTCTGAAGTGCCATATTATTAGAAGAGGAATGGAGTGGGGTATACATCTTTAAAATAAGTAAATGTGAGTGATGCTAAACAGGAACGTGCAAACACTCCTGTGGTTGCACATTTGATTCATAGTTTAGCTTTAACATCATTAGTAAAATGCTTTGGAAAGCTGTATTTAGGATGACAGGCATGATTCATTTCCAGACATTAGCTGTTCTGATGAACAGCTAAAACCTAATGTCATTTGTGTGGGTAAGCAGTTAACTCACACAAGGAGCATTATTCAGCTTTAATAGTGATGAATAGAAGTCCTATGTTTAGAAAATCTGGTTATTTGTTACATTGTGCAAAGCTCATGCTTCTTGAGACAAACCTCCAAATATTTTATGATAACTTTCAAGGTTAAGAATTTTCTGTTTTCTAGTTTTTGTAGGAATATATTGAACAAGAGTATAAAGAGCGACTTCAACCAATTTTTCCTGAAATGTTGAATGCTTTTCACTTCTTCCCAGCCCCTTGAAAATTTGTCATAAATAGAAAAAGCTCAAGAACACTATAGCCCCTACATTATCATGTTAGAAACATCCAGTGGTGGGATTCAGGGGGTTCACCCAGGTTCTATAGAACCGGTTGTTAAATGGCCAGGCCCCGCCCACTCGCTTACCTCGGCTGGCTTCGGGTTTTTTTTGGCTCCGGCGATGACGTCATAGAACCGGTTGTTAATTTATTTGAATCCTACCACTGGAAACATCCCTAACTGGGAAGAAATTGTAAGATTTCAATTGCCTTATCCCAAAGTGTAGAATTAAACACGATTGCACTTTAAGGGCGCAATCCCATTCTGGAGTTCAGTCAGCACAGTTAGGCCAGCAAAGTTTGGCTGGCACAAGGGCCACTGTAAAGCATGTTTGGACTATTCTTGGAATCAGGGAGGATGGCGCACATCTGTGTGCTGGCCTCTTTGACTGAGAGAGTGGTCCAAATGCACTTTATAGTGACCCTTGTGCAGGCCAAACATGGCTGACCTAACTGTGCTGACCTAACTCCAGGTTAGGATTGCGCTCTAAATCTATTAGATTGAGAGCACAATTCTAATCTGGAGTTAGGTGAGCACAGTTTAGTTAGGCCAGAAAAGTTTGACTGGCACAAGAGCCACCACTGTAAAGTATGCTTGGACAACTCTTGGAGTCGGAGAGGCCAGCACATAGATGTGCACCTTCCTCCCTGACTCTGAGAGTGGTCCAAATGCACTTTATGGCAATTTTGAAATCATTGATGTAGACAAAATTGGAAATGCCATATTTCGTCAAAAGCAGGCTTAGTTGTTGTTGCAACAAAAACATATAGTTCTCCCATTTAACAGAGTCTAAACTTGGAGCACAGTCCAAAACCTTTGATTATGCTGTCAACATCCACCTCAGAATTTTATCTGTTCAGAGAGATGGATCACATGCTAGTTTTCCATGTGCAGGACTGGTCTTCTTTCATGGGCAAGTATTCAGCCAGACAATCCTTCTACCTGCATGTGTATCGTAGAAGACGTTATACCAATAAAGAATTGGGATGGGTGCAGTGGTGGGATTCAAATGAATTAACAACCGGTTCTATGACGTCATAGCCAGAGCCAAATAAAAACCTAAGCCAGCCGAGGAAACGAGTGGGCGGGGCCTGGCCATTTAACAACCGGTTCTATAGAACCTGGGCAAACCCCCTGAATCCCACCACTGGATGGGTGTACACACCACACCATATACATACTCTTGACATCCTTACCTGTTTTATGAGACTGAAAAGAACAGCAAAATGTTGACTGCACTTTGCTGCTCCTGAGCTGGAATACACATCCAGGCAAATGCAAAAGGGGTGGGAAGTAAGAACAGCAAGGTTCCCAGCAATAAAGCTGTTTGCATGGAACCATGTTGAAACTACTGTTGGGCAATTGGGGCTCTGGAAGTGCTGCGGATATAAAAATGAACCTGGGACACATTTGTCTGCTTGTATAGAAAGACTTTTAAACATCCTCTTTGTGACACACATGTCTTCTGAACATCCTTTCCTACTGTACAATTGGTGTTCTCTTGTCTCCGCAGTGGGTTCAAATTTACAGCCACTGAATAAAGCCACTGTGAATTTCAGTTATGTATATACGGTTTGTAACAGCCAATGAAATACGGTTTGTAACAGCCAATGCTGACACAAAGAACGTTCTAAAAATCTACCATCTACTTGCGGTAGACAGTGGTTCATAAGCAAAACTCATTTGCGCATGATGTCCTACCACAAATTCGTATTGTATACATGATTCAGACGCCAATGGTCTGAAATCAGAAAGAGCTTCTTGGCATAGAAAAAGCAAGTGGTTCTCATACTGCACAAGAAGGATCTCATCTGCTCTAGTCTTCTCCCTATAAGGTCCTTTGAAAAAAATATTGGAGATGTGCCCAGTCCTCCTCTCTCTCCTTATAATTAAAAACTGCTGGGCAGCAAGCTGCAGTGCTTATGGAATCTACTGCATGAGAACATGGAAATGTAGAACTAGCAGGTCCTACGCAGAAATGGGTGCTTTGACTTGGGAATGTTTTCTGCTCAAAGGCACTCTTTTGTCTAAGAGGTAAAAGTCAAACTGGGCATTATTTTAAATGTGTACCATGCTCTGATGGTTGTGTGTTGTAGGAAGAAAACGGTGGCTGGTAAGAAGGGATAGGGGAGCTTTAGGGGCTTTGTTGTAATTCCTGATTGTGTCCCTTGCATGCTGTTTTACATAGGGGAAAAGCTTTCTTGAAACTGAATACTGTACTGAACCAAAAGAGCAATAAGAAAAAAAGCATTAATGTATTTCAAGGTAAGGGAAAAAGGACTCTGCCTGGCTGGAGTGATTACCAGGGTTTTGTTATAAGGGGAAGAACACAATGCATCAATCTTGTTTTTTGAATGTGATGATTAAAAATCTACAATATTTATTTCATGTACAAGCAATACAAAAGAGATCCAAATAAGCTAAGTAAATATGATGCCAAAACATATATTTAGAGGTAAATAGGAGCAGTGCTGAATATGACTTTAAATCAGTACCATCAAACCATTTTGCCGATTGACACTATTAAACTTATTAGATAAAAAAGACTAATAAGTAGGGGTGGGTATTTTTGTTAAAAACACAAAACACCACCATTCTGATGTTAAAATATCAAATAAAAACAAACAAATCCCCACAGCATTCTGGTGTGTTTTCCAGAAATTAAAATACAGTAGATTACTTTTCCATGTAGAAATAATACTGTGCTGCATCTGCTGACACTATGTTACCTACATCATGTATCTGGTATATTTTAAAAGCAATTAACATTACTAAAATGAGAACCTGAACCAAGAATAAAAACACATAACACTGCATTCTGCCTTTCAAATCACGAAACCTGCAAAAAAATAATAATAAATAAAAAAAACCCACCATTTTCAAACACCTCACTAATAAGATATGGACTTTGCTCTTAGGCTTGTAGACTAAAAGCCTGTTCGTGAGCAGAGACGTGGAGTGAAAAGGCAGGGGAGTGATTTGACAGGCAGTGGAGGGGTGGCCAGCTGGGGCAAGGCTGGTTTGAAGTTGGTGGGTGGTCATGTGGAGGTGGTAGAAGTACCCAGCAGCCAGTGATCCTCTGGCAAGTAATAATTAGGGCTAGAATGTAGTGCCCTTGACTTCTGTTGCCACAAGAAAAAGTTGGTGTAGTGTTATTTTTGGGAGTGAGGAGAAAACGAAACACTGAGGACCCAATCCTACCCAGCTTTCTAGCACCGACACAGCTGTGCCAACAGGGCGTCTTGCAGTGGGGGGGCAGTCAAAGAGGCCTCCTCAAGGTAAGGGAACATTTGTTTCCTTGGTGCTGCATTGGTGCTGGAAAGTTGGATTGGATTGTGCCCTGAGTCCCCACTAACACCATGTTGTTGTTTAATCCTTTCTGATGTGAAAAGTAAAATAGATGTATTCCTTTGTCTCTAACATTTTGTGTTTTCAGGTCTGAAGGAGATCATTATTAGTATTTCCTGTTTTAAAGTTTAGAAAGTGAGATGGGGATGTGCCAAATCTTTACAGAGTTTCTCTGTGCTTGAGTTAAAATTAACATCTCCCAGGTGCTCACTATACTTCGATACTCTTATCTAATCAACTGTGTCCTCATGCAGAAAGTAGTTCATTTAACCACACCCGTTCCCTGATGCATATTGTTTTCTGTGTGCAATTTGGAATGCCAGCATATCATGTCAGAATCTTTTGGATGCTATCGAGCCTTAAAATAATTTCTCTAGCTGGGTGGGGAGAGAGAGAGAGAGAGCACTGTTGATGACTACCATAAACTTGGCATTCTCCCTAATTTAAAATCTCTCTCTAAAAATGCAGTTATTTTTATATTGGGGTAGCTTGAAATATTTTGAAAATATTTATATGATTTCATCCTTTGAATTTTTTTTTCAGGTTACATTTATTGAGTGAAAAAAGAAACCACCTTGGTGAGAGGGCACAGTGGCATGGACACAGAAGGATTCCCTCCCCCCCCCACCACCTGAAGGTAACAGAAAATTCAACATTGTATTTCTATCCCCCATCTTTAAACTGATACTTATTTTTAATCCTGAATGTATCAGTTTGCCTTTTTTTTTCTGGGTGTTTAGCCATTTTTCTTGATATAGCATAGTGGTGTGTTGAATTACAAGCTTATGTTTTGCTGTCTCATCTATTTTCATGAATTAATAGGCAGTGTGTTGGATTTGTTGAGATTCCACCCACTGACTTCATTTGTTGGCACTGGCCTTTGAAGGATAAAGCTTCGTTTCTAATGGGTTTTCCATTTGTTAAGTTTTATCCCATGCCTGGAATCTGATCGCTGTTACTCTGCACAGTAATGGGCTTGTGTACTAAATGCAGAAGGCTACTTAAAATAGGTACACATTTTTTATTGTTTTGTGAATAAAGGTAAAGGTTTCCCCACGACCGAATGGTCTAGTCGTGACCGACTGTAGGGGGCGGTGCTCATCTCTGTTTCTAAGCTGAAGAGCCGGTGTTTGTCCTAGGACAAACTTCCATGGTCATGTGGCCAGTATGATTATACACCAAGGCACACAGAACGCACAGAACCTTCCCACCGAAGTGGTACCTATTTATCTACTCGCATTTTTACGTGCTTTCGAACTGCTAGGCTGCGGGGAACTGGGACAAGTAATGCGAACTCACTCCGTCACTTGATCTTGAACTCCCAACCTTCTAGTCAACAAGCTCGCAGCTCAGCGGTTTAACCAGCTGTGCCACCACGTCCCACGTTGTGAATACAGGAATGTATTTAGCACAATTTTAATAGAATCTTTTGTGCAGTCCAGCCATACTCACCATTGAATGATAAGCTGGATATTGGGCATGTGTATACAATTAGATCTCATCTTATGTGAGGGTTACGTTCAGTGGTGGTATTCAAATAAATTAACAACCGGTTCTATGACGTCATAGCCGAAGCAAAAAAACCCCCAAAGCCAGCTGAGGTAAGCAAGTGGGCAGGGCCCGGCCGTTTAACAACCGGTTCTATAGAACCTGGGAGAACCCCCTGAATAACACCACTGGTTACGTTCCAGAGTCTGTGCATAAGGGGAAAATTGCATAGAGTAGAAACTACCTTACACAGCCTACAGTCTGAAAAATATGTACCATCTCTTTAAAAGGTAAAATTCCGCTGTAATAGATACATGGAAACTGAGGCAACTAAGGGGGTGCTAGATTCATTCTCATGCTTGCTCCAGGCACATATTTCATATTTTGTTGTTGCTTGCTTCTGCCAAGCACATATACATGAATTTATGCAAGTATAATATGTGTAAGATAAGACTTGATTGTGTATGACTTGATTGTGTATGTGTTGTGAGGAACTAGAGATAGGAACACGTGTGTGTGCTTGCGGAATTCTCTAAAACTTTAGGCTGAAACTGTGTCGTGAGGATTTAAAAATTAATATTCTATATTGGACCTTTATTATGTGATGTGGGTCCAGCTTGTCATGCCAGGGCATATTGAAGAGCCCTGAAAAGCTCATTTTGACATGTTTTATTATGTCATATTTATTAAATACGTAGTCAAGTGGTTCCCAAACATTTTAGTACCAGGACCCACTTTTTAAAATGACAATCTGTCTGGGACCCACCAGAAGTGATGTCATATCTGTAAGTGCCATCATTGTGATGTCAGAACCTGCTGCTTTACTGAGAATGCAGCAATGATTTGGGTTATTTCTCATACATTTTTCAATAGCAATTCAATAGAATGAAAAAAAAAACCTATTTACAACCTTGACATAAGGAAAACAACCCACAGCCCCCCCCTTTTCCAGCGTCCCATATTTTCAGCATGTCTGCTCTAGGTGCTTTGCAAGTCACCTGAAATTGGGACGTGGCCCACTGGTGGGTCCCGACCCACAGCTTGGGAACCACTGACTTTGAATGAAATCCTAAACTGAGTTAGGCCGGCATAAACTAAGCCAGCAAAGTTTGGCTAGCACAAGGGTTTGGACTACTCTCGGAGTCAGGGAAGATGGCTCATGTCTGTGTGCTGGCCTCTCTGATTCCAAGAGTGGTCCAAACATACTTTATGGTGGCCCTTACGCTGGCCAAACTTTGCTGGTTTAGCTTATGCTGGCCTAACTCATTTTAGGATTGCGCCCTTAGTCAAAAAAATCATTAATTTCCACTGTGAGTTGTACACCGGTGACCCCGGGGTTTTAAATTGGGGCCCATGAATGGACCTCAGGTGGTCTGTGAATTAGGAGAGTGGTTCTCAAACTTTTTAGAGCCCTAAAGCAGTGGTCTCCAACTTTTACTTAAAGGTAAGGGAACCACAAAGCTGTCATGGGGCCATTAAGGGGGCGTGATGACGTGGCCCCATGACAGCCCCAATGGCACTTCCAGGTTCGTGCTGCCATCATCGCTGCTTGGGAGAAACATCTCCCAAGCATTGGCTGATGTGGAAGAGATGGTGGAGGAAGCAATTGGAGTGGAGGTGTCTTGCAGGGGTGCAAATCCCCTGGGATTACAGGTCCCCAGTAAGCTGTCCTGGGTGGGCACCAACCCTCCACTTATGTAACTGAGCAAGGTATAGTTATTAATGTGGTTACTACATTATAATATTTAGAGTAAATAGGCAGAACTGGAGTCTGTGCTTGTAGTATACAATAGTATCTGTGAGGAATCTATTCCATGATCCCTTGTGGATACTAAATTCCATGGATAATTAAATCTGTGACTAGAGGGCCTCATAACACCACCAGATGCAGCCAGCAGTTGCCACAGCAAACCGGAAGTGACTTTGGGTTGCCTCCGAGAGTCCTTCTGAGGCACAATGAGGCTTCTGAGGCCCTTCAGCAGTGGGCTTGTCATCAGCGGGTACTGAAATCCGCGGACACCGAGCCTGCAGAAAGGAGGGCCCAGTCAGTAATTTGAGAATTATTGAATAAAGCAAAATATGATAACTGGTAAATCATTCAATTCAAGGTAAACAATGTTCGCAATTTTGATCATTTTTCTAAGCCTATGAATTGTTTTCTCTGTAATCTCATGGAGCAAGAGTTTAACACTGGAACATAACACTGTTATGTTAACACTGGAACATAATAAGACTGCATGACTAAGCCTGCTCTGGGGATTTTCAGAATATTGCCTGAACTGAACAGTCAAGCCAGTTGATCTTTGTCTGTGCTGCATTTGTTTGTGAGAAATGCCCATTTAAGCAGACAGGCAGTAACAAAGGATGGTAAAAACAGAGCCAAGATTTGAGATGAATGAGAACAGCATTTGAATTGTAATTATCAATAGTCTCTTGTTAGGGAAGCTGTTAGTCGCTTGTTTAGTGTCTGAATATCTTTTTGAAAAAAAAAACAGGATGCCTTAGGGGGCAAAATCCCCTTACTTAACCAATCTGTTAAAGCAATTATATTTTATTTAAAAATAGACAGAAGAGGGAATGGAGCACAAAACTATTTTTCCTACAGAGATATGTAAACACAAAAATGGTGTATACATGCCTCTTGCTACTATTTTAATGTATCTGCCCATAGATTTGGGACAGTGTTGCCCAGAGGCATTGTGCATTGTTTTTAAATACATCCCTTCTAAAGCATAGTAGCCTTCTATTGTATTAAAGAGTTATGGTAATTTTTTGATTTGTAATGTTGGGGCTTCAACACTAATTACGTTATTGTTGCTTTTCTAATTAAGTACACGTTTAAAATTAGTAAGTTTACAAACAGATGCTATACAAATTACAACAGTTTATTCTGTTTTTGTCTTGTGCCTGAAATGATAAACAGAATGGGAATAGATTGCTTTATTTTCTTTCCAGATTATAATTTATAATATTTTTTCCCACTTAAGAGTATAAGATCAGATATGGCTTATAGCAGTCAGGTATGTTATAGTAATGCTTTAGCATTTGCAAAGCACTCTAGAGTGTGCAAAGTACTTCACATTTATTATCTTGATGATTATATTATGTTTTTGGAGCAATCCTGTAAAATAATCCTCATATGGCAAGGGAGTGTCTTGCCTAAAGCTACCTACAGCTCAATCCAATTCAAGTCTACTCAGATATGTTACATTGTGTTCAATGAGGCTTAGTCGCAGGAAAGTGTGCATAGGATTGCTGCCTTAGATAATTAATGGCAGAGGCAAAATTTGAACCAGGGAACACAGGCAGCCTGTGCATCCCATTGCCCAGGTCTCCTCCTGCAAGATCACATGTTTGTGTACCTGCCTGTGGTGGATAAGAAGGGGGTAGTGGCATGGGCGCTGACTTGATTTCAACACTGGGGGTGCCGAAAGCCACGCCCCCAACTTTGACATCACCACGTCAGGCCACGCCTACACAGCAGGCTAACACCGTCTTCAAATTAAGTAGCAAGCAAAGTAAGCAAACAGTATTTATATACCGCTTTTCAACAAAAAATTCACAAAGCGGTTTACAGGCAAAAAAATAAAGTTAAATTGGCTCCCTGTCCCAAAAGGGCTCACAATCTAAAAAAAAAAAAATGCAGAACACCAGCAGCAGCAGCCACTAGGAAAGACATTGCGCTGGGGTGAAGAGGAACTGTTACTTTCCCCCTGGTAAATAGAAGAGGAACACCACTTGGAAAAGTGCCTCTTGCACAAATCATGTGCACCATCTATTGAGCACAGATAGTGTCTGCATCACTTCTGCCCCCATTTCCTTTTCCAGCCCTGAATAGTGGGTCATGATGAGTCCTTCTAAAGCAGGGGTCAGGGAACTTTTTTACCTTTTACCCCAAAATATATTTAGATACGCCGACGTTACCCACTCCCCCACCCTCCGCCAGAACAAAAGAAAAAAAATTACATATTGGAACCCATTGCTTTTTATTTGATTAATTAATGAGCTTAATTAATACTATGTAAACATGAAGTTGTAAAGTGTTTGGGAGAGTTAGGAAAGTTCTTTAAATATTTTTTAATCTTACTCTTATTGTAAATATCTGCTTAGTTAGATTTGATTTTGTCATATGGGGTGTTAAAATGTTCTTGCTTGATGACATCACTTCCTTTGGGCCCTCGTGATAAAAAGTTTGAGAGCCATTGTACTGGATTAAAGAAAAACACTTTTAAGGTCAGAAAGTAAGATAAAGGGGCAGGCTCCAAAGACTTATTTCAGAATTTAAAAGATTTGTTTGCAACTCTGGATCAAACCAAAAAATGATAGCAGTAGCCATTTTTTTAATGTAGATATCTGTTTCATGCACTTGTCAAACAGGGAATATCTCATTTTTACATCACAAGGAGTGTGCATGTAGACAACTTAGCAGCACAGTATCTGCTTTTCCATTCTGGAGAAGGCAAATAATACTAATACAGAAACGCAGCAAGCGTTCCTACATTTTGTTTCCTGCAACTCGCTTTCCCTCTCGCCTCGCCTCATGCTGTATGCTTGCCTGGCACCTCTCTTTGGTGTCCTGCGCATGCGCACGTGCCCCACACGCCCCATGACACACTGAGCCCCAGTCCGGATCGGAGGATCGTTGCACCAGGCTACAAGTTGAGGGGGAGGAGGACAGTCTGGTGTTGGCTCAGACTGTTCTGCAGCCAGTCGCGTTTGTCCCAGCCTGCACGCTCCTTACGTTCAGTGGCCAGCCGGCATCTGTCAACTTGTGTTTGCTCAGAAGTAAGTCAGATTGAATTCAATGTGCTTTCCTTCTGGGGCAGTGTGTGCATTGGACTGCAGTTTTAATTAAGATGCGGTGCAATCTTATTAATAATTACCCGGGAGTAAGTGCCATTTACTATAGTGGGACTTACTTCTGAGTAGACATTCATAGACTTGCACTCTTAGGCGATCAATTTTTTTAAAAAAAAACCTCTGTTCCAATCAGCCCCTCCCCTGGCAACAGCACCCAGTCTTAGGAGACACCTTCCATCACACACATACACTTCGAAACATTAAAAAAGCACCGCATCTGGCCTTGGGCAGCGATCGAAATGATGGAGCTGCGTGTTCTGCAAGAAGCCTGAGTGAGGGGTGTGCAATTCCCCCCCGGCAGGGCAACGGGGGGGGGGGGAGACGCGTGCCTTCCCTTGCCTCCGATGTCCTGCCGGGAGGAACCGCGTGTCCCTCGCTGGACAGCGAGGGGTGTGCAGTTCCCCCCGGCAGGGCAACAGAATGGGGGAAGACGCGTGCCCCGGCAGGGCAATCGAGGGGGGGTGGGGGAAAGACGTGTGCCTTCCCTCACCTCCAATGCCCGGCCGTCCCTGGCTTGCCTCTTCACTACCGCTCTGCTCCACTGCCGCTCAGATCCAATGTGCCGCCGCTCTGCTGCTCTCCTCATGTGCTCTAAACTGCGGTGGTGTGAAAAGCAGAGCAGGCACAGAGCAGTCTGGGGCGTGTTTTGCCGGCCAGCGAAAGTGGGCGGAGCAAAACAAACAAAACAAAACGGAGCCAGCCAGCCAGCGACGGAACCGGAACGGGCGTAATGGACGGTCACGCTGCCAAGACACAGCTGGGTATGCATATAGATTCATATGCATGTCCTGCTGTGTCTCGGCAACGCGACCGTCCATTACCCCCAGGAATTTCATTTTTACCCCATTTGGGGTAATTTACCCCTGTTCCCAGACCACTGTTCTAAAGCAAGGGTTAGGAGTGGGTGGGTTTTGGGTTTTCCCCCCTAACTTTCTTGATGCAATTAAAATAGCACAGTGCGGTGTGTTATGTGTTCTCATCTCATCCTAAGTTTTGGATAGTATGCTGGCTCCTGGCTGTGACTTTGCTGTGGTAGTGAGGAGCTGCGCTGACAACGTACTCATGACGGGTGCAGGACACTCTCACTGAGTTTTCTCACAGAAAACTGTCCGCAGGCAAAGTAGTTCTGCAGCAGTGGGTGCCTTGATGTGGCGGGCAGGGCAAGGAGGCGGAGGTGGCAGCCTGGCAGAGGCACACCCGCCACTTCTCTGCATGCAAAGTGATTCCGCAGCAGTGCCCTGACTTGGCGGGCAGGGCAAGGAGGCGGAGGTGCCAACCTGGCAGAGGCGCACTGCTGAAGGATGTAGTGACTGCTAATGAGTGAGGAACAGTCAGGGAGGAGGGGCCATCCGCAGTGGCAGAGGCAATGTCGAGGGGTGCAGGACCTGCACACGGCAGAGTCCAAGGCCTGGCTGTGGCTGCCCAGCCCAAGTGTACAACATGGGCTG
The DNA here is from genome assembly GCA_029204185.1 of Lerista edwardsae. NCBI lineage: Eukaryota > Metazoa > Chordata > Lepidosauria > Squamata > Scincidae > Lerista > Lerista edwardsae. The sequence continues at coordinate 19,383,583 of JAJKFI010000012.1, read as the reverse complement.
CGCCAGGGCTAGCCAGAAGCTGCTGGGCAGGTCATGGAGCTGGGTGTCCGCCCTCTGTTTGCCCCATTGAAGGGGCAGCTGGCACTGTTGACAAACCACTTTGCCTGCATAAAACTGGCAGGAGTGCCCAGGTCTCCCATGGAGTGGGCGAGGGGCAGTGGCAGCCTGCAGGAGTGAAATAAAAAAGGGTTGTCAGCTCTGACCAGCAGGATGTCCAAAAGTGGCAGCTGCAGCAGGAATGCCCAGGTCTCCCATGGAGGGGCACTGCAAGAGTGCACCAAAGAAGGCTCATCTCCGTCCAGCCCACTACGTATTTTCGAGCAGGGGCTGCGCAGGGGCTGGCCGGAAGCTGTGGGCATGTTGTGGAGCTGCGTTTCCACCATCTCTTCGCCCCCCCTTCAAGGAGCATTTGCATAGCCGAGCTCACCCATGGATGGAGGGGCAGTGCAAGAGTGAAACAAGGAAGGGTGATGACTAAGGCGGATTTTCCAGCATGGGCTGCGCAGGGGCTGGCCGGAAGCTGTGGGCAGGCATATCCGCCATCTGTTTGCCCTGTTCAAGGAGCACTTGGCACTGCTGATGAACCTCTTTGCATGCATAACACTGGCAGGACAGGGAGGAGAGGATCCTGCGATGGCTGATGTAGGAATGAGGGGTGTCCAGGACACAAAGGTGAGTGGCTGAATGCGTGACCATGACTAGGTGCCCAGCCCAAGAAGGCTGGGACTTGGAGTGATGGAGGAACGGACAGGGAGGGGATGCATCATGCAACTGAGGCAGACGTCGTTACTAGTAGCTGCTGTGCACTATCTCCACAAACCCTGCATGGGACACTGCCTGTCTGACCCGGCCGGCCGTGAGATAATGAGCCACCACGTCACGCGTTCTTTAGGCCATTGGGCCAGGCCAAACACTACGCCATCATGATGAGAAGACAAGACTTCTGCGGTCTCCATCCAGGCAGGAGGAGCTGTAAAAATAAATGTGGTGGAATCAAGGAATGCTGGAGGGACTTTAGTTGGAGAGCCAAGTGAAAAAGGTCCAGAGTCAGATCATCATCACAGAGGGTCTGAAAGTAGAGGAACTGTTCCTTGGGTTCCACTCGACTGCCAATACCCAGGTGGAGACCCTCTTCTGCATTATTCAGGATGTCCTCCACAGATTCAACTTGCCACTGTCCAGCTGCAGAGACCAGTGCTTTGACGGGGCTCAGAACATGGCAGAGACAATCAGTGGCGTGCGGGCCAGAATGCGGAGCACAGAACCCCGAGCTGTGTTTGTGCACTGCATGGCTCACAGCTGGAGCCTCACCATCCAGCACTTTATCAAGCGGGTCGAGGGATGCTACAAAGCCCTATCCAAGGCTCAAGACATCATAAATTTCATCCGGGACTCTCCCAAACGCTCCACCATCGTCAAGGCTTTGCAAGGCCGATTAGGAGACAGACCTGTGCAGGTCTGTCCACCTTTTCTGTGCCACACGGTGGACAGTCCGGTGTCATTCCTTGACCTCGCTCCTGTCCAATTACAGGGAGATCTCACAGGCTTTGGACAAGCTCGTGGACTCCAAGTCCCACAACGACTCTGCTCAGAAAGCCAAGGGCCTCGTTAAACTTGTGCGCAAGTTCACCTTCTTCTTCCACCTGAGCCTTCTCTGCAAAGTCCTTGGTTATGTGGACACGTTGAACACTGCGCTTCAAAGCCAGTCACTTCATTTCCTGCTACTGCTGGTTCAGCAGTGGGCTTGACTATGCCCACCCACCACCACGGTTGGGGCAGAGAGCCCCTGGCCTGCACCAAACTGAGTGGCTGGCTGAGTTCAACTGAGGATGATATAACTGATAATATTTTAAAACTAACTGATATAAAACAGGTGGAAAACAAGTGAAATGCTGCTGCTACTGCTGGCTCAGCAGTGGGCTTGACTGTGGCCACTTTCTGAGGCAGAGCCCTGCCTGAAGCTAACTGAGTGGCTAAAGTTCAAATGATAATAAAAAACCCCTAAAACTGAGGCAGGCAGGCAGGCACCGAAAGGGAGGTGCTTTGCTGCCTGCTTGCTGCAGCAGGCAATGTGTGCCACTCCTTGTCTCTAAAAAACCGGGCAAGAACAGAAGCAAGCAAAAAAATAAGCGCTAAGAAAGAATGAAAGGATGTTGCTTCTTAGAGGCAGCAATGGACAATTGCGGCCTTCGCTTCCAAATTTTTTGGAAATGCTAAGCAAAGCAACAGCAACCCCTCTCCACTGTCTACTTTGCCAGTGTTATTCCAAATGAGGGGTGGAGCGCGCGCCAGGGAAATAAAGCAGCCAAGTCCGGAATCCAGACGGCCAATCGGAACGCCGGAGGCGGAACCTGTGGGATGCTGCCACATCCATTGGCTCTCCCTGCTGCTGGAGCGGGCATGCCTGAGAACCCGAGCATGCGTGGTGTGGGTGCCACTGCTGGCTCGCCTTGGCCTGTTCGCCGCTTGTGGAGCGGCCCATGGCGCAAACATGTGGGTGCTACGAACAGGCCGAGGGACAGGGAGCGGCATGCACGGACATGGGGGTGCCACACAATTTGGGGGTGCCCAACATTGTGGGTGCTGAGCACCCATGGTAAAATTATTGGGGGTGCCATCAGCATACCAGCACCCAAGGTTGGCACCCCTGGGTGGTGGCATTCTGCTCCTCTTCCCTTGACTTACCTGGATCTGTTCTCAGTGCCCAGCCTCCCTTCTCCATTCCCCTCCAGTTTGGAATGATCAGGAAGAGAGCATGCTAGGAACTCAGCATGCGCCATTGCTTGCACACACTGCTCTTCTTCATTAGAATAGGAGTGGGGTGCAGGTGAGAGGCTGAGCAGCGCCAGCTAAACGAAGGGGAGCAGGGCCAGATCCCGATTGTGTTTTCCTGTCCGCTTGTGCATTTGTAAGCTGCTGTAGAGGTGGGAGTAGAGGTGGGACCCGCAGCAACTTTTATCCCCTTTCTCCTTCCTGTAGCAGCACTGGAAGGAGAGGGCTGCTGCTGCTGCTGCTGTGATCCTCTTCAGACTCACTCTCAGAGGATTGGAACACCTGGAGTGGCAGGCTGGAAGGTTGGCAGGCAGAAAGGCCATCTTTGCAGCGGTTTCAAGTCATTTCACGGCAGGCTAGCCTTGATAGAAAAGTCCGGATTTGCAGCCCAGCCTCTTAAACATTATGCTAAACCAGCTCTCGTAAAGCGGGTTCCTTGACTCATAAAATCTTCAAACTAAAGCACGTTGGTAGACATAAGCAAAAGGGCTCAGGCAAAAGATTCCGGTGGGGAAGGGAAGAAGGATAAAACCAGTATTGCAACCCGTAATGGACACAGATGTCTTACTTATAAAAAAGCTGTACCCCACTTTTTCTTCAGACAGCAGCACAATAGTGTTAAAAATTTACAGTATTAGAAAAGCAAACACCACACACACTTAAAAGTAAAAATAATTACAAAGAAAGTCTCATACCAAAATGGTTTGATTAGGCTTACAAAACTTGATGGAAACACCTGCCAATTAATTGCAGACTAAAACTTAAAGGAGGATTTGGCTTAATGTCACGCTAGGACTGAAAGGTTTAGTGAAAGGACCAAACTTCTTGTTCTGGGGGAGACTGTCTGACCCATATTGCTGTATTGCACTATGTAAGGTCTAGCCAAAAATTAAAATAAAAGCGTAAGAGTCAATGCAGTATGTTATGTCAGTAACTAAGGACCTCTTCCCTGTGCAGTGTTTATGAAGGAAAGTAATGGTGGTATTGCATGCAGGTTCTGAATATAGTGACCTGTTTTGCTGCTTGACTCTTGCTGGACTGGCTTCCAAGAAATACTAAATCCTTAAATACTAAAATACTAAATCCTAAAATCCTAGTGCAGAGCCAAAATGGCGTGTGTTCAGCAAGAAAAAGGGCAAGATATTTTTCTCCTGTGCAAAAGAACACGTCTCTTTGCTGTATTAATGCTCCCATTTCCTTTTAGTGTCTTTGCTGCTGCAGAAATTGGGAGGGAAAAAACCCCATGAATTTGAATACCTACAGATTCTCTGCCTACTGTAATGTTGTTAAACCTGAAGGCTGGTGAGATATTTAGGATATGATGCGTCTCCATCTAACTCCATCTAACAGCCCGATTCAAAACTGCCTAGCACCCACGGCTCCAGCAGTGCCAAAATGGTGACTGCTGGATTCTGTGGGTGCTAGTTACTGCCAGGATCTCCTCAGGGTAAGAGAGTGCTTGCTCCTGGGTAACACAGTTGTGATACCAATGACTCTGTCCTTGACTCTGTGCCTGTGTTTGAGTGGTTGCAGAGATGAGGTGACCTGTGTCAGGCTGCCCATCTAGTGAGGGGGAAGTTGGATTTGTCCCCACCACCCTTGCAGGCCAAATCCATCTCTCCCCATGCCTTGCTTACCCAGTATTGCTTACCCCCGGCAGTGATGTGCAATTTCTAGCATGTTTAAGACATCTGGAGCCAGCGGTACGAGCGTACCAGTAGGATGACACCACTGGAGCGTACCACTGATGATTATGGGCTCAGAATTGAATTTCTGAATTTCATGAAATTCCACTGAAATTTCCACTGAATTTCATGGTCAATGAATATGGATTGCATCATAAATGTAGACATTATGTAGTTTCATCTACCAGGGCTATTTGTAGTGGCGTAACATTTTTGAGTTAGGTACAGCTCTAAACAGCTATTTCCAATATTAAACTCCTGCTGATGTGCAAATCCACAAAGGAAGGAATAATTGAAGTGAGTCTCCAACATGCCCCTGCTTTTTCGTGATGGCCTTCATGATGGTCTTGAGGTCATGTCAAGATGAGCATGTGTTCATTCAACAAGAGGAGCAGACTCCATTCTAGAAAGACTTATGGCTTGAAGTAAAACTGTGGACTACAGAAACCGTTACTATACCAGACCAGAGGAAAGGGGACTGAAAAGATGAAGCAGTGTCATACACATAATTAAGCCAATATTCTTGGAAGATGGGAAACATTTCAGATCTTGATGATCAGCACATACATTCAGTAGGATATAAACTGTAGCGTAAGTGATGGTTTGGTTGGCTTCTCTTGCATAGGACTATTTATTTATTTATTAAACCTAGAGGCATATAAACATAGGACTAATCAAAATGTGATTGGTTGGCACATGCTGGGGGATAAAGACGTAAATTCCATTTATTGAATTTACATAATATGAGGCAATAGTATGCTGCTCTCAACTGTCAGTCTTAAGCCTCTTGCTTAAATATTTCTTAACTTCAAACTCATTATTAGCTATCCTGGGCATGTTAATTGTTGCAGGACTGGATGTATTCTGTGTTGCGGAAATCATTTGCTGTACTCCAAATCAAACTTTCTTGTCTTCTCAAAATTATAAATTACTTTTCAACATATTTTATCTAAGAATGGAGAGAGTGAAATAAGGGAAAGAACACAAAGACTGGGAGTAAGCGTCAGATGGAAATGCTCAAGAGGGGAAGAGTCTTGATGGTAACATTCAGATTTACAGGTAGTGCCATGCTTAAGGACATCTAATTTGCAGTCCATCTGCACAGGCACAGTGCTGTTTTGGGGGCCGACAACCTGCATTTTGGAGATACAGAAGTGGTGGTAAAGGAGAGTCAATGCAGTACCTAATAGAACTGTACCCATGTTCCTTTCCAACTAATTAAATACAAATTGTAACTTGCTATAAAATGTAAAATGCAAATTGTTAAATCCAACAAATACTAACACTGCTCTCAGGCCCATTTTGTATATTGCACAAAAAGTGGGGTTACTACAGAGCATATATTCATTGGGGGTGAATAATGTATTTTATGTTATTTATAGACTATGTCTGTACTTTTTCAGTCACTACAGAAAAATGTTAGCAATTTTGTTTCCTTTGTATAAACAATGCTTCAACTTAAGAACAGACTTCCAGAACTTAACCTGTACTTAAGTAGAAGGCTACTTATAATGCCATCCAATGGTTTGACATTACAAGAATGTGGGCAGGCAGGAGCTGGGCAGCCCAATCATGAGCTGAGCAAAATGCCTACCGCTGCATCCCTGGGATCTGCTGCAGCTGCTGAGATTTCTTTGCGGGGGGGGGACATTTGTCCCCTTCCCCCAGGAAAGCCTCGTGCCCCTCAATGGGGCTACTCAAGTCTCTGTCACCTATTTTGCCTGCAAAGACCAGAGCAACCTGTGTTGAGCTGCCGAATCTGAAGCAGGGCATGGGATTCAGAGGTGGAAGCTACTGCTGAATCCCATTCCCCGTACAGGCCTGATCCTGCCTCTCCCCCTTCCCTGAATGTACTTACCGGTTACCAATACTCCCATGGTGTTGCAGATGTGCTTTACAGTATGTTTGTGACACTTTTGGCTGGTGGTACGGTTCTCTGAATTATATTAGGCCCTTATGCACTTATGGACTTACGCACTCCCTCTGTCCTGAGAAGAGGAGATCAGACATTTCTGTTCCTGGTTTATGGCAAACCATAGTTCGTTGTTTTTCTAAACCTCGCTATGTTTTGCCATAAACCACAAACTGAATTTTCTCATCTTTTCATCTTGTGTACAAAGGAAAGGGGAAAGGTGAGTGCTTTCTTGATCCCTATTCTCAGGCTACTAAACCATGGTTTTGGGGTTGTTTCTGAATGACATTTGGTCTGTAGAACCTTTATTAATGTGTAACATCTTTCATTGGTAGCATCTCTAAGCTGGTTTATGCAGCTTTGTTACAGTATATGACATTTCAGTCCTTGCTGACAGCAGTTTTTCCTTTCCAGTCATTGGATGTTGATTCAGTCCCATAGGATGGTATAATCAGAAAATAGCTTTATATTTAAAAAAGCACTAGATTCTTAAGATTTTAAAGAATGCACAAAATAAATCCATCGTATGGCATGTCACCATGTTGACAATGAATATCCTTTTACTTCTTATGGATTAAAAACATCAACCTTCCTTTCCTACACAAATAGTGCATTAAAGGTACAACTACTGTGTCAGTAATAAAACTGTCTCAGCTTGGCTGTAGAAACAGAATATCTTGCAAGCATGCTTATTGTGCTGACATTCTGAGAGGGGTGAAGTGTGCTGGCTTTTCTGTAAGGAATATGCAGAGCATGTCCAAACTGGTCGGAAGGTTGACAAAATCTCTTGCAGCTCAGGAAATGTAATAAACTTCGTATGACATTGCTGTAACCACATTTTACCTGAAAATAGGTTGCATAGTATTTGGTTGCAGATATGTGCTTGGATTCCCGCCCCCCACCCTCCAAATTCATGTTGGGCTTCTATTGAAAAGTTCTAAGAAGATGCAGAGACAAAAGGGGGCAAGAATTGCATTGCCTGGAGATTTTTTGAGACTCTAAACTTTGGAAAGCCTTGTTCTCAATGATGAGTTCCACAGGAATGAAAAAGAGTTTTCAGTAATGTGTGGAATAAGGAGGACGGAAACTCATAGAAATCTGGTGAAAAAACTAAATTTCTACTGAATTTGGAAGTTGTAGCTTACCTGATATTTATCTTGCTCTTCTTATAAAATAATTAAAATATTCTTAAGGAATACTTTATAATTCTCAAACCATTTTCTGCTAATGATGCGTTAAGAGCAACATTGGTAGAAATGCAATCTCCAGGGCCTCATTAGTAGAAAATGGGTGGAATTATAATTCTTATCATTATAATATTGTAATTTTTATCATTCTCTTAAGGACTTAAAGAATCTTTGTTTTATATAAAAACTAGCTTTTTGTGACCCGGCGTTGCCCGGGGGCAGAAATTATCCCCAGGCTCTATTAGGAGGAGGAATGAGTGTGTTCTGCAGTGCACCCCCACCTCTGGGGGCGTAAGGGGGGCCCTACCCCCACAGCATATCTGTCCAGATTGTAAGGAATAAGTGTACCACGTGTGGTGCACGTTGTTCCAGGCGTTCCAGAGTAATGGTGGAACATACACACAAATATACAAACCTCCCTCAGAGGTGTGACATAGTGAGATCCATATATAGACATATAGAACCCGTCCCTGAAATAAAACAGTATTGATGACCTGGAACCCAAAATGCACACCAGCACTGTGAAATGAATGAGGAGACAGGGACACAATCAACTAAGAGAGCAATATGAAGGTCCCACTTACTGTTTGCAGGCAGAGGTGGCCTGTTAGCTCCCTGGACATAGGCCCCTCTCAGATCCGACTGGGTGCTGGAACTCTCTGGATCCTGCTCTTTCCACCCTGGCCCACTCAGGCGAAGCACTTTAGTTTCACTTTCTGTTCTGCTCAGTTTCAGCTGAGCTGCTGCAGAATCGTCTGTGACCACAGGGTGGTAGCGGACCTGTAGCCCCATGCAATCCCCTTGGTTCCTGATGATCCGGCCCCCTCCCTGAAAAACGGGGGGCTGTAGGGGGGTCTGACCCCCGCAGTGATTCCTTCCAGGCTGCAAGGTACGTGTGTGCCATGTTTCGTGGCCGTGGGTCAAGGCATGGAGACGTGTATAAGGAACATACATACATACATACCCGCATACATACACACACACAAACATCCATTTTTATATATATAGATAAATGTATCTGTTCTTTCTATATGAATCCTTGCTTGGAGGTTATAGCAAAGGTTGTTGCCTGACACGAGTATGTGGTGCTGGGTGCATGCAAGGTGAGTGTCATTGAGGCCAGCATCATGTTTTGCCTGGGCCAATGACAAGGAAGCTTCAGGTCCAAGAGGTCTCTGGGTAAACTTTCTATCCAAAGTTTGTTTAGGGGTAACCTCCTCTTGCTGGCCTTCTTCCAAGTGTTGCCTTGGAAAATTCAATTAACGTCAACGTCACCTTGCTAGGTCATCCTGTTAAGATTGGCAAACAAAAAAACACCACCACATCGTGGAAGCTCCCTGACTTTGAGGCAAAACAAGACCAGAGGCGTCATCCAGGCGGAACGGCCCAGTACGCCGTTCCACTAGTTCTGCGGAGGGCCCGGGCCGCGCAGCCTCTCCGGAGGACGGGCGAGCTGCTGCTGGGCCCGCCTGCCCTCCCTTGCGTCCCGAATTGCTCTAAAATGGAGCAATTCATGTGCAGTGAGGCTTGGGGAGGCGTGGCAGCCGTCCGCCATAGGGGCGGAAGGCTGTCAATCATCCGGGCGTTCCGGTTCCTGGCGCGCCCGGATGACATCGCTGAACCATTTGTGGTCACAAAAGGTGGCCTTCAACTCTAGCTTCCCTCACCAACTTCATTAGAAACCCAATCGAGAGCCTTATGCTAATTGAAGAAGCCACAAGGAATCAAGAAGTTCACTGCCACTCCTTTCTCAAGTTGCTGCATGTGATTATCAACCAGTGGCGTAGCATGTGGGGGGCCTTGGGGGCTGTTGCTCCGGATACAAACATTTGCACCCATAAGAGGGGGGGGAGGCGCACTGAAGTCCTGCTTGCAAGGAGAATGCAGGCGTTCTCCTTGCAAGCGGGGCTTTACCGGCCTTGGCGCTGCCGGGAAGCCTGCCTCTGTTGGTGACATCATGACGCAAAGCCATGACGTCATGCTGCGGGGGCGCAACGCGCTATGCCCCTGTTATCAACCACTGGAGATGAGCCATCAAGGCACAAAAGAATAGTGTGCTGAGTGTATCTCATTGTATCTTTTACTGCTAAAGAGGGAAACCCAGAAATTAGTCTCAGGCCTCTAATGTAGAACTCGCAGTACGCATGCAACAAAACCTCTGAGAGAAGCAGGACAGTTTGGGGCGTAATCCTAACCTGCAGTTAGACCAGCACAAGTGCCTTGCACTGGCCTAACTCCACGTTAGGATTGCGCCCTCAATGACTCTTGCATAAATAGGAACCAGGTCTGCCATACCCCAACTATTAGGTGCATTGTTGAGGGATAGGTGTATTGTTTAAAAGTGAAGCTCCCTCACTGCAAGTATGTGAAGTGCTTTGAGGCCATCTAGGTGCTCGCTCATTGCCTATAGCCCTGGTTCCAGGCTACAAGCTTAAACCATGGTCTCGGGTCTATAGCATAGCTGGAACGCTTCATTTTTAGTTAACTTCTCATGTTCAGACAATGTGTTCTATCACTAAACTGGGGGGGGGGGGTTGAGCCCATGGTGTTTATTGCCTGGGTAGAGGCAATAAACTGTGGAGAATACTGAAGCTTTCCCGGACAATCACTGCAAGTCTTCTAAACAAACTCTATAGCCGACTATAAGCCATAAAAACAATTTTTTTCCAGTTTTAAGTGGACATTCTGAGGATGCTTTTGTGATTAACTCTCAGGTGCTTTAAGTGTAAGGTTTCTTAGATTTTCCTGTGCATAACAATGATGGGATTGCAGACCCAACAACATTCGCTATACGAGTGGTCTATTTGTCTGTTGCATTACATGTATTGTTTTAAACCATTTTTGTTTCAGTTCTAGAAAATGAATTAAAGGTCAGTGGTACTAATGATGAAGATGACGATGAAGGAGAACAGTTTGACTTTGATAGTGGAGATGAGATACCAGAAGCAGACAGACAAACCATTTTGCCACGTAATTCTGATTCTAGGAATAATACAGAACAGGAAGTCATGAATTCTGCAGGTATTTTTTTCAAGGTCTGTCATGAATATTCCTGATTTCACTCGATGTTTTACCTGTGCTGGACCTTTCCATCACTTGGAGCGTTCTCTGTTCCCTTGGCAGGAGTCATCGGATGTAGTAGCCGTTGTTGTTTTTGATGTTGTTGCTATTAAAATTCTCTTTTTACCAACTGACTGGTAAAAAAAGAATGGGGTTTTGAGTCATCTTGCTGGACCAGAAGCCTACCTGGTTCCCAAGAGCAGGAAATTCAAGTGGCTCAGGTGACCCCCAGTTCCACAGATAAAACCTAGTTAATGCCCACAAATTTATAAAAGTGGGGCCACACACTCCCCTTTGTGTATGTACCCTGGTCTGACCTTAGAAACATCATCATTTTCCATAGGAGCTCACACATATATGTAGGAACTGAATGAGTTAATGGGGTAGGAGAAGTACTCAAAGAAACTGTCAGTTTTTGTTGTGCTTGCAGTTGAACCTCCTTACCAATTTTTGCTACCCCACATTTTTTTCCTCTTTTGAGGGATTAGTATCTTCTTTGCACCTTTCTTTGATATTTCTGAGGCTTCTAATAAACTCATTGTAGTTTTCCTGTCTGGTTTTAGTTTACTCCTTGGATTTTAGGGCTCTTGGTTAACCTGGAAGGTTAACTTGGGAAAGTTTGCCAAGGGATCCTAGCTCCTGTCTGCATTCTAGGGTGGTAGCAGGAACCAGTTTTTCCCAGTTTACCTGAGTCAAAATGGTGAAGGGGAAAATAAGGAGGTTGTTACCAACACTGCTCATCGTGTCACAAATAGGAACACACATGTGCGTGTGTGTGCACGCGCGCACACACACACACACACCCCAATTCAAATTGAACTGAATTGGGAGAATTGGATATACTTCTAAAGCAAGAGGTCAAATTCAGCAATGTCTGACAGTTTTGGGATCATTGACAAGGGTGAGTGGTGCGAACAACCTTGAAATGCCTCAGAATTATGCTACTAGTCACTGGGGGATGGATGGGAGGTATAGAGTCGCATGTGCCTGAGGGGATGCCCCAGAAGTCTTTCTGGAGGCCTCCAACAAGTACTTCTGGTTTTCTGGTGTGTGTATATAAAAAAATTATAAAGTTTAGATGTGTGTATGTCACACTCAAAGCAGCTGTTCAGTGTTTAGACAGCTCACTGCCTGCATTGGTTGAGTTTTTTCACCTTTATTTATCTATTTAAAAGATTTCTACCCTGCCTTTTTCTCCAGTTAGGGGACTCAAGGCATCTTACAAAAAGCAAAACAGTAAACACCACTGATATGAATTTTGTGGGTGGAGAAACTTGACGTCTGAACTTGTACTTTGTACATTTAAAGGGAACGAGAATCCAGAAAACGCGGACGGAACTGAGAAAGCACAGAGAGCCGAAGCCAATGCAGAGGGAGCCCCACCACGAGTAAACCCATACTCGGTGATAACCATTTCACCAATGCAAGAGAAGGAACCATCACTGTCACCAGAATCCAGTCCCCAAGATGGCAGCGTAAGCCCCACCCTCTCAAGTGGATACTCTGTTCCTGTGCCCTGTGGCTATGCCGTGCCATCTAACTTGCCACTGATCTTACCAGCGTACACCAGTCCTGTTATAATACGTAGTGTATCTGTGGATGAGGAAGGTAGTGTATTTTTGGAATTTGCTGTCTATTAAGTAGTAATATTGTTGAAAGGCTCTTTCCTCTCTCCTTCAATGTAGTCTCTCACACAAACTATAAAACCTTTTTAATCACTACTTCTCTTTTCTGTATATATTTTGCATATCTGATGTGTGATATAATATCTAAAACTTGCATATTTCTTCATTACATGGATTATTCTCTGTGACTGCTGTCCACAATGAAATTTCTCTGGATCAATTCCATTGACTCTATTATGGACAATTCTGAATAGCGGTTGTCAATAGGACTGAGAAACACATGTAGCTCTTGGACATACATTGTCAATACTTTGAACGGCTTTCTTTCTTTCTTTTTTTAATACTTGGGAGTGAGAGATAGGAAGTTGTCTGTCTGTCTTGTCTGTCGTATTTATATACCGCTTTTCAACACAAAGTTCACAAAGTGGTTTACAGGCAAATAGTAATAATGTTAAATGGCTCCCTGTTCCAAAGAGCTCACAATCTTAAAAATACAGAACAGCACCAGCAACAGCCACTAGAAAAGACACTGTACAGGGGTGAAGAGGGACAATGACTCCCCCCTGCTAAATATGAGAGGAACACTACTTGAAAAAGTGCCTCTTGCCTAATTAGCAGGGGTTAAATTGTATGCTAACTTTAATGTATTGTATGCTAACTTCAATGTGTTGTCAGAAACACTGCCTATTTATTTTGCAGTGATTAACATACAATCTATTTCTAGTCAACTTTGGACCAGTTTTTGCACACACTATCTTTTCTTGATAGAAATAGAAAAATGTAATGCTTAGAAAATCTACAAGTAATGGATGGGAAGTTCTGGTTTTGTTGACAGTTCTGTGTACCTGCTTTTTCCTTCCTGTGCTATCTGGCACAATAGTATAATTGTGAGAAATATGCAGAAACCACATCTAAGGCCCAGTACTAGGGGCATGCTGCACTATTGCATTCTGCTGGTTCAGTGTGCTTTATGTCTATTTGCCTTTTACAACAGCCGTAGAGTGCAGCAAGGCCACCCTTGCAAACAATGAGCAGCTTCAGCTGCACTATAGCAGACCCCGGAAAAGCCCTGGCCTGGTGAGTCACCCTGGGGCAGAGGGTGGGCGGGCAGCAGGCAGGGGGAGGATTGTGTCCAGGAGGGGGATGTTATAGGTGGTAGGGGTACTGCTGGTATCCTAATCCCCTTTCCACCTTCCCAAGTCCAAAATCGCTGGCACAGATCCGAGTATACCCATTTAATTTGGGCAGTGGAAGCTTACCTCTTGGCAAGGTGACAAATATTCCCTTACCTGGAGGAGTCCACTGGGACTGCCTCCTTCTCCCCCCCGGCCATAGGATGCAGTACATGCTCTGGTGGTGCAGGGGTTGGGTTTATATAGGATTCAGGTGCTTGTTGCCTCAAGGGAAAAAACATTTTATTTCACCCATTACTATCTCAACTAGTAGTATATCAGTGTTTTGAACTGGAAAAAACAACAACCCTGGTGATTGCATTTTAACACTGTAGTAACTGAGAGGGCGTCTACTTCTGTTCCTTTTTAGCAAGCACTCAGATAGTAGCTGAAGACTGTCGTTCTAACTCTCAGAGCTCAGAGGATCCTCAGAACTGGTAAGTCACAAACATGGATGTATCTTCTGACGGGAGCCGCTCTTTAGAGTGAAATGCATCAGAGTGGGCAAGAAATTCCCCTTCTGTTAGGATTATTATGCTTTATTAATAAGGGGATCTGCCCTCCCATTGCAATGCTAGAAGACTAAGCAGCAGTGGATGCCGCTGCCTCCTTCATCTTGTCTTGGACATCTTTTTTAATGCCTTCGTTTTATCATACGTCCCACTACTCTGATCTCATTTGGGGACCAACAGTGCTGTTCCCCCTCAGACTCTGCTGGTGGCTCTCTGGAGTTATCTGGTTGGTAGGTGTGGAGGAAACAGGATGCTGGGCTAGATGGTCTCATCTAGCAGGACTCTTATTTTTATGTCCTTATTTTCCCATTCTGCCGTCAGTATGATTTTTCCCCATTCTGCTCTCTCTGCTTGTAATAGTTGCTGCCTCTTTCCATTTGCTGAACAGTTCCTTCGTCATCATCAACCTTTCAGTAATTGACCTACTGTGCAATCCTAAGCATGTTTACTCAGAAGTAAATTCCACCGACCAATGGGACTTACTCCTGGGCCAGGATGCTTAGACTTGCAGCTCTAGCTTTGCTTCCACCTATCTCAGTATGGCTCATTGTTTAGGCCCTTTTTGGATTTCCCCCTTTATGACACGTGTCCTCTTGGTCCTCTCCATTCAATCAGAGCTGCAGTCAGTGCTTTCAACCCAAAAATATTTTTTTGGCAATGTTTTTGCCTAACAAAATGTTATCCTTTTCATTTGTCCAGATTGCCAGGTTCAGGCTTCCAGTGGAAACTTGCTTTGCTTTTTTTATTCCTTTGCTTCATACCTGAGCAAAAACCAACATTTGTACCAAGACTACATTCATACAAGGAAGCAGATCCAATGATCATACTTGGCATATTCTCTCTAGGCAGTGTTTTTCTGTCTCTGCTTTGAGAAGGGTACTTGCACAAGAAGTCAAAATTCTGCCTCCCACTGAGAACAAATAGCATTTGATGGGGAGCTTTGCACAGGCCCATTGTCAGTTGTAGCCCATTATGTGGGAGGAAGGGACCCACATTAAAAGCGATTGCCCACACCTATGCTGATCAAAGAGCAATGGTGGGAACTGAGAGGAGGTGGAGGGGGCTAGGTAGGCCACCTGTGTAGTCACTTCCTAATCTCAGCAGTCAGTATGTTCATCATGCTGGTTGCTGGAACCAGAAGATCATGACAAAACTGGTCTTTCTCCCACCCTCCTGGCTATGGCATGATAGTGACACACACTGTGAGTTTTGCATCAGACTCACTCATGCTTTTCATTTGGTCCACAGCTATTTGGTCCATTACTGTGGCCATGTCAACCTTTAATGTGAGGTGGGGGGATTCTGGACTACTTGATTTCCAGCTGGGATTTTTTGGGTGGAGGGAGAAGAGAGGCTTGTCATACCCAATTCTGCTGGCGACTGTGCCACAGTAAATAGAGTTTTGTGCATGTGCTGTTCACATGGTTTGGATAAAGGACCCACTAGCTGTGTAACTGTGTAACTTTCTCTGCTTTACTTGTGTGAATGAAACCTCTCTGTACTGCTCATGTAACAGAACAGTAAAATTGTAGCTGAGTATTTGAGCCTCTGTTTGGATGGTATAGGAGCATTGGTTGATTAGTTGCAAGGGCAAAGCATGGAGTATTTATGTGGCAGGCTGCTCTATACACACAAGATTCCTGTCAAAAGTATGTGCGCTCATAATTATGCATGTGGTGAAAGGATCCAGTATTAATGTCAATTACTGAAAAGGAGTCTCTTAGGTTTTTTTCACTTTCAGTGTTCACTACACTAACAAGTATGAATATGTGTGAATATAGCCAGCCTTACTTTTCGGTCCTCACTCAGCAACAAATCTTGTTCTTCAAATTTGATGGGAATATGGTTTTAAAACAACATACATTGTGTCTTAATTTAA
Source organism: Lerista edwardsae (assembly GCA_029204185.1). Classification (NCBI taxonomy): domain Eukaryota; kingdom Metazoa; phylum Chordata; class Lepidosauria; order Squamata; family Scincidae; genus Lerista; species Lerista edwardsae. Next base: position 19,367,779 of record JAJKFI010000012.1, on the reverse strand, counting down.
AAAAAAGGTTTTAAAAAATTAGTTGAGGATTAAACTGTTTAGAATTTCAAAATGAAAGAAATTTAGACATGTTAAGTCCACTTTAATAATCTTTGATTTAAATCTATTTGTGTGTGCTTTTAAAGTGAAGATAATCAGGAGAGTAAAGAGGATAATCCCTTGACCAAATGGGCTGCTGATCCTGCAAACACAGAGTGGATGGAGAGTAAGTATTGCTGACCACATTTTGACTGTATGAATTGAGTCTTATGTTTCAGATAGTGACTTACGGTGGAATTTGATCAGTTTAATCCATTTTGTTTTCAAATTTTTGGGTCCTTGTATTTCTGAATATTAAGATGCTGGGGTATTCCACCAGCTTCAATTTCAAAAGTAGATATTGCCATTCTGCTGGTTTAAGCAATTCTTCCAAACCGTTCTTGTATGTGAGCCCATCTATGAATTTCCAGCTGGGAAAGAAACATACCCATGATTTGGCTATGCGGACTTTTGCACATGCTCATCTGATGCAAAAATCAGTGCAGTTGCAAACGGAACAACTTGTAGAAGCTGGGAGAATTGTGCAAAACAGCAGCAAAGAAGAGCTGTGGAACTGGCTAGCTTTCTTTCTCAGTTCTGCAGAAAATCAAGAGAAACCCCAGCCTTGTAAATGCACAACTGACAAGAGTTCCTCAACCTGAGGAGTAAGAAGACAATTTAAATGCCAGTGTGGGGAGTTATTGCTCTGGGAAGAAAAGAGGAATAACCCGCTAGGTGGACCATTATCTGATGAGCATGAGATGTGTGTGTTGTATGGACAGAGATCAAGTGCGTTCAGTTTGCAGCAATGCCAGATACCTGAGAATTCGAAGCTATGCGGGATAGCAATGGAGGGGCAGATTATCACAGAATTAAGGCCATTTGATTGGACTGGACTAAAAGAGCATTAGCTATGTAAGTGAGGGAAGTGAGCCTATGGGAGTTGATTGGTGACTGGAGTGCATTAGGGTTCTCTGCCCGTTCGAACACTGACCCTGGCTTGAAAATTTAGCCATGAAATAGTTTGTTGTTTTCTGCTGTCTTCAAAATGTACGTGTCTCACTCACTGTTTGGAACCATCCCTTTAGAGCCAGGATGGTGGAGTGGAAGGGTTGGATCTTACTAATATGGAGAAGCTTTAATAAACTTTTAAAGTACATTGCTGGAGTGAGTGCTTATTGGATTTGGGCTTCCCCTAGTAATCATTGGAAGGTTTGAGGAAATTACCTGACAATCTGGCAATTCCCCACCTTCTGCCTGTGGCTGGAGCTTTGAGGCAGAGAGGCACAGGCAGGCAGGAGGAGGTGAGGTATGCTTGGTGGCTTGCTGGGTGGACAATACAATAAGGAGACTTGCCTGTTATTCCTGTTACCTCTTGACAGCCTACTTCAGCATTCCAATCCCCTATAATGAGAAGGACATCTTTTTTTGGTGTTAATTCTAGAAGGTGCTGTAGGTCTTCATAGAAACGGTCAACTTCTTCCTTTTCAGCACCAGTGGTTGGGGCATAGACTTGGACTACTGTGATGTTGAAAGGTTTGCCTTGGATCCGACTTGAAATCATTTTTGAGGTTATACCCCAGTACTGCTGATCTCACTCTTTTGTTCACTATGAAGGCTACTCCATTTCTTCTAAGCGATTCCTGCCCACAGTAGCAGATATAATGGTCATCTGAATTAAATTCTCCCATTCCTGTCCATTTTAGTTCACTAACTCCCATGATGTCGATGTTCAGTCTTGACATCTCGTGTTTGACCACATCTAGCTTACCACATTCATAGATCTGATGTTCCAGGTTCCTGTGCAGTATTGTTCTTTGCAGCATCGCACTTTCCTTTCACTTCCAGGCACATCCACAGCTGAGCTTCCTTCCGGTTTTGTTCCAGCTACTTCACTCTTTCTGGAGCTACTAGTACTCGTGTTCTGTTCTTCCCCAGTAGCATAATGGACGCCTTCCGACCTGAGGGGCTCATCTTCTGGCATCATATTGTTTAGCCTTTTGATACTGCAGTCCATGGGGTTTTCGTGGCAAGGGTACTGGAGTGGGTTGCCATTTCCTTTTCCAGTGGACTATGTTTAGTCAGAACTCTCTACTATGACCTGTTCATCTTGGGTAACCCTACATGGCATAGCTCACAGCTTCATTGAGCTGCTCAAGCCCCTTCGCCACAACAAGGCAGTGATCCATGAAGGGGGTATAAGCTTGGGAACTGTGTAAATTGCAGTCTCCCATTGCTTGGGAGATCCTGGATGCCCATGGCCTGTTGGGGTAACCATGTGACATTGCAGATGTCTCAGAATGTAGATCAAAAGGCAGGATAACTCAGCAAAAAGTTTGGTTTCAAATATCCCTATTAGATTATATCTTGTTCTAGTAAGCAAAGTTGTGCGCTTGAATTAGATGTCCTTGTCTGTTCAGCTAACACGTACGGAGTATGACGTACGCGATTTATTTTAAAATATTATTCTACTTCTCTAAAAGTAACCAACATGGAATCCAACCGTGAAGTAATATGTGTAGCGTGGCTATTGTTTTTATTTTATCCTATCTCTTGTTCTAACTTTTAGCACCTGCTTTTCTAGAAATCATTTCTTTGGAGGGTTCATTGAGCTTTCCCACTGTTTACCTTTTAGATCCAGATGAGGTAATATATGATGATGTACCAAGAGAAAATTCAGACTCCGAACCAGGTATGAGATGAAATTCTACCTTTGATTCAAAGTCTTGGGTAACCTTATGACGAAAACAAATGCCTTTTAAAAAATTAAGCACTAAAAAATTTTTTAGCAACTGAAAATATTGCTTTTTTAATACTGCACCCTTAAAATTCTGGGAAGTTCAAATGTTCTTATTCAAACTGATTATTGATTGTAATTATAGCTTTTGCCAGGGGCAGTGACTGCTGGAAGGTCACTTATGCTAAACAAATTGGTTTGTAGGTTGTATTATTTTTCATGGAGTGTTCCTTTTCTGTTAGTTGTGAAAATTAGAGGCCATCTTGTATGTGTCAAGAAATGCACTTCAATTCTGCTTTGTCATACTAATTAGCCCTTTCCCGTGTGCTAAATATTCCCATTTTATCTATACTATTTTGGGGTTGTTTTTTTTTTTTGAACTGTGCCAAATGTTCAGCTGCAAACTTTTTCAGAGCAAAGTTTTTATTTAAAATATTTTTATGCTGCTTTCCCTCTCCATTTGGATCAAATCCATTTTGATGAGTGGTGACGGCACAGGAGGAGAAAATGTTCTCTGAAAAACATGTATTGTCCTTTTCCGGTTTGCTTTTGTGGCCCTTGCTCCACCTTGCTCATTGCTCCACCTTGCCCTTGCTTGCACCTTGCTCATCTTATACTGTGCTGGAATGGCGAAGCCGGCCGGCCAATGCCACATCCTAGCGTAGTATAGGTGAGGCTGGAGACTCCCCTATGCACTCCTCAGATCTGCGCCAGCTAAAGAGCAGGTGCAGATCCGAGGAGACTGTGCGGACCGAATCGGGGTCATGCGGCCTCGCAGACGGGCTTAGGATGTGGCCGTATGGCCACCTCCCAAGCCTGCCCATGTCCCGCCCTGCCTCCCTCCCTCCGATCCCATGCCAGCTCGGCACGGAGCCTCCCTTGTGCCAACCAGCTTTGGTCGGCGCAAGAGAGGCTCAGCGCAGGCACAGCAGGGCCAACCCCGTTGCGCCGATGCTGCGCGGTCTATAGGATTGCGCTGCCTGTGCCATCTTGAAGAGCTATTTATCCTTCACTATGTGATTTTAGCCAGTCATGGAATGTAGAATGTATATGATGATATGAAGACTCTTTAGTTCAAGCCAGACCTGTACTTGAGGCTGGTGCAGGCCCCTTGTGCCATCTCCCGAGTGTCACAAACGTGCCGTCAAGCATGTTTACGCCAACTCTGAATTTGACTGGGCCAGTGTGGCGTCTCCCATTGCTGGCTCTCCCGGGCTGAATCCTGACTGAGGATTGTAGATTTGCAACAGGTGGCACACCCTGTGAGAGAGGGCGGCCGGAGAGCACTCTGAGTGTGAGGAGAAATATTTCTGGGCAGGGGAGGATTGGGCACATGTGGGGGGGGGTGGTATTGGCAGTGGTGACTCATGTTGTATCCTAACCCCCACTCCCAGGCCTGGCAGCCTTCTAAGGGCTGTTCAGATTTGCGCCAGGACAGGCTGGGCTTGTATTGACACTGCATAAGGGGAAAAAATCCCCTTACCTCAAGGTGACCTCTAGCAACTTCCCAACCAGTGTTGGATACAACACAGATAACTGTGGCCTAGCTGTAGTGGTGCAGGATTGTGTCCTATGTAGATAATGTGATGGAGGTAGCTTTGCCTCATTCTGTGGTGATTCCTCTGTAATTGTCATTTAGCAAAACCGGACTAAAGGCATAGTATAATGACTGGCAAAGACTTTTATCCTAGTCTATGAAAAAATGGCAGGGGAAAAAAATTGCCAATGATGGAGAGAGATTACTTATTTAACACTGAGATGCATGAACTTTTCTGTTGTTTTAACAATATTATACTTTGCATATTAATGCATACAGAGGAGATGATTTATGATGATGTTGAGAATTGCGATGAAGGTGGAAACAGCTCTCTAGAATATGGGTGGAGTTCGAGTGAGTTTGAAAGCTATGAAGAACAAAGCGACTCAGAATGTAAAAATGGAGTGCCCAGTTCTTTCGTGCGTGGCAATCACAGAAAACAAGTATGTAACATTATGGTAGCATAATTCCCCCCCCCCGAGCCTGTGACATGCTTCTGAGCACTGTAGCTGCCCAAACTTTGTTGCCTAGTTCTTGTCATGAATTCTGTTTTAGATCACAAGCACAATAATTCAAAATGAAATTAGAAAACTGGCAAAGTGAAACCCCCCTAAAGAAAATTGATAAGTCCTCTCAAATGGAGTTTTAAAATGTGGTGTTATACCATTCAATCTGTGGGCATCCCAAAAGTAGCAGCATTGTATAATTCATGTGACTTGTAACTTATAACACAAGATTTCTAAGGCACAAATAAAAGGTTTCTTTCCAGGTGAGTTTTGCAAAAATTCCCAGAAATGTGCAAATTCCCAGAAATGTGCAATAATTTTTTTTATCCTTAAAAATCATTCTAATAATTCTCCATGTCACCTGGACAATCAAATCTGGTTCACCCCACTAATTTATTGCAAGCTGTTATAGCCAGCTGGTTAAGGGCGCAATCCTAACCTGGAGTTAGGCTGGCACAGTTAGGCCAGCAAGGTTTGGCCGGCACAAGAGCCACCGTAGTGTGTGTTTGGACCACTCTTGGAGTCAGGGAGGATGGCGCACGTCTGTGTGCTGGCCTCTCTGACTCCGAGAGTGGTCCAAACATACTTGGTGGTGTCCCTTGTACCAGCCAAACTTTGCTGGCCTAACTGTGCCAGCCCAACTCCAGGTTAGGATTGCGCTCTAAGGTCAAACAATTGCATGCTGTTTGTAAAATTGATAGAACCCCTGAAAAGGGAGCACAAATAGTTCAATTGTAGAGAGAGAACCTTTCTTGAAATTTTGCAGAAAAGCTTATGGGAGTAAAAGATTCTTTCAGGGCATAATGAGGAACCTCTTTAAATCATGCTTAGATATGTTCAGTGCAAGTGTTCCTACATGTATCATCATACCAGCTTTTAAAAACCATGATATTCATCAGAGATGGAAGAGAGGTGTGTTTTTGCTAGGCTTAAAAATCAACGTATTTGTTCAGATAAACCTAAGATTCCTTGTGCTACCCACATGGAAAAGCTGTCTTGCAGTGAACCACAAATGAACCCACTACTGGGATTTATAGTAAAATCAAAAGAAAGCTTCTCCTTTCACCCTTTTCTTATCTGGCTGCCAGCATGCATGATGCAGCTCAAGCACTTTAGTGTAAAGTTTAAGATTGTATCTTTTTGTATGCTATAGCTTTCTCATGACCTAACCCGTTTAAAGGAGCACTATGAGAGAAAGATGAAAGATTTGATGGCAAACACGGTGGGAGCAGTAGAGATTCAGCAACTAAAGCAAAAACATGAGCTGAAGGTAGTGTAGAAGATTTTTGTAACAAGATAAATGTTTGTTCTTCAGACACAAAAAATGTGTGTTTTTAATGAACAGGATTTCATGGGGAAAACTGGACAGTGTGTATTCAAACTGTGCTGTCTACGCTGTCGTTGGACTTAAAAGAACATTGTCAAGGACAAAGCAAGCTAACCTCTCTTTGCCCTATTAGAATGCTTAGAAGATGAACTAGAAAGTTTTACCTTTCCCTTATTGATCTTTAGCTCTAACGTTTCACTTTGATCCATACGAAGGTACCATTACTGCTAAAGGTAGCTGACGTGGCAAAGGTGATGTTCTCTTGCAGGATCATATAAGCAGGTTTCGAATGGCGAGGAAGGGGTGGTTGTTCTAGTCCTTCATGTGTAAGGAAAGAGGCGATATCTGCATCTGTTAATGGAGTCAAGAAGAAGCCAGTGTTGAAGTACAAAGACTGGAATATATAGGAGGCTGCTCTCTACTGAGTCAGACAATTGGTTTGACTAGCTCAGCACTGTACTTTTGACCCTGATGGTGACAGCAGCTTTCCTGGGTTTCAGACGGCTGTCTTTCCCAGCTCCAGCTGGACATACTTGGGATTGAACCTAGGCGTTTCTACCTGTAAATCATCTGTCCTTCCATTAAGCCACAGGCCTTCTGCTTTTATAAGAAATGGTTGGTGTCGAAGAGATTATGTTTAAATTAACCAAACACAAATTGAGGAATCATTCGATGCCTTCTGTCTAGATATGGATCCAACACCTCATGCATGCTCAACTATGTACACAAAGGGATTCCCATTCTGGTAGAGCCTCTCTTCCCAACTCCAGAACTCCCAGTATGCAGAGGGGAAACTGGATCCAGCCTCTTAAATGTTAATTTAGGCTTCCATTTCACACATTGCAGAACCTCCTAGTGACAGTGTGCCTATTGAAAATAAGTTGGAGAGCACTGCAGTTCTGTAGCCTGCTCTAGAGTATATTTTAATACTTTTAATAAGGTGTGTCACAAGATGGCTATTTGGAACGCTCTTATCCTGACTGCTGAAAATATAGCATCCTGTTTGTAACTCCTTAGAATGGTTGTTTGCAGTTCATTTTAAAAAAGGAAAGAAAGAGTATCCAGGTTTCTAATAAAGAAGAAAAATCATCCTTATTAATGGAAAACACAGGTATACATTGCAAGCATTCTTAAAATATATACATAAAATACAGAAAAAATTACATATACTGTATATACATAAAATACAGAACATAAGAAAATCCTTGCTGGATCAGGGCAAGGGCCCATCTAGTCCAGCTTCCTATATCTCACAGTGGCCTACCAGCTGCCTCAGGGAGCACGCAAGGCAACCAGATACTTGTATCTCTCTGCCACTCCCCGTATCTGGCATTCTAAAGTAGCCTATTACCATTCCACCACTCCGAAGGAAGACACCAGAATGAGGTTGAAGTTTAACTTTACTGAACACAAATGTAAATCATGAAACCTACTGAACACACCATCCCTGTCTACCCAGTCTGGGGTAGGCAAAAAAAAACCCTGCCATCTATGGCAGAAAAAAATGTCAGAAAAAAATTCCTACCCAGCCCTCTTGATGAGCAAACAGCTAATCTCAAACTGGACATACCCATCATAGCTTGTAACCTGTGATGGTGTTTTCATAAATCTGTCCAATCTCCTTTTAAAGGCATCTGGGCTAGACGCCATCACCACATCTTGTAGCAAGGAGTTCCACAGACTAATTACAGGTTGAGTAAAGATCTATTAAAATCAAGAGGGCAAGAGGTTGTGCATGAAAGGCACACATCCAGACCTAGCATGACGGTAGCCTTTGATCTCAGCAACTTGACAGTGTTCTTTTCAAGAGCAACTACTTGCATGCAATAGCTGTTACAACACATTTGAGCCACTGGATTCTACTCTGATTATTCATTAAACTTGTAGAATTTGTTTGTTATTGTCTAGCAGATGCACAAGCTCATGAGGGCTGCTAGGGAAGGCACCAAGGATGGACTTGAAAAAACAAAAGCTGTCGTGAAGAAAGGTCGGTCATTCATCAGAACCAAGTCGTTCATTGGACACGGTATGAATTGATCATTTTAATTTTAATTCAGTGCATATTAATAACTTTAAGTTGATAACATTGACTTTATTCATTTTAAAAAATTAGTAGGTATATTAATAATACTCACATTTGTATCCTACCTCTTGTCCAATGAACATATTTAGACGTAACCTACTTTATCTTACCCACATAAGACGTAACCCACGTGGGACGTGGTGGCGCAGCGAGTTAAACCGCTGCTGCTGGGCTTTCTGACTGGAAGGTTGGGAGTTTGAGACTGCGTGATGGAGTGAGCTCCCGTCACTAGTCCTAGCTTCCGCCAACCTAGCAGTTCGAAAGCATAAAAAATGCAAGTAGATAAATAGGGACCACTTAGGTGGGAAGGTAATGGCATTCCGTGCGCTACGGCGTATAGTCATGCTGGCCACATGACCACAGAAGCTTGTCCTAGGACAAACGCCGGCTCTACAGGCTTAGAAACGGAGATGAGCACCACCCCCTACAGTCGGTCACGACTAGACCATTCAGTCGTGGGGAAACCTTTACCTTACTTTATTTTACCTGTGAAGTAGGCTAGGTTGAGACAGAATGACTGGCCCAGTGAGCTGAGTGGTGATTTGTACTCTGATTCTCTCTGCCAGAGCCCAGCATTTCCTAACTGCACTGGTTTGTTGGTAGGGCACAATATTCAAGTATTCCAAAATTTTTGGAAGGAAGTATAACTGAATGTGAGATATATGGAATCGATCAATTGTCAAAACCTCTACAAGTGTAGAGTCAGATCAGAATTAGCTTTACAATAGCATTCATTCTAGAAAAAAATAGTATTACAGCAGTACTGTCCCAGTGCTTGCATTTCCCTTTCGAAGTCTATAGCTGAAAGGTCAAAAGTGCAAAGGACACTGATTTTATTTCAGTTTCTATCAAGAGATACCACATAGGTGTGAGAAGTCTTGCCTATTTCTTATCTCTTCCTGATAAGAGTCATAGTGTTAAAGCATGACAAATGCTGACTCTTCAAATTGTGATTGATTGGCTGTACTGAAGCATTAAACCATGTAAAGCATGAGTATTGTGTGTGCATGTTTGTGTGCAAATGAATTGAGTACGTTTGCATGGCAAGTGGTACAAATAAGTTGATGCCTTTGTTCCCCTAAAAGATAACAGTTTACTTGACCAGATTGTGTTGGTTCTAGTAATGTCTGGTCTGCCAACAGAATGTAAAGATGTGCTTTTTCTGCCTGAATGTTATGTGCTCCAGTCCACCTTTCTTGTGAAGGCAACAGCCTCAAGGAGTCAGTCCTAATGCAAAATATAGCAAATGTATAATTCACTTCAAATGCTCACTCATGTCAGTTACACATGTGAGCCTTGCATCTGGCTGCCTTATAGGGTTTCGTGAACATATACTTTGAAGGTAAATGGATTTAAATGTGTGCATATATCGAACTGCATAATCCTCTGCATTTACTAAAAAGAAATTCCATTGAGTTCAGTATAGCTTATTCAAGGAAAGCATACATAGAGTTGCAGCCTAATTCTTCCAAAGCGACATAAAGTCCGATCCTATCGCCCTCCGTACCATAGCATGCAGCTACACCAACTGTGGCTGTACTGCATGCTATTGGGGGCAGGGTGTGTGTGTGTGTGACCAGAAGACAAACCAGAGGTAAGTTAAAATCTTCTGGTCACCTATGTGTCTCCCTGGACCTGTGCCTACTATGGAGCTGGCATATATCTGGGGCAGGATTATAAGGATAGGATCTTACATATGCAATTGCCACTGGGGCCACCCCCTCTCTCCTGTCATGCCCCAGTTCTTCCCCAGAAATGTTCCAATCCTCCCCCTCCCTACCCACGGCCCACCCCCACCACCAACCTTCCAGCACCAGTGACCAGCTGAGTCTGGCATTCACACAGAGCAGGGGTCAGGGAACTTTTTTACCTTTTACCCCAAAATATATTTAGATACGCCGACGTTACCCCCTTGATGTGACCCCCCCCCCCCCGCCAGAACAAAAATAAATAAATTACATATTGGAACCCATTGCTTTTTATTTGATTAATTAATGAGCTTAATTAATGCTATGTAAATATGAAGTTGTAAAGAGTTTGGGTACACCTGCAGACCTTGAGAGCATAGAATTCAACCCTTCCGGGTTACAACTAGCTTACCTTTTTGACAACAGGTTTAGGTGCTTGGATTTAAGATTTCTCTCTATAATGAATTCAGATTGGGGCTAGCTGGCGTATTCACTCACTCACTCACTCACTCACTCACTCACTCACACACACACACACACACACACACACACACACACACACACACACAGAGGCCAGCAACAGCAGTTCTGATTTTGTTTTTGTTTTCTGCTGTTTGCTTTGCCTCGTTGCCTCCCGCCTCTCTTTGTGCCCCTGACTCCCTGCGCAGGCACCCCAGTCCTCCCCCCGCTCGCTTGCCCGCCCGCCCACCCCACTCCTTGGGACAGACAAGGCAAACCCAGGGAGAGCCCTAATACACACACACGTGCGCGCCTGTGGGCACATGCACACACACACCTCAGCCGCTCACCAGAGCCACCCCCACGCCTGTACGTCTCGCGTCCCTGCCGGGCTCCTGGGTGACGGCAACGGCGGCAGCTCCTCGGCCTCCCCACCCGGAGCTGGTTCGGGCTGTTCCCTGCATCAAGCACCGCCGACTCCACGGCTGCCTGAGTGCCAGCCGGGAGTAGGTCTGCGCCGGCCTTGCTACCCGGAATAGGCTTGGCCTCGCCGCCTCCCCCATCACCCGGCACCACCGCAGTTGCAGCCACGACCGCCATTTTCCCTGCTGTTGCTTCCTTCTCCCTCTACCAGCAGTGGGACCGATAACCACGGCCTTCTTTGCCGCCTGGGAAGGGAGGGGAACGCTGCCTATTGGGGGACAAGTACCTTGCCACTTCTAAGATCCTATTGGAAGCAAGGGAAATCCATCAAGCATGGGAGGACCTTCCCATTGGTCAGAAGAGAGAACGTTGGTCATGAAGGAAGGATGAGGGAAAAGGGGGCGGGGCGTACTCCTATCTGTCCATTACCCCCAGGAATTTCATTTTTACCCCATTTGGGGTAATTTACCCCTGTTCCCTGACCACTGACACAGAGCCTCTGGCTGTTTCCACCAGTAGCTCTGTCATGCACTACATTTCTGCCATGGCTGGATCTTTTGTGTCAACAGATTACAGGATTCGCTGACACAGAAAGCCCATAGGGTTGACGATAGCCGCAGATTGGGGGCATAGGACTTGTATCTGTTTCAGTAAAAATAGCATCACAAGAGGCTCTATGGATTGGTTTCTAGTCATGAAGATAAATGAACCATCCAGTCAACATATTTATTCTCAGATATTGATGGAGGTTATTTGACGTTCACTGACTGGATAATTGGTTGGCTTGTTTATTATACAGCCATTGCCCTTGACTTTACTTTGTGGAGGCTTTGGCTGGTTGATTAACTGTTTGAGATCCTGAGCTAAGTGCAGACGACTGTTTTAAAGAAATATCCACAAGAGCCTCCAGAGGTTTTACAGTCCCTGTTTGTAACCACCACATGTACACGTAGCTGAGAGCTGCACTTGGCTGTTGCTTCTCATTACATCTACAAAATGTGTAAGTGCAGCGAAATAGACAGTTGCAGTTTCTTTGGACATAACATCATAAATGGGTTTACCCTGTTGGGGCCAATTCTGACTTTATGCAGATGTAGCCATGGGTACACTGCATCCTCCCTGTGGGCAATATCAAATGAAAGGGAGACGTGTCAAATACATGACGGATATGCAGTAAACAACAATTGACTATGGTTTGTTTACATACGTCTCTTTACATGCTGAAGTTGTTCACTAGATGCATGTGGCAAGCACGTCTGCTAGATAAATTGTGAGCATTGCCCTAAACCTGCAGTGTGTGGAGTAATCTTAAGTATAGTATATCCTTAGTTGCCAGTTTTCTTTTCCGTTTAGTTGACTTCTGGGTCATGCTGTATGTGTAACTTGCAATTGCTTCTCATGCCATTTGCTTCCCTTCTCTTCATGTTAGAGAACTGGGTGGAAAACAACAAAGGCACAGGGTTATAGCTTTCATGGGGTACTCGAGGAGGAAAATGTTCTGCCTTTTTATCACGTTGGTGTTCTTTTGTTAGGGCAGAAAACAATCTTGTGCCCAGTTCTTCTACTACATCGGTGATGTAGTAGAGGCACTATGACACAACGTAATGGTTCTGAATAAAAGGCATTCTCATCATAGTAAGCCCACAGCCTCATGCCCTTGTGGTTTTTGGAGCTTCGGAACTTGCCAAGTGGATGCACGTCCAGAAGGAAATATTCATTGTATGAAAATGAAAGGTAAATTAATGTTATAGCACTTGTCAGAACAAAGATCAATGTGGGGATTTGACCATACTCAGTAACGCTGAAACTGATGCCAAGATATTGCAGTTAATCTTGTTTGAAGTCTAAACATTTCATTGCCTGGTTCTGCAATATGCTTGTGGGTGAATGTTAATTCTAGCGTATTATTTCTAGACCATAGATCAACCTGTCTAGAAGAAGAGGAACTATTTATTGATGTAGATTGTATGCACACAGAAGCAATCATGACTCCTATGCCTGATGGATTATCTCAACAACAGGTTTGTGCAACACATGTGATTGAAACTTGAAGCAATTCTCTCTCTCTCTCTCTCTCTCTCTCTCTCTCTCTCTCTCTCTCTCT